>OU503051.1:1089471-1100093 GCA_912172775.2 Fraxinus pennsylvanica
AATAGAATGAACCATTCCTCCTGCGATTATTATGTCATTTGAAGTAGCCCAATTTATTGGTGCTGCACATGGCCCAACCCAATCCCTTGGACGGCGTGATTGATTGTTAGCCCACTTATCCCTTTTGTTATTGGGCTCCTTTGTTATTGACCTAAAAGCCCACACCTTTTCTTAACCTATTTAATTGTTTGTCTATTACTATTGTGGGTGTGTGAAAGTGTTGGAGCCGTGAGTTTATGAGAGGGGGGATTTGCTTTGTGCTTTTGGGTCTTGCTTTGTGCTAACCGTGGTTTCTCCTTCTTCTCTAGCCTTTGTGGCATTTTCTTGAGGCTGCCATACATTTCACACCTTATCCTTGGTGGGCAAAACCGTGAGCAACCGAGTTTGGTGGCGTTAGAGGTTGAGGTTTTCGGTTGTTGGTTGGTGGTGTCGACTTAGTGGTTTAATCTGAGTTTGGTTCTTGGTGTTATTGAAGGCCCAAAACTCAGAGGTATTCACTGCAAAATTATTCAAAGTTAAGATTCCAAGGTTAATTGGTTTCCTGTAATTCAAAAGTAGCAAAATTCATCATTCTTTTCCTGCAGACAAGATTGTTCCAACTTTGATGGCCAACCATACCACACCTAATTGTCCAAAAAATTGGTCAAATACAAGCATTTAGCATATTTTCCATGTATTGTTCATTTCCATAAGTGTGGACTGCATCTTCAAAATTTACCCGTCCCATCTATCATAAGGCAGGGGGGGAAAGAGAGACCACTATACACAAATTTAAAAATGCATAGCTTAAAACGGCCTCTTTTGTAAACATCTAAAGCTTTGCAGTGATTTTAGCTGAAAAATCCAAGAAATTATGCCCTTTAGACAAATACATACCCACAATGGGCAATGCCACCCAATCTGAAACTTTAAATCAAACCAAGGCAAGCCGAGCCTGCACGAGCACTTGCGAATGTTTTCAACTCCCAAACCCCAATAGCGGAGATGAACACCATAATCAAAGGCCCTTATATAGGTAGAGAAATAATGAATGCACAAAGAAATTATGTTCGCTCTGCCAAAAAAACTACACACGAAGTATTCTAAATTCGAGGTAATCCTAAAACTTCATCTCTTCCAATTGCATTTAATAGTGATGATGAGAAGGGAATCATATATCCCCATTAAGATGGATTGGTAGCGCGAGCTTTAGTAGCTCTTAGTGACCTCAGGCATGCTGGTGGATAATGATAGCTTCATGAATATTTTGTTTGAAAGTGTGTTTGATCAAATGCAGGTTGACTTTTTAAATTTCGCATGAAAAGTGGTGTAGTAAGATAGCATATCCAATTTTAACGGAGTTTCATATGGAGACTATTCAAAAAGAAAAATCTATTGTAGTTGACAATTTAGAAATTGACACGTGAAAGTTGGAAACAACTTTACAACAGTAAGCCCCTATTTCATTTTGATTAAAAAAATAGATTTTTAGTGGATTTTAATAAAACTTAATGAAATTTGTGGTTGAAAATAAGTTTTAAGATATGGAACCAAACGTGGACTAATGGTTCTAACTAACTTTACAATATTCCCAATGTTTTATCCATATTTTGTTTCATGTTAGGTGCAGCGTATTTCTCGTCTTTGTATTGGAACTTGGAGGTCAAGATCGACTAATTATAGTTTAATTTAGGTTGTATAGCTCCGAAATGACAAACTACAACCTTAGTAAACATCATTTACAAATAATAAACCATGCTCACAAATCTTAACCATTCAGTCTCCATATTTTTCGTGTACACTACTTGAGAACTTGAATTACAAATATACTTTTTTATTTACTGTCAACATGAACTACTCTTTGTGCTTACAATTAAGGTGGTGTTTGACAAAGTTTTTCATAAAAATTGATAAAATGTATGGTTGATAACAATTTTTTAAGATACTCCAAACAAGTACTAAGAAAAACAATGAAAAATTCATCATTCATATAATTTTTTACAAATCGATAATGTACCAAAAAAGAATATGAGGTTTTTTTTTTTTTAATTTGGTTGATGAGATTTTGATCTAATCAAATCTCGTCAAATCTAGTGATAAAATCTTCTGTAAGTTGTGATATACATGTAGGACCATGGAAAAACACTACCAATTTCTCTCTGTATTTAGAAATGAAAAATTAACTTTTCACAATAAGCCAAGATGCTGTGAGTGTAAGTAAGTACAAATGGCAAATACCCACAAAACTTGACCACGAAGTCTCCTTTTTTTAAGTCTCAAATTTTTGACCCGGCTTCAAATTATCACAATATATTAACTGGGTTTTTCCTTCCAACATTGAAAATTCAGACACAAAATTCAATCAACCAAAATTCAGAATTTCTCTGAAACTCGAGCCATGAGTGAAGAGAATGAGATGTCAAGTATCTGGGTATTACCAGAGGCATGCATATCACATATATTCTCATTTACATCCCCAAAAGATGCATGTATTGCATCCACTGTTTCTACGGGATTAAAATCTGCTGCTGAATCTGATTTAGTGTGGGAGCAGTTTCTTCCGTCGGATTATCAAGATATTATTGCAAGATCGGTTTCTCCGCTGGTTTATTCTTCCAAAAAGGAACTTTATTTTCATCTTTGTGATTCTCCTATCCTCCTTGATGGTGGCAAACTGGTAATTAATCCACTTATTGTTGAACTGTCTTTATAGCTTTTAGACTTTTTTGGGAGACTTAATTGATCATTTGCTTCTCTATCTGTCAGTTCTTGTTTTATATATATATATATATATACACACACACACACACAATCGAGATAGTATTTGTCTCTTAACATGTTCTCATGAGTGGATTGACTTTTAGGCAATTCGGATTGTTCATTTGAGCTTGACGAGGTTTGATATCATATGTGAGTTGGGATTTCAACATAAAATTATTGAATAAAGTTATTCACTATTTGTTGTGATCATTGCTAGTCTAGACTAAGTGACACTGAGCCCTTGATTTTATTGTTGAGTGCATTAAAAATGATGAATCATATGAGTCAAACAACAAAGGTTTGAAGAACTTCAGTTTACAGTATTTTGAGAACCCAAGGACTCAATTGTATGCATATATAAAATACACGATGAAAACTAACGACTAAAAACATTACTCTTAAGTGTTTTTTAAGAGAAGTACTACAAACTTGTATGAGTCGGTTAATATTTTTACCTAACTCTGTTTGACAAATTTATGAATGGTTTATATAGAGGAAAAATAAGAGAAATAGTAGTGGCTATCGTGAAATGCGTGGATAAGAATGGGTAACAGTTATGAAAGTGGTTGAAATTAATATTTGTTATTCAAACGGAGGGCTTAATCGACTTGGGATTTTACCCTTAACTATATATTGATCGATTAATTGGTCCCTTCAATTTTGTTTCTTTTGTCCCTTCTTGTTTGATATCCTTTTCGCCTCACTTTCTACATCTAATTTGAACTCTCGGAACAGAGTTTTAGACTGAGCAAGTCGAGTGGAAAGAAGTGTTTTATGTTGTGTGCAAAGGAACTCAACATTGCATGGATAGAAACTCCACGGTACTGGAATTGGAAGACTCTTACAGAATCAAGGTTTATATCTCTTCCTCTATTTATATATTACCTTAATAGAAATGTCATTATATTTGAGTTCTATCATATGCAGATTTGCTGAGGTAGCAGAATTATTGAGTGTTTGCTGGCTTGATATTCATGGCAAAATGCAAACTCAAATGTTGTCTTTGAAGACTAACTACACCGCATATCTCGTGTTCAAACTCCTAGAAAATTCTTACGGGCTTGACTCGCCGTCAAAGGCATCTGTCAAACTTGTTCAACAAGGCATAGGACATGTTGAAGGTGAGAACAACACTGTGTATTTAAAAGAACCAACGCTCAGACAAGGACGTTGGATTGAAGTTGTTCAAAGTATCTATGGTCGGATGCCGAAAGAAAGAAGGGACACGTGGATGGAGATTGAATTGGGAGATTATTTCAATGACGAAGGCGATGAAGGTGATATTCAAATGCAACTGTTGGAGACTGAGCTGCTAGGTTGGAAGCATGGCCTTATTATTGAAGGGATTGAACTTCGGCCAAAGGAAGAATAGAATGATAAATAAACTGTTGTCTCTTTAATCGTTTAATATATATAGCCTTTACTTATGCTTATATCTTATGTTGGAATGTGATGCCACTTTTGTCATTTACTTTTGTGCAATGATGAAACTATTGGGCTTGGCCCATATTGCTGGAAATAATAAAATGTCCATTGCCCCGATAACTCAAGGGATAATAACACCAAGCACCAATAAAAAAATAATAATTCATTTCATACATGCCATCCTTTTTTTATCCCAAAGGTACTGCATTTTACACAGTATAAAACAAAACCGAAAAGATACGTGGATTAAGTTGGACAGCCATTACTTTCCTTTCAAACAAGCTTTAATTACGGTCAGAATATGTAATGATAATCTTTCCTCATCTTCACTTTCACCAGGAAAACCCAATTTTTGACAACTTACTTTTGAGTTCTATAAAAACTTATGAGTTGTAAATGGCTTCTTTTTTTTTTTTTTTACAGATTATGGAGGACTGTAAAAGGTGAGGTGCAGCTTACACTCAAGGCCAAATTTGTGCAGCAGGGCCTTTTGGTACTTGTGTGAGGTGCAAATGTGTACCTCCAGACACTTCAGGGAATAGAGAAATGTGTGGAACTTTTTATACTGCTATGACTACCCATGGAAACAGAACAAAGTGTCGAATGTGTATTCTTATCTTCTTTTTAATATATTCTGAGCACCAATCGAATATGCCTTTTTAGGTTGCATTGGTTGTATTCTTGGATGAATTTAAGTATACGTATTGTACACGCAGGTGAAACACTTGTTTGTGATCCAGTAGATTCCATCTGACTCCCATAGCGTTTGTATTTCACGTAATGTAACGGGTAGTTGAAACTGTAACTAGACGACATTGACTAAAGGTTAAAGCTAATTGACATTACATTACATCGTGTAATCTTCGATATTTCTAAACATCAATATCCATATCCACCTTTATTCAAATCATAATTTCCCATACTCAACAGTTGGCTAAATTGAAGTTGTTAACTAATGATATCACCGAAATCAACGATGGTTATTACCACTGCAATTTAAAGTTTACATTATAAGAAAATTAAAAAATTAAAAGAATAATGATTGTCATAGATGCATAAAGTCTATCCTCATACAACTTTCAAAGTGGGATTCCTTACAATATTTTTCTAAGTCATGCAAATTCAATGAGAGTTCAATATAGATTATTTCTAAATCATGCCGAATAAGTTCACACCGCCAATCCACGTTTACGCTTGCGTAATTGACAAAATGAAACGTAATATGTAATGTAATGTAATATATATTAATCAATAACTTGATTGCATATCAAGAATCAGTTTCAGTCAAATCAGTGCCAATACAAAACAATAAAATTTGTTTGTCCTTTATGAATTGAAAAGTATACAATTCATTGAGCCAAATTTGTTCAACTGCAGTATTTCCCTCACTTTTTAGTTTTTAGCATTCAAAGCCACAAGGAGCCATGGCAACTGGCTGGCGCTTATACTATCTTTGGACTTATATTTGCCAAATAACAACTGTAATTAAAATGCAAAATGAAATAATATGGAAAGGCAACCAGCTATTGAATTCAAATTTTATTTTCAAAAGGCAACAGCTGTAATTAAATTTCCCTTGATTAACGGCCATTCACGAGTTTCTGTTACATTTTGTGTATATGGAATTTGGAAAGTTTGGTTGCCAGTATTTTTGATGATTTTATGTGATGTCTGTGATATAATTTAAAGTTTAGAATAATTATGGTACAAAAAGAATTATTTCATATTTCTAAGGGAACAATACACAAACCTACATGTAAGAATTACTTTTCAAAACTAACAAATTTGTCTAATTATTTCAAAAATCAGGTGGTAAATAGATTTATGAAATATTAAATTATAATAAATATATATTAATTATTTACAGTTTACACCCATGACACCTCACCCACCCTACTATACCACCTTCCCTCTATCTCCGGCACCGCTCCGGTGACGTCCAGGGACTGCTCCAGCGACTGCTCCGGCGGGCGGCCATCTACTCGGGCAGCAGCTCCGGTGACAGTTCCGACGGCCGCTCCGGCGACTATTCCAAAGATCACTCCGACGGCTATTCACGATCCCTCTAGCAAACTATGCTCTGATCAACCTACCCACCCCATTCCCAACTTCCAAATAATTTCTAGAATTTCAAGTCATAATTGGTCATAGTTGGTCACAACGAGTCATAGTTAACCAGTCACAATCGATCACAAACGGTCACAACAAACTACCCGGTAGTCAAATCGCGATATGGTCATAGAACAGAAAAGGGTGCCACATTTTCTTCAACTGGGAATACTAGTTTTTTATAAAGATTTCTTGATTTTGTTTTTCTCTTTTGGTGGGATGTGGGGGCATTTGGTGCCTCTTCCCTTTCTTTATTAGAAACTTCAACTTCGTCTTGTGTGTGACCAAGTGTGTATTCAATGTGACTAATTGTGACCAAATTAATGTTTAGTGTGACTATGTGTGACCAATTTTGTGTTAATTGTGACCTAATGTGACTTGAATATGATCAAGTCACAATCGGTCACAATTAGCACAAAATTGGTCACAACCAGTCACAGTACACACATATTTGGTCACAAATGGTCACCACAAACAAATCCGCTTACACCACAGACCAGCACCAGTCAAATTGAAAATTCCGGTTGGCATATAAAAATTTTCGGGGATATCTTGCTTAACGCATAAACATATTCCGGGATAATTGCTATGGCAGGAAGAGGGATATTGCAATAACAGACGCATATTTCTCAATTCAAAATTGGTCTGATTTACTGCATTTTTTAATCTAGATAACATGCATAAAATGTTCGACCATTTCACAAACACAATTTTTAAAACATATCACAAGCACATTTCACACACTCTAAATAGAGGAAGAACACACTTAAATTTTTTCATAGCTATATAAAATATATAATTCATTAAGATAAAACAGTTCTATCAAAAGATAAAAACCAAAGGCAGAACAGATATCTCAAAAACTACCAACAAAATTCGATGACAGTGAGCCTCCAACTCTTGAAACCAGCAACCAAAGAACTCAGTATCATTAAATCCAGTATGATTAAATTCACAGACCTAGTATCAACCGAAGAACTCAGTATCATTAAATTCACAAACGCAATAACACAATACGCACAAGTGAACAAATTTGGTAGCAATTTTGGTACATGTAAATCCCCAGTATCATTAAATCAAGTAGCAGAATATAATTCATGCTCGGAGATTCAAGAACTCAGTCGTTGGACAGTTTCAGGCATCATTTTGTTGAGATATTATCAACCAAGTTTCCATGACTTGATTAAATTGGCCAGGGCAACAGTGGAGGAACCACCTTCACTGATCGCTGCCTTTGCCTCCGACTCCTTTTCTTTGGTGCACTTTCTGAGTGACTCACCCGTGTCTGAGTCCATCAACTCTCTCACTCGACTCTCGACCTCCTCAGCAGTGACAAACCATCTTCTGATTTGTTGATTCGCAGAGCCAATTTCAAGTCTTCCACTAACACTACCCTATTAAACTTTTGTTCAGCATAAAGAGGCCACGCCACCATGGGGACGCCCGCGCACACTGCTTCCAACACCTAGTTCCACCCACAATGCGTCACAAACCCACCAATAGATTTGTTATTCAACACCTCCACTTGTGGTGCCCACGACTTCACCATGAAACCCAGGCCCTTTGTCTGATCCAAGTTCACAGCGCCACCATCACAGCGCCGCCAAGTCTATTTAAAGATGAGAGAAGCACCAACCATCGCCACCTTCACAGCGCCGCCATCTCCGAACAGTACCAACGTCGATGGTTGGGGTGATGGGGCTAGGAGACGACGGCGAACGAAGCGACAGATCTGTGCAATGGATAGGTGGCGGGTGATTCTCCGGCGATTAGCAAGACGACGACGGGCTGGTAGAAATATAGAGAGAAAGAGAGGCAGGTTGGGAGAAATGTAGAGAGATAGAGAGAGATAGAGGTGAGTTGGGTTATGAATTAGCAAAACCCGTTAATTATATATTGTAATTAAATTTTTATTAATTGTAATTATTAAAACTTAATTATCACCTGATTTGTGAAATAAAAATTAACCCATCTGCTATTTGAAAATGAAACTTTAAAAGTAGGTTTCTATGTAATTTTCTCTATTTCTAATGCATTTACGATTTTTTCCCATAATCAAAGCAACTAGCCCAAAACCTGGCCCAATCCATCCTATTACTAGAGCTACTCTGGACCGTTGATTGTGGGCTGATCTGATGGCTGATGGTTTATCCTTTATATACCAGCTGAAGCGTTATTTTGGGGTGATTATTCATTCTCTCTCGCGCGTCTTTGGGAAGCTTCTGGCTGTTCAGTTTTCTTCAAGTTTCTTCGTATTCTATTCTCTTTTTCTTAGTGAAATAGTGAGATGGATTTTTACTGCTGGTTTTAATCCTTTTAATCTTTGTGATTAGTTGCCTTTGTGGTTGTGTTCGAGAGAGAGGTGCTGTCCGGTTTGGCCGTATGTTTGTCTTCATGCCATTGAGTAACCGGTGTGGGTTTAGATTATGGATTTGGGTGTTTGTGGCTATTGCTTTGTACAAAATGGTACAATGATTTGTTCTGAGCCTAAAATGCTATAAAAAATTCGTTTCTTGGCTTTGTGCAATATTGGTCTGTAATTCTTGTTCGTTTTGCCTCCGTTGTGCAATTGGCTTTACATCTTATTTTGTTGGAACTGTGTGAAATAGGATAGCGTGTATATGATGAATAACTTGCGTTTGCAGTAGTTTTATGTCGTCTTTGATAAGTGTGTCCTAGTTTTTCGATTGTCGTTGTAGACGACAGGAGAAGCCGGCCAGCCAAACATCTTCTTTGATAAGTGAGGTGACAAGGGAAGCCGGCCGACCAACCATCATTCCCGTTTGTTCAGTCTAACAACACAATCTAATGATCTCCACTTTCGTTCCCATTGACACGATCAAATTCCCACCACCAAGCTAACATGCATTTAGATCGAATTTTAAACACGTGCTCAAATTTACAAGTGAACATCAATTCTATTTTTAATTTGAACTTGTTCAACGAAACATAGTCGAGGTTGAAGGTGAGAGCAACACCATATATTTAAAGCGATCGACATATAAACGACTAGGGTAGAGCCACAAGCTGTTCAAAAAATTGATGGTCAGATGCCGAAAGAAAGAACGGATGGGTGGATGGATGGAGATTGAGAATCTTAACTAGAAGGGTGGCCTTATTAACGACTGGATTGATATTTGACCAAGGAGGGATATAATGTCGTGATACTCCAAATATGTTGATACTGATAAATACAAAATTTAAATGAACAAATTATTTTCTATTTTATAAATTTTTTCTTCCTATACTATGTAATCCTAAGTCAATTATCCTCGACTCTATGCAATTTTCGTGGTTGAAGTGAAAAAAGCTCAAAATGACAACACAATCTCAGTCGAGCATGTCTAAACAAAAGTATTCAATCAAGAAACATGGTATGCAAATGAGAATTAATGCTAAATTTTTTAAAACTTTCCATGAAGACATATCAAAGTTTATAATTGTCAAAAATTTCAAGGGGAATTATGTAATTTTCTCAATATTAAAAAAACTGAAATTCGATATAAGGATAATTTCCTAGTTCATGTCCTATTTACCATTTGGGATGAGGATGGGGACAGGGATAGTAAATTTTTGCCATCTCAAACCATGGTGTGACCTTGTCATGCTGGGTCCTCACTTGGGTGAGCTAGTTCAAATCGGTCCGTCCTGACACCTCAAGGATCCATCACCAAATTATGTTCGCTCTGCCAAAAAACTGCACACGAAGTATTCTAAATTCAAGGTAATCCTAAAACTGCATCTCTTCCAATTGCATTTAATAGTGATAATGAGCAGGGAATCATATATCCCCACTACAATGGATTGGTAGCGAGAGCTTTAGTAGCTCGTAGTGACCTCAATCGCATGCTAGTGGATAATGATAGCTTTGTGAATATTTTGTTTGAAAGTGTGTTTGATCAAATGCAAGTTGACTGTTCAAATCTCGCATGAGAAGTGGGGTAGTAAGATTGAAACTAAGGTCATATGAAATATAGCATATCCAATTTTAACAGAGTTTCATATCGAGACTGTTCAAAAAGAAAAATATATCGTAGTTGAGAATTTAGAAATTGACACTTGAAAGTTGGAGACAACTTTACAACAACATTAAGCCCCTATTTCATTTTGATTAAAAATAAATAAATTTTTAGTAGATTTTAATAAAAGTTTATGAAATGTGTGGTTGAAAATAAGTTTTAAGATATGGAACCAAACATGGACTAATGGTTCTATAGCCCCTGTTTGAGCCACATTCTCATTTTCAACCACACATTCTTTTACTCATTTTCAACCACACATTCTTCATCACATCAATAACCACTACGCCAAAAAAGGCCTTTTGCAGCGGCCAAAAAACGCTGCAAAAG
>OU503051.1:1123615-1146720 GCA_912172775.2 Fraxinus pennsylvanica
ATATTAGAATTAAATATTTACTAATAAATTAATTTAATAATTTATTATTTCATAAATAAAAATTTAAACTGTTTTAATAAAAATCTGATTTTGAAAATTTCAAACGTGTTTTCTTATTTTTGAAATATGCTAAACTTATTCTCTTAAATATGTAATCTTCCCTAATATATATGTGATCCTTGTTTGATGGGGATTAAAATCAGATTTTCAGTAAATTTTGATAAAATCGATTAAATGTGTGATCGAAAAGTTATAAATCTCAATATATTATTAAAATTAATTATTGATTTTGATTAAATTAAAATCTAATTAAGTTAAATTTAATTTGCAACCATTGTTTTCTCCAAACCACAAAATACATGTGATCTTCTTGTTTACAATTTAGTACTTGACCTCCTGTTTGGTGAGAATTAAACTTAAATTTTTTGTAAATTTTGATAAAAAAGTTAATGAATGTGTGATTGAAAAATTATGGATCCCATCAAATTAAAATGTATGATTAAAATTAATTATTGAATTTGATTTAGATTAATATCTTGATTTTAATTCATATCAAACATGGACTAAATATTTTTGTATTAATTAAAATTGTAAAATAATTACTTATTTAAAAAAATAAATTTCTATTCTGCAAAACAAACGTAGTTGAGGCGTGGCTTCTTGTCACTGCACAAATGGCAAATGCACCTTTAATTCAAATATTTATTATCTCAAATCAATTTGGGTTTATCCAGAATTGCTCTATTATTCGTAAAATACATTTTTCTCTCTTATGTTCAACCAAACATTTTTCAATAAAATAATAATACACACGAACCCAAAACTTTTTCCTATTTTTTAACCACACATTATCCATCAAAATAATATTCCAAAATGCATTTTAATAGAAAAAAATGGGGCTCAAACAGGCTCTTGAATAGAGTTTGTTGTTTGCAGGTTTGTTGAGGTAGCAGAACTATTGAGTGTTTGCTGACTTGCAATTTGTAGGAAAATGCAATCAAGTTACTGTTCTCTCTTATTGTCTATGTTCTACCAATTAGATACTATTTGCACATCGAGTAAATTTATTTGTATTCGCGATATTTGAAATAAAATATTGGTTTTTTATATTTTTGGATATGTTGATTGTGTTATTGTGAGCTTACATTTGTTCCTTGATTGCTAAGCACCGAAAGATTCAATTTACAATTCATTCTAAAATTTATGGTCCACTATTGTTTGATAAGATCGTCGTAGTTTTATTATACTTTGTCTAAACTTTTGTAATGTTGAGAGTATATTTTGAATCGATTATGAAGATGCACACACTTGATTATCTTGATTCATGGAAGGACTTCAATGAAAAGTCTCTCAAACCGACTTCCTCTTCAAGGGAAAATGTATAGACGTCACTTATAAAAATAGTGAATATGAGTACGTTGAATTACTAATGATGTGTTTGATTGGCATATAAAAGAAAAATGTTTTCCTTATTTTGAGGAAAACAAAAACATATTCCTCAAAAAAAAAAAAAAAAATTCCTCAAAAACAAGGAAAATTAGACATTTTCAAATGTTAGAACACGACCTTTAATGTGTTTTTTTTTTTTTTACTTTAATTATTTGTATCCCCATTTATAGTATAAAACCTTCGAGTTATTAGAAAGTCGATCACCAAAATTCTTAATTCACCAAGATTCATTGTATGTGTCCAAATGTTCTTTCTTAATTCATATTACATCTCTATCTTCATTTTAACCAAAACTGGGACATGCTCGACCGCCGCGGTTTACACCACTGTTCGTATGTTTGGGTAAAATGGAAATCTGAATAACGATTTTTTTGGAGATGTGTAATTAAAATGTAGGAAAAAATTTTGGATTTACGTACAAAGTATTTTATTGTGTGAATGTATGGTTGAAAATGAGCAAATGGATTTTTCTCAACTTTATTACTAAAAGAAACAGGAACATAATTGTGTCACCCAATTATGAGTGAAAATAGTGCTTTACCCAATTATGAGTGAAAATAGTGCTTTAGATTAAAGGCGCACACGCCTTGTACGTTTCCCTCTTCACTTTAAGAAAGCAATGTTTTTTTTTTTTTTTTTTTAAAAAAGGAACAAATTTTTTTTTTTAGATCCCCCCCTCCGTCTCCCAAAAATACTGAGAACAATGATTAAATATATATTGAAATAAAAAGTCCAGGTTTTCTTGTGTCGCCGCAAATGGTAAAGACAAAGCGATATGACTACGCATTGTAGATGATCACCAAGATTTTGTGATTGAGCTATGTGCAACTTTTTAGTGAAGAAGTTCGAGCGATGACCATTGTAGGGTTTTAGTGCACAAGATGCGTCTCTTCTTATATCACTCGTTCATTAGTGTTTGACATAGACCTTACCAATTTATTGAACAACGATCTTGAAATCCACCAATTATAGAAGTTTCAAGCGGAATGCAATGCTTCTTTTTTTCTTTTTATTTTACCAATTTCACCCAAGATAATGAGTGCAATGGCCAAAGGAAAAGAAACAATTTTTAGTGGAGGATATGCACGAGTATATGATATTATGATTATAACTGAATCGTGACATATCCATCTTTAGTTTCCAATCTACAAACCAAAGATTCCAACCACTATCTTAACTATGAATATAATGACACATATTCATTGATCATGTTCGATACATAGTATTAAATAGAATAGATATATCTAGTTCTATCTCCTTCAACGTACCAAACATGCCAATATAACTACCAATGTCCTTGAAACTTTCCAAATTCTTCTAAGATCAAACACCATGTTCATGATAATATAAACCGGGAGAGTAAAACGGGTGGCGAGGCTCGTTTTCGTACTCCTGGCGACCTTGGCGCATAACCGTTGCACCTCTCTAGTGTGCTCATGCTATGTAGCAGCAAGGAATTCAGACAGCAAAGAGGACGAATCTAACACGAGTAGAAGCAACAACGTTAGCCGACAACACTCTTCTGCGGACAAGAAAAATAGGGTCAATGAAAGATCATCTAATATTGCATCAAATGGGCTTCATCAAATTGAACCATCTGTTCCTCTCAAGAGTAATCTTAAGAAAGCTGCTGCAACTACAGGAACTAGAAAAGTTAGTTGGTCTGATGCACATGGCAAAGATATTGCTGATGTTCAAGAATTCGAGTCGAGGTATGTTCTTTTATTTTTGATTACTGAAGAGTTTCCATTGAAATAAGATCCACAAAAAGAAAAGCACTTGACATTTGTTGGTTATTAGCGCCATCCCTAAAATGTTCGGGTTGGGGGGAGTTATTATCTATAGTCGGCCTCTATTGTAGAATCAACCGAGAGGGTTGAGAGGTGGTGGTTTATCCTACGGTGGATGTCAGGGGTTCAAATCTGCTTGAAAATAAAACATTTCAAATTATAATTTTTGTGCAAAGTTCTCTCTAAAGCGTCACTGATTTGCACCACCAATGTCACTAGCTTAGGGTGTTCAACAAGATTGCAATTGCATATAAACAAGTGAACTTTGGAGAGAATATACAGCGAGAGTTTTAACCCATTAAATCGTACAATATTTATCTCCATTTCTTCTACATGATTTACCGACTCATTAACAAATTAATTAAGCCCGAAGTCCACTAAAAAATATTTTATAAAGCTTAAAAATTATTTGTCCTTCCGCTTCTATGCAATGACAGCTGATCGGACCATTGACATCTCTAGATTGTGAGAAGATTCGAATGGCTTTAAACCGTATTGAGAAAAATATCAAAGATATCATTAAACTTGATATTATCAAATATCAGATAGACGGAGACACTCGCTCATGTTTAAAAATTACACTAATATTGTACCATATTTCTAATTTTGAGTACATGTATCATCTAAGATGAGGGTGTTATACTCAAAATGTACCTTGTGAAAATGAAATTTTTATAATTAGTCATAATTTAATTTGTTCCCCTTGAAAAGAAATTAATGCTTAAAGACTTTGTGCATATACAATTTTGAATATGCATGCTAGTGGTAGCTTAAACCTAATATTTATTGGAAAATTTGATAATAAATGATTTCAAGTTTTTTAATTAATTATATAGATTATGTACCCATAATTTAAATATTGACAAATGCAAACTTATCAATAAAAATTCATATTTATAAAACAAGATGTTAACTATGAACATTTACATTTTACAATTCAAATAAAATTTACTTAAAAACTAATATATGTTTATTCATTAAAACACTCTACACCTTCAAAATTTATTATTAAACGATTTCCATGTTATATAATAAAGTGTTATGTTAATATGATATATTAATTAATACAATATTTCAAAATAATATCATCCTTTCATTAATTTTCATCTTTACATAGGCATTTTATGTATATCATCCTCATTTTAGATGATATATGGTTCAAAAAGTGGTTGACCCGTATATGATACTCAAAACTCTGTGTGTGTGTGTGTGTGTGTGAGACATTTTGTTAGTAAAAGTAGAAGAGTTGCATGTCCCTTGTATGTGACATTCGAATAATTTGTTCAACACTATGAACAAGTCATACAAGTCATTTGAGTACTAACAAAAATATACTTCAAGAAAACACAACATTTAGCATGCATAGTATTTTTCTTTTTTCATTGTTTTGTTATTTTTACAGTGTTACAGAAGAAGAGGAACTACGAGAAGTGCGCAATTCTTGTACGTGTATAATTCAATGACGATTTTGTAATGCCAACCCCAGGAATGTTAAATCCGAAGGATACACTTATGTATTATTCATCAAACATTCATTTATCGAAGTTTTATTTTATCCATTTCAAATAGTAGCAAGTTGTCCATCAGATGATTTTTCTGTTATCGGGAAAATGAAGATTCTATGCCTTCAAATAGGCTTCACACTAGGAAAATGAACGATTTTATATAGGATCCATATAAAACAAGCAAAATGACTGTTAAATTCGGCATTTTTCTTGACAAGTAAATGCTTGATTTGCCATACATCAACCGAAACTACCAATGAAAGAATAAGTGAATATGTAATATCCTGCGGCTGTAACTAATCTTGGATCAAACAATGGATAATTTTATCCACCCAAAAAGGAAACAATAGTCTGCAAGAATCAGTTCTTCGATTATGTTAACCCCAAATACGATATACCAGATTTCTTGTTCTTCACCCAAGTGAGATTCTGATCACTACTGACTCTTTCCTTTCTTAAATTTGCTTTTTTCTTACATTTTCTTTTTCTTTGCTTCAGCTGTAATCCATGTATAGTAGGAGGGAATTGCAAATGGATGTTGAACGGTTTCAATCCTATTGGTTGAACCGCCAGTAGAAAAACGCGGTTGTTGGTAAGGGAACTTTATCCACCGAAACCAAGATGAATTTGAGGGATTCATCACTGAAGGGCTCTCTCTGCCTGCAGCAGTTGGACTTGAAAGGGGGGTAGAGAACACGTCCAATGGCTGTAATTCTTCAAACTTTGTAAATGTAACCAACACTTTGATTGTGGGGACCACAGGAATAGCAACCTGAAACAAGAAAAGCTATCTTAGTTAAAGGTAAGAAGATAAAGAGCGATTTTAAGACAGTTGATTGTCACGGCCTTGACCCTTATTAAGTAACCAAGTGACACTTAGCTCCAACAAAACTCGCCTCATGGTGCCAAACAAGATTTTCTCACTTATATACTGCCTTAGCTAGACNAGGATGCTCCTAATTGTCACAAACAATAGACTCGTAACATTTAAAAAGGCTCAATCGGGTAATGAGGTATTTTACCAATGTGAGTTGAGGTGAGAGCCTCAAGGCATTTTCAGACATAAGCCTCAAAACAACCAATAAAATAATTCAGAAAAATATAAAAATACAAAATACTCTCTTAATAAATCACAATCCACAATAAATATCCATCTTAAAAAGTGTAACTTCCAAAAACACATAAATTGGATTAACGACGTAGCAAATAATAAGTTATCGAATTAGTAATCACATAACAAACTTGTGATCTATTAATAGAGGTATAAACAACCTAAAAGTCTCTTATATAATCACTGCTAACAGAATCTTACAGGGAATTATCAACAAGTGCAATTCCCCCATGTCGCACTCCCCCTGAATGGTGTCTTCTTTCCCCTCTCTTTCATATGAAGGAAAAATATGAGAAGAAAAAAACTTAAAACAACATAGGTATTAAAATATAGCCCAAAAAGTCAAGTCCAGTAATAAAATATTCAGGAAAGGCAAGACAAAACAGGCAAACACCTTGGTCGCTCAATAAATCGAGAGATAAGCCTTACGAATGGCACTCAAGGCATAAGCTTTGAGGCTTTTCATGAAAGCTCGGGTGAGGCGGAAAACGAGGTGTAAGCCTCAAGGTTTTCTTAAATAACGGGCTCATGTGTCATATACAACATTTTAAACCATCAATGCTGAAGAACGAATCAAAGTTAAAGAAGAATAGATATTTAATGATTACAAATGTCACTTCTCCAAACTAGCAATGCTATTTCACATTGAAAAAGGAGTTCTGAAAGAAAATCTTCAACTAGCTTTCTTATTCCTAATTATATCTCTTTCTCTAAGCATTCAGTGACTTCATCTGGGAAGAACATAAGAAAATTTGGTTGGAAGAAAGTAAGTAATAGGCCAATTTGGCAGCTTTTTGTTCAAATTCTTGTCAGTATAGGTCAAGGGAATGGTATAATCATTAACACACTCAACAATGTTTCTCAACTACAAGGAAAAGGAAACTTGAGGGTAATCACTGCAAAAATTATTCAAAGTTAAGAATTTCAAGTTTAATATGTCTCCTGTAATCCAAAAGTAGCAAAATTCATCATTCTTATCCTCCAGACAAGATTGTTCCAACTTCGATGGCCAACCATACCACACTTGATTGTCCCAAAAATTGGTAAAAGACAAGTATTTAGCATTTTCCCATGTATTGTTCATTCCCTTAAGTGCGGACTGCGTCTTCAAAATTTACCCGTCCCAATTATCATAAGGCAAAAAAAAAAGACCACTACACAAAAATTCATAGCTTAAAAAGGCCTCTTTTGTAAACATCTAAAGCTTTGCAGTGATTTTAACTGAAAATGTATAAATCCAAGAAATTCTTTCAGACAAATACATACCCACAATGGGCAATGCCACCCAATCTGAAACTTTAAATCTACTTCAAAGAAACTCTCCCATCCTACTGGCTCACTCATATATCACCTCTATCACATCAGCACACCGTTCATCAAATTTCACTACCTACAATTACTTGTAATAGTCGCTATTCACCAAAACAATGATAATCACCAAAATACCACAAGGAAATACTCAAAATCCACCAAATGAGAGGAAGAAAAATTATCAGTTCTACAGATAAAGGAAATACAATCACCACATGCATTTAGAGAAATGAACAAATAAACACATGCATGCACAATCTTAAGGTTCCAATTCTTTAGGCAGAAAAAAGTCCAAACATTTGATTGTATCAAATTGGCAATCTCCAGCGTTGTTTACATATATTGAAGCAATGCCTACAATTTAAATGGCGATGTGCACAACTTTGGAAACATCCAACATCCATAATGCAAAAGGCTCTTCAAAAAGGCTTATTTCTAGTTAGTGTGTTGACGAAAAAGTAGAATTACATAACCAATTCTACTTTACTCGGATTTGTTGATACAACATATCCAGTCAAGGAGAGAAGCATAATCCCAATGTGAAGTCTATGATTATATACACAGAAAAAGATAAAGAAAGCACCCAAGATTAAGATCATAAATTAAAGCTTACATGCTAAGAGCCCTGATCAACCAAACCATATAAAGCTATAAGCATGTGTAGAATTTAAAAGGCTAATATAGAAATAAGGAGGGTACCTTGACAGGGAAGGTCCCCTTTGGAAGTTTTGAAGTGAGTAATTCTCTTACTCGCCGTATAGCTTTAACTTTGTTAGCCAAAACGTCGAGCAGTAGAAGCTCTTCAGTTTGTAGTGGGAATTCTGGAGAAAGCCAGAGAACTGGCCTCAACCCTTTCTTATACTCATTGTCAAGGCTTCCATCCTTGAGGCGATTTCCACTATCAGAATTTATTGATGAAGAAGCTTTGGATTCCTTTACTTTCCGATGCTCGTCCCGCTTCACAACCACCTCCACTGAGTGCCTTCTAGGTTTATTTAGACTTCTAGAAGGAGAATCCTCTAGAAAATCACTAACCTTCTCTTCAGAGTATAGAGAATTCCTTGGTGGAGCAATCTTTATATCCCCTTCTTGTTTATTTTCCCGTTTCCTCCAGTTGTTGAACCAGCCTTTTTTTTCCTGCCTACTTTCTCCATTTCTACAACCATTTATATTTTCAATGGGAATATCCCTTTGTTCATAACAACTATGGCAGTGTGCGATCATTCCATTACCATTTTCATTGCTTAAATCTGATGAGTCTAACTTAAGTGCAATCTCAAGCTGCTTTCTCTCTTCCTCTGTCAATATACATCGAATTCCTCACTCTCTGCTTCATTTACATTGGAAGAGTTAAAGAACTCATCATCCGTCATGGCTCCAGGAACCCTCCTTGATTTAATAGTTGCAACAACATTATGCATATCATAAACTTTTGCTTTCCAGGAACCCATCATTTCCATCTTTTCCCGTCGCCGCCATGTCATTTGAGGCAAAAGAACTGCTTGAGTGACATCAATCCCAGGCCTGAATATATTGGTTTGAGACATGGAAATCACTGCCTGCTGCACTTCTGCCTCAGTTGCTGGAGCTCCAGCACCATTCAAAGCATTCATGACCTCCTTATCTTTGTGTGACACCATACAAAGTGACCCTGGAGGAACTTTTCCATCCACAGAACCATCACCGAGGAAAAGAACTCTCTGATCCGAACGCTGAATTCTGAAACCATCGAAACCAGCCAGAGTCATATCTGCCCTCAAATTGGCATGCCTTTTCCAAATTTTGTACGTGTCAGAAGGGGCAATTCTTCTCGAGATGAAAGGGATGACTGAGCTGTCAAAATGAAAACTGATCTCCATGTAAAAATCCCTCATCCTTCTCATTGTCCCAATTAACCGAGGCAACTTTCTGCACCATTTTGCCCAAGCCAATGGCTGGTAATGCCAAACTATAATCTTCGCAATCCTTTCTTCCCTATTGCAAATTGCTTCCTGAAGTGCACTCCATCCCTGTTCATTCTGCAAGCTCCAATCTTCCCCGGCAAGCATAAGCATCTCGGTTACAGTGTCATCACCAAACTTTACAGCCAAGTGAAGAGGGGTGTCCCGATTAGGAACATCCCGTCGATCAATCACAATTCACAGCAGAAATGGCATCAGCCTTAGCTTTCTCAGCAACTGAAACTGATTCAGTATGGATCTTAGCCGGTTCACAAAGCTGCGGGAGGCTTGCAATTATCTTCCTCAGAGCCAAATAATCTTTCAAAATTATTGCAGTATATACAAAGCCAACCGACAACTATATATATATATATATATACAGAAATGATCTAATGAGCACCGGTGCTCATCTTATCCTAAGCACCGATGAGTTGCCACATTAATTCATTGATGGATAAAGATTTTGTGAGTTACAAGAATTACATATATTAATGTTTGGGCCAAGAATCATTACTAAAGAAGATATACTTTCACGCTTATATGACTTTCACTAATTCTCTAGTGATAATGTGTTTAAAAAGTTTGGGCGTGCACACTATTTTAAGCAGTAANGTTGCGCGCACCTCGACTAATCCCTGTTTACACCAAATAGGCATTTGAACAATCTAAAACACAAGTTCCAACTATCTACATGACTCTTTTGAGAAATCAGTGTCAAAATATGGCAAGATTTATGCTCAAAAATAACCAAAATATGGACTTCTAGTTTTAGTTTACCTTATAATTTTCCAAGGCAAACCTACTATCAGATGGAATATTTCCCGAGTTATACTTCCCGGTCAAGAAGCCGGATGCAAGCGGACTCCATGTGGTAAGACCAAGACCATATTTGTTGTAAAGAGGGAGATAATCCAACTCGACCTGCAGTTCCCACATACTTCGGGATTGAAATATCATCGAGGTAGTAATAGGAGGAAATACGAGTAATACACAAAAAAGAAACTTGCTTCTGCACACTTTAGGTGATGATTTGCTAAATAAATGCATTCGGATTGAGGTTCTAGCAGCTACCTCACCGGGATTTTACGAATATCTTATGAATTAAATACTTAAGGGGTTGGAGTTGTTAATAGGACAAACAAAAGCAAGAAAAACACACTATTTATGGCGATTTACTCTCAAGGTGAGAGCTACTGTAGAATTGCACCATATGGAAGAAGTCTGTTCTCTCTACTATGGCACACAGAACGCAAACTCGCCATAATACCTTTATAAGGGAAAAGGAAAATTGTACAATATATTAAGCTCTACGCAACCAACAAAGCTCGCCAAAAAAAACCAATAAATAGCAACCAACGTTGAATTTATCAGTTGTTTTCATTACCTTTTGCCTGGTGAATAGATTATACTCAGGCTGCTCAACAATGGGACCCACAAGATCCAATCTCTCAGCCACGGCCCAAGCCTCAGTAATCTGCTGAGCAGAACATTCACTAGTACCCCAATAAAATGCCCATCCCTTATCAATCACATAGTTCATAGCCCTCACAGTCTCCTCAATTGGAGTACACAAATCAGGACCTACGACAATAAATCACATCTACATAATCCATATCCACTCTTTTGAGTGAATTCTTAGTTCTTTCCACAATGTGTTTTGTCGATAAACCCTTGTCGTTTGGACCCGATCCTTCGCCCCAGAAAATCTTGGTAGAAATCAGGAGGTCGGATCTTCTCCAGCCCAGTTCCTTAATCGCCTGTCCCATGATCTCCTCGGCTTGGCCATTGGCGTAGACCTCGGCATTATCGAAGAAATTCACGCCATTGTCACTCACGGCAGCATTGGAGGATGGATTTGGCATCATTGACGCCCATTTGATTGCCGAAGGCGACCCCTGCACCTTATGAAAGTTGCGAGACTTTGAGGCCTGATCTCCCTAGATTCCTGTACTCCGTGCTATATGTTCTTGTTTTCCATGGAATTTGAGAGCTTTTAATACATTTGTCGAGGCTTACAATATATTACAAGAGGGCGACGGTTGCTAGAACTTTTTATGTATGAATTAAACTTATCTCTTGTAAAATTAGTGAAAAGGTTCCTAGTTGACATTTGCTAGAACTTTGGTATTGTACATGTATTATGATTATCGAGTGGTATCAGTAAAAAGACTTCGAGTTGACATTTGCTCAAACTTTTCTTGATTATACGTAGATTGATTAACGTGTATTGTACCACTAGTACTATTAGATTCTGAGTTGACATTTGCTAGTATATTTGTACGGGATTATCGTATATTGTATCACGAGTAAAATTTTTTTTTTTTTTTTATAACCGTGGATGTCCGGGGCAGCTTGCGCGCACCTCGACTAATTTCACGGGACCTGAAGTTTACGGCCGGGTACTCACCTCAGTGGCCCTGAGGGAGCTCGAACTGGTGACCATTGAAGGGCAAACACAAGGTCTGACCAATTGAGCAACCCCTCAGGAACTGGGCTGGAGAAGAGGATCACGCATTACGATAAGGCTCCTAGTTAACATTTACTATAACTTCTTTTTTGTACACATATTAGGAGTAGATTTATTATACATATATTAGTATTATCACATATTAGATATAATATTAATGGTCGGACTCCTTGTTCATATTTACATATATACATGTATTAGGATTATCGTATATCCCACACAATCGTCACCTGCACCACACCACAACCCAACCAAAAAACCCCAAAACCATTACCTGCAGAAGGCAGTTGTGTGGTGGTGCAGCATCGATACCAATTGGCACAAGTCGACGATTGACTCAAAAAAAACCCCCAAAAACCCCTCCCCACTGCTGCGATGAAAGAGATGGGAGAGGAGAGGGGGTGGAGAGTGAAAAATTAGGGATAGGTTTCTTATATATCACCTGATTTTTTAAGAATGAAATTTAGTCCCTAATTTTTTAATTTGAAACTTTAAACACCTGTCTCAATGTAATTTCCTCTTTGCTATTCTTCTTCCTTCCTGAGTTGTTTTCGTCGAGGTCTACAAGGTTGATTTTTAATTACAGTGATATGTTGTTGATTCGATTTTATTCATCCTTCGTAACTCTAGCTTTGGAATTTTCAATACACATGCTAAAAAGCAATTTTTACGAAAAAAAATGTTAACAACTCGTGAAGCTTGTTAACTTGGACTTTTTGACGGCCATAATTGTAGTGCTAGAAGTTCTATTCACAACCTCATTTGAGCATAAATTCTACGATAGAGAGATCAATTGCAAATTGAGTGATCAACTTGGAACATATTAAAGTTGAGTGCTCAACTCGAAATTTCTTTTCCACTCAAAGAAAAACTTATTAAAATAGTTATATTTCCTTTTTCTTTTCTAGAAGAGAACCTTCTACAGTGTGCCATAAGTTGAAATGTACAATAAGGAACGGTGTACAATAAAGTCCAAAATTCAAAATAGAATCTTCCAATCCGTAAAGACTAATTCCAATCTTATTTTTCTTATACAAACATCAACGATTTAATCAAATTCTTCCTTCCTCATCTATATTCAAATATAACAGCAAGCGTCACCAAGAGGCTTGATCCTCTGCTACGGGTGTACAAATGCCTGCTTAAGAAGTATTGTACTTTTGACTTGAGCCCTTAGAATTGACTCTCTGTACAACATATTCGACTTCGCCAAAATTCATTTACCCGATTTGAATGTGAAATTTGTATTTACAAAACACTTCTCCCGTGGTAAATCGTCTATTCTTATCAGTTTTTATAAAAAATAAATTTTCAAGATATATTTTCAGATATCGTTATTTAATTATAACTTGTTTTTACTAAACGGACACCATGCTTTAGGCCCTTTTTTTTCGACTAAACAAAAAATTAAATAAATCTTCATGCAAAAAGGTTTAGTTAGTGAACGAAATTAGTTAAATTGTAAGTATACATGTACCAGACTGAATGGCGACCGACGGGGTGGAAGAGCAACATGTGTCCAGCCTAGAATTTTGCGAGGTAAGGTCGAGTCAGACCGTTTTGCCATCCCAAGTTCATAACGTTCACTCTAATAAGCAACAAATGATTATTTTTTATCTAATTTTCATGAAGCATGAAGAGTACTATTATCTTATAAACTAATTGCAATGGTACAACGTTTTGTTGCAGAGAAGTTTTCAACATTTTCCGATTGCAGGAAATACAGTTGCAGGAGATCACTCCTTCCACCCGCGGTTTTCAACTTGATATTAAATGAAGGCTCCCTGTATCTCTCTCCCATTTCCTCGACTCTCGTCAGCAAAAACCAAAATTTCCTTTTGAGTTTTCTGCTTCAATATTCTTGTTTCATTTTGGGTTCTGGGTTTTGTTTCTTGAATCAGATAGATCGAATTCAATAGAGAAAATCAAATTATTATGGGTCAGCAGTCATTGATCTACAGCTTCGTTGCAAGGGGCACAGTAATTTTAGCTGAATATACAGAATTCACGGGGAATTTCACAAGAATAGCCTTTGAATGCCTGCAAAAGCTGCCTGCTTCAAACAACAAGTTTACTTACAACGGCGATGGTCACACCTTCAATTTCCTCGCTGAAAATGGATTCAGTATGTACACTATCTCTTAGAAATTGTTTTAATTTTTGTGGGTTCTTAATTTTAATTTTACTTTTTTTCATTGGTTTGAATGTGCCCATTTTGATTTGATTTTAACTTGACCTTTGAGTACTACGATTGTATGGTTTGATGTATATTTATTGCTTGCTTATATATCTGCGTGAATGGCGTATAAATATGGATTTGAATGCAAACAGTTTAGTGCCTGACGGTATTTTTTAAGGGGCGTAAGGAATCGCGGCCAAACTGAGAAATAAGAAAATATGCTGACGAGTGGAGGTGACATTGATTGAAGATAATTTGTGAGATGGACAATTTTGCTCTACAAGTTAAACTAAAACTAGTGCAGTATCTTATGGTTCCTAAAATCTAGTTGTTTTAGATCTTCCAGTAGATTACTGATCTAGCTGAACTGAACCGTAAAACATGATTTATGTAGCGACTTCAAATTTATCGAGAATAAGGCTCCATTTTATTGTTGTTTTGGTGCAGAATTGGTTCCATGTTATTTTTATTTTTTAGACATCTGGCATCTTCTAGCCATGCTGTGAAGTGAACTGCCTAGTTGAGCCACATAGAAATATCTCATCTACAGTGTGTAGTTCATACTCTTGATGTTTTGAAGTTTATTGCCTTGTTTCAAAAGTTTATCATTGTATTAACATTTTCTTTTCTATTTTTTTCTTGGATTCTTTTTAACTCTGTTCAATCAATTTGCTTTGCTTACTAGTTTTTTCGAGATTTAGCACCTTCCTTTTTGAGAGCTCAGAGAAAAAAAAAAGTTCTTTTCTTGTTTGATGCCTGCATCTTGTCTGCTGGTACCTTTTCGGATAGTAGTTTAGTTCTTTTTGCAGTCTCAATATATTGACAAGTGGTATTTTGTAGATTAATTTCTCAGACTTTATACAGTTATTCTCTTGCGAAGATATCCTTTTTCGTGGCGTATCCTTTGCAAGTTAATCCTTTTTGTGAATTCAGATGGCAAATTCTACTTTTTCCCACTGTACATTATTTCTTTGAATGTTGAGTGGAATTTATTTGGATAATTGGATGATTAAGTTGTAGAAGATATTTCCAGTTTAGATCACCATAAGTGAATGCTTTCTAATTTTGAAATTCATTGATCAAATTATATACTTTTTTTTTCGGATTTTTGTAGCCTATTGCGTTGTTGCTGTTGAATCTGCTGGGCGACAAATTCCCATCGCCTTTCTAGAGCGTGTTAAGGATGATTTTAACAAGAGATATGGAGTGGGGAAAGCTGCAACTGCAAGTGCCCATAGTCTGAACAAGGAATTTGGGTAACTGCCTTTTCATTTTTTAGATATTGCTCCCAATTTCGTGACCTTTGCCTAACAACTGTTGCTATTATAGGCCGAAATTGAAAGAGCAAATGCAGTACTGCATTGATCATCCTGAAGAAATTAGTAAACTCGCTAAAGTCAATGCTCAAGTTTCCGAAGTTAAGGGAGTAATGATGGAAAATATTGAGAAGGTACAGAAGTATTCAAAATCCCGTCACTACAAAGTAGTGTTATTCTTGTCGCCTATCCGAGCTTGTTGCTTGTTTAACTATATTCGTTTCTATACAGGTTCTTGAGCGTGGAGAAAAGATTGAGATTTTGGTCGATAAAACTGAGCATCTCAGGGAACAGGTTAGTCTTAAGAGATCTAAATTCTCGAGTGTTTGAACTGCATGACAATTACTCTAAATACATCAGAAAATTTTGTTTAGAAGAAATCTGGTATGGCGTATGGACTCATACTTTTCGCTCTGAAATTCGGTTTTTGTTGTCTGTTTTGGTCGAGGTTTCAGGCAGACTCTTATAGGACAACGGGGACGCAACTGAGGAGAAAAATGTGGGTTCAAAATATGAAGATTAAATTGATTGTGTTGGCTATCATCATAGCTGTGATTCTCATCATCGTTTTGTCTGCGTGTGGGGGCTTTAGCTGTTGATGCTAAATACCGAGTAGGATTGTATTTGCTGGAAAGGTTGACTCTACTTTTTCGATGTTCGTTCACTCATAGTGATAACTTACCTTTCCGATGGCATGTATTTCGATCTTTTGCATAGGCGGTCTAATGAAGCACTTACTGTAGAAAGTAGTTTGTATTTCGTACTTTGATATATAATATGCGATTTCTTGATTGTTACCTATGTTTCCTATTGTGATTTTGTTATAAATGTTCGCGGTGTTGCGTCACATTCTAAAAATTGAACCTAATAATGCCTATTGTGCCTTGTCATTGTTTCAAATATTTTTAATCTTTTTACTCGTGAGGAGCTGGATGAGAAGAAACTCTCATGTTCGGTTTGTAGAAAGGGATAATGTGCAACTTCGAGTTGTCAATTATATCTTTTATGGAAATGGCAAACCAATTCGCGAAATTTCTAAGACATATATTCAATTAGTTTTGACTTGTTTAGTATGAATTGAGACCATGACAAAAAAAAAAATTCTTCACTTATTGAATGGATCCCAATTGACGAGTTAGTGTGAGCTTATTAATGCGGTTATGTACTCTTCGAATAGGAATCTCCACATATTCATGGAACTCATAACTTTAATATACTTTTTAAACCACGCATTTTATCAACTTTTATTAATATATGATAAAAATATAATAATTATTTCCATACCTGCACTTGCATCACATGCTATCTTGCGTGGCCACAGAATTTTAGAGTATAAAGCAAAAAAGAAGAGCTCGTTGGAGAAGAATGGTGCCATGTTTTTCGAACCCTAGTTAATGATTTGGTGAGACTTTCCTCGTACAACTTTAACTAGACCTTGGTATTGAAAAAATTTTGTTCGTGCGAAACCCGCAAGCATGCGAGATCATTGATAAGTAATAGAATTGATGAGTTGAGAGTATCATCGTACAAAGAATAAATTCAATTTAAGTTTACTAACTTTTTATGGGATTCAAATTATATAAACAAAAGAGAATTTGATTTTGTTTCATGTTAAATTAATCTAAGAAAGCGATAAAAATGTTATTTTTATTAATTTATGGGTGATTGTATTGGATCTCGAATCCGTCTATTGCTATCTATTTCAATTCTTAATTTGTAGTGTAATACTACTTTGCCCAAATAGCCTTACAAAAGGGGAGAGTGCCCAAGTGAGGTGGCACTCCCCATTTTGTCATCCAACTTGAGCAATGTAGCATTGCTCTGATTTGTAATATAGTTCTGTTCATGCGTATAATTTTCTTTTCCAAGACAAATTAAATATATTCTAACCACGACTCGAATATATTCCTAACCCGAATTCGAATGATTAGAATGCATTAAAGTTTAGATTATCTATATAATTGCACATGTATTCCTAACATCTATTGCACATATATTAATTTTGTGCATTCTAAATTTATTATGAGTTTCCCAACACTACAACAAGCAATTAATTATTTAATTGATGGCCAATCAATTAAATAATGCAATGAATATACAAAATTAATCAAGAAACGCAAGAAATAAATTAAACTACTAGTTTTGAATTAAAACAAATAAACAATATAGTTCACCTTCATCCAATACAAAAAATGATCTAGCATAGCATGTTAATATATAAATTACAAAAAAAAAAATATCACCCGGATCATGAAATATCTTCAAGCCTAATGATGAATTATTCAAAATTTTGATATAATTAACCTTCAATTCCTTACTAGGGCTTGATCTCATATCTCAAAATATAGTAATTGCTCCTTTTTTCTTGATGAATTTGATAATATTATTGTGGCAAGAGAGGTTTTTTTTCTCTATGTGTAGCCCTTGTTCTCTATTAATAAGAGCTAGAAAATAGGTTAAAATCTCGTCCAATTTGATTTTCAAAAGAGTTTGAATCGCGAGAGAAAACAAAAGATTTGTTTGCGGAAAAGGCTCGAGCGCGCACCAATATAACTACCGTGCGCGCCATAGAACCAAATGGCTCTCGGGTTGGAGAAAACAAGGTTCCATGTGCGCGTCATGAATTGCCCCACGCGCGCATGTTTGTCCCTGAACAGTTTTCGGTATTTTTGTCATAACATTTTCTACTATATTCGATTGAACTGATTCAAAATGAGTTGGAAAGATAATTCGAAAGGTTACAATTCTTCTAGAAATACAAGTTTTTAAATTTGAACATTTGCTATCTGAAAAATGGGTCTCGAGTTGAAATTAAAAATTCATAGCATAACTTCTTCAACTGGAAATTGATTTGTAAAAATACTTCCATTATACATTCATTTGACCTCCAGTTGCATCCAATTGATCATATATGATCTTCAATCATCGTTTTGTGCTCTGAATCAACTATTGGATGTATACACTTTGGTCCCCCTAAACTTTCGTCTTCGCACGTTTTTCGTTCATTTCTTCCAAAATCACCAATTTGCATTGAGTTCAACATAACAAACATAATTAACACAAAATTAAGTTACAACTCATCCAAATCACTAACAAATATCAATTTTATACAATACTTTTGAATCATATTAGTACCAATCTAGGTGGCAACACAGTACCTTGTTCTAATAATATTGTAGCGTTGATTACTCCACCTTCGAGATTGAGAGATTTGTCCTCTGGCATAAAAGTATTTCTTAAGCATTGACACCAGTGCTTTTAGGGATAATTTTTTTAAGAAATACTTGAATGGGGCATTGAATTAAATTTCTTTTTATATGTATATTCGATTTTTTATTTTTTTTTGACAAAATAGGAGATATGAAAAAATATTAATTGAAAGAATAAATTCAATTAAAAGTTATTTGTTATGAACTACTCATGTAGAGTAGAAATCAAGAAGTCGTAGCTTCTCAAGGTGCTTCAATTGAAAGCCAACAGTTTGAAGATGATTTAGCTCTTGTTTCGAAAAAATGAAAATTAAAATTAAAATTTTAATGTAAGTCAAATTAAATAATTAATTTAAACCATATATTTCAATGATTCACGATTTTTCAATCACACAATTTATCATCCTTTATCAAAATTTATTAAAAATCTGATTTTAACCATCACCAAACATGAACTTAATAGTAAGGAGACTATATTATAGCCATTTTAAAACAATATGATATTTTGACCATTAAATTAACGATTTTCAATATGGATGGCAACGGGGAGGTATGAGATTGGTCGGTTATTCCAATCCCGTCTCATCGAGTATTTTTGTTACATTCTCCCTTCCCCATACCAGAATAAAGCGGGGACGGGGTGAGATTTGGGCATGTCCCCCGCCCCATTTATTACCTCGTTTATTTTCTTGTTTTTTTATTTATTTTATTTTATCTTTTATGTCTTTAGTTAATAAATATTTTTTTTTCAATTTGTAAGAATAATTTATGTTCTCTTTAAAAATTATGATATTTTTTTTATTTTTGTTTGATAAAAAATTTATGTTTGAAATTAACTTTAAATGAAAGAGGGGACTATATTTCCTGTACTTGTCTCGTACCCGCTTCGGGACAATGATTCTTGTCCCATCTTAACTTTGTTTATCTGGTTAGGCTTGTAATCCCCGTCCCATTTGAGGGGACTCGTAGGTATTGAATTGCGAGTTTTTTTCAATTTGTAATCCCCGTCTCATTGATGATCATTATTTAAAAACTCTTGTTTCTGTATACTTATTTTCAACCACTCATTTACCTAATAAAATATTCTGCAAGTAAATTCAAATTTTTTTTTTCAACTTTTTAATCACACGTTCTCCTAAAAAACACTATTTAAAATATTATTTTCCCAAATAATAGCTTTCAAACGGGGGCTAGTAGGCTGGAGATCAAGATGTCATGTATCAAAGGTCGAGGATTTTAATTATTTATGATCCTTTTTATTGAATTCTCATTACCTTGTCGTAATTTTTTAAAGATGAACCCGTGATTTTCAAAGTCATTGAAAGGGTAAGGATAAGGGTGACAGTGCGGGACCCTCCCACCTCCACCAGACCACCACATTGGAGATTGACCAGGAGGTGAGGTCATGTTTGGGATTAAAAATCAGTTCTAAAAAGCGTAAAGCATAGGCGTAGTAGTTAAGCTTCAAACTTTACGATGTTAAGCTAGTTTAGGCGAAAAAAATATTTTCTTATTTTTAATATTATTTTAATCATTTAATAATTAAAATAATACATATCAAATATCTAAAATTATAAAATACTATATTTATTTAATAATTCTTACCATTAGTCAATTATACAATTTTTAAGTTTTCAAAATGTAAAAATTATAATATTTTTCATAGTTTCAAATTTCAACTTAATAAAATTATAGGAATTTCAGATATACTTTGGAATTTGTAACAAAATAACAATTCTCAAAATCATATAGAAGCATAACTTAAATTTTATTTAACTATTTAGGCCCTGTTTGAAACACGTTATTTTTTTCATTCTCATTCTCTACTTATTTTTAACCACACATTTTTCAATAAAATAATATTTTTCATTACATCAATAATTTTTCATTTATTTTCAACAACATATTCTCCATCACATCAACAGTAAAAATACGTTCTTTTTCCAAAAATGTGCACCAAACGAGGGCTTAGATAAAGTCGTTTTTAACTTTTGTATGGATAGTCAAATGAAATTTTAAAAAAAAAAAGTTCATATGCAAAAGTCAAATAAAAAACTTTTTTAAAAAATAAAAAATAATAATAAAGCACCCCTATAGATGATGAAAGAAAAAAATTCAACAACGAATTAGGGGAAAATAAAGTTTAGGCACGAAGCGAGGCGTTTTGCCCGAATTTCTAGTCTAAGCGAGCTTTTTAGAATACAATTAAAAATATCTTCATTTTCTTGCCTTGTTTCCCGTTTCCCGTTTACCTTTTTATTAATTTTACAAAAAACAAAAAAAATTTTATTTCTAAACATTATTTAAATTTAAAAACTAATTAATAAGAGTCGAGCACGCCGTGAACATCTTGCGATCGCGGGAAAGCCAGGAAGGTGACTCTATTTTCTTTTCTTATAAAGTAAAAAGTTTTAAAATTTGTCGTTTTACCGATTATTTAACTAAAAATTGCAGCTGGACTAAATTGCAATATAATTGAAATGTTGAGGGTAAAAATCCTTAATTGTAAAGTTTTAGAGTTCAAATATAACTCATAAAAGATTTAGGACCTCTACTGCTATTTTCCCAATAGAATGGCAAACAGGAAGAAAAGAAAAATCCCAATTGGCTCAATTTTTGTCACTCTAATTGCCCTAAATTTTCCTTAAAAATCATGTAATTACTCCTTAGAATTCTGCCAACCTCTCCGACCTCGAAGATTGCTGCGAATGGTCAGTCACTATTACCTTTTGTATTTACGTATGGTGAAAATAACCATTTTTTAGGATTAATTTTATTGGATACAAAAATTATGCTTTTCTAGGGTTTAAGAGCGAAAATTATGTCAATTTATTGCATTCAGAAGCAGTATCTTTTGTTTTCGAAAATTTAATCTTTTGGGGTTTTTATTTTATTTTAATTTGGGATCACGCTGATCGTTTCGCCTAATTTATGAATGATTGTTCTTGCGTAATCAAGAATTATTATTATTATTATTATTATTATTATTATTATTATTATTATTATTATTGAGAAGGCTAAAGCACAAACAAGATACTTGAAAGCTGATTATGCAAGTCATGAGAAGTTTGAGGTCGGTATGGATGGTTTGATATGTTTGAGTATGTCGAAAAACAAAGATGAGAGTGGCAGTCAGGATGCCGCAGAAAAAGTCAAGGCTGCTGCCCTATCGGCTGCGAAGGGACTCAGCCGTGCGCAGGCTGAGCGTGCAGCTGCCGCAGCTGCACGTAATGTGAACGCGTATGGACAGAAGGAAGAAGGGCCGAGTCGATGGCAAGAGAGGAAGGAAGCTAAGAGGCAAATGTATCTGATGAGTACTGAGAAACAGGTGAGATTGGGTGAAAGGAAAGACCTCAAGACCTCGGCATCAGCCCTCGGGGCTGCTTCCCAATGCCAGAAGTGCTTCCAAACAGGACATTGGACATATGAGTGCAAGAACGAGAGGGTTTATATCTCGAGGCCATCACGTACTCAGCAATTGAAAAACCCAAAACTGCGGATGAAGCCATCTATTTCATATGATTTGGACAACCCGGATATTCGGGTGGTGGAGAATGAAAAACACGAGAAGAAGAGTAAGAGGAAGCATAAGTCGGACACTGAGTCTGATAAGGATAGCGAGGCTTCACTATTTGAGTCAGACAGTGAGGTTACTGAATCTGAAGATTCTTCTGGGGAGAGTGACTCGAGTTACAGTTCATCCACAGATTCAGAGGAAGAAAGGAGGAGAAAACGGAAGAACAAAAAGAAGCAGCAAAGGAAGAGGAGGCACCAGAAGTACAGCTCCTCGTCTGAATCCTCCGATTCATCCACGGATTCAGAATCCGATTCTAAGGACAGACACCGGCGACGGAAGAGCAGGAGCAGGCAGTATAGTAGTAAGCATTAAGGCAATCAAGTTTATTTAGCCCATAATATGACAGTTTTTAGCAAGGGGGCTCGAGACATTGGATCCCAGTCCTTTCGATAATCATAGCAGAAATATTATTTACTTTTCAAAGTTTTGGTTTACTGTTCTAATGTTGATCCTCTTTCCATGCTACGTTTGTAAGATTTCCTTGACGGCTTGACCAAGATAGTCAGTTTCTTTCTGTTATTTCTTCTTTCAGTTTTATTGTCATGGAAGTGTAACGTTATTTTGCTCAGTTGCCTATATATCTATGATTTTTCCTTCTTGTACTTGTAGATAGAACAGTGAATTTTATGTATTACTAAAGCATGAATGCGACTAGCGTTTTGATTTATTGATGATTGCAAATGACAATATTTGAGTCGTAAAATTGTCTTCACCTAGTTGTTAGTTTATTGGAGGGTTTAGCATTTGGATACCCAGTTTCTTCAATGCAAACTGTGTAAGCCTTCTTCCAAGAAATCAAAGTAACTGCTCCCGTTATCTGAATTCTGCCATTGATTGACTTAGGAGCTAGCCGACCCGTTAACCAACCTCATCTTATCAATTATTGCCCACTGAATATGTCGTTAGGACAATCATTCATTCCAAACATCGGAGAGACCTCTGGGCTCTGGACCTCGATTCCGTGCATTGATTCTCAAGCTGACAAATGTGAGATAGATCAGTTTAGAAACTCTCAATTCATGTAGACTTCATGTTTTCTACGTCTTTATTGTATGATCTCAATTTGTGGGTCCGTTTCGCACTAGAACATAACGTTGTAGAGTTAATCTAGATTACTATTTGAACTATTCAAAGTTATGTCGGAGTTTTTATTTTTGGCAGCACAAGAAATGTTGAGAATGCCAATGTAGCGCACCAAAATTTATTGGATTAAACTTTGGGGTGTTATAGAAATCATTTCGTAATGCGGAA
>OU503051.1:1154425-1192615 GCA_912172775.2 Fraxinus pennsylvanica
ATCAATTAGCCCATTTTAATTTGAAGTAAATGAATATACTTTATGTAGTTTTGCTGTAATATTAATATCTACTTTTGGTATTTATATGCATTGAATTAATCTTTTTCGACGGCTAGTTATTTGTATATTTTTGAATTGAGCTACGTTAATTTGTAAAAGTTACGAATAAAATGTCATTAGTTGTATTTATGTAGTGTTGCTGAAAATATTAAAAAATTTAATTATGGTATGGAATCGAACGGAACCGAACCGACCCGAACCGAACCGAACTGAACGAAACCGAACCCGAACGGTTCCATAATTATATTTGGACCCGACGTGTCCATTTATTAAATACCCGAAAGTTTTGGGTCGGTTCGAATCTCTTTAAACCGAACCGAACTGACCCACGGACAGCCCTAGGCCCAACTTATTGTTCAAAAAATGTGGGTCAAGTCATATTCGACTTGGTTTATCTAAAGTTGTGGGCCAAGATCACAATCAATAAAAGTTCTCAAAAAATTGGATTATGGGCAGTTTGGTCAAGTCAATTTTGAGCATCTTAGAATTGTCCATGGTCTTGAGAGAGAGAGACATAATACATTATTATTATTAATTGAGATTTCTAGAGGCTCAAAAGGCTGACTATCTCAGTCTTCCATTCAATGTTAGTTAATTACTAAACTATGTATCTGGAATCTACCATGGCTGCTTCTTGGGACACTTCCGAAACATTGTCCATAGGAGTTGAGAGGCGTTGTCCAATTTGCAGTCTACTCAATTAATTATTGATATGTTATTTTAAATTATCATATTATCAATTTCCCCTCAGAATTTTCTAGCCTTAAGTCTATTCAGAAATGCATAAATATCGACAAGGATCTTGATACACGTATCTAAATTGAATCTTTATTCACTATACATGTATATAGATTGCAATCTCGTCCCAAGTCATGTTCTAGCTAGGTTAACAAACACTTAAATCCCTTGATTTTGAGTAGAGTTTGTGAAAGTCGATCGGAAAAATTAGTGGATTTTAAGTTAATTATGACTTTAAAACAAACTAAGATTTAGTAGTGTAAATATGTTTCCTAATTTATTGTTATTTTAGTGTGTCGAATTGTCTATCTTAGCCCCTATTTTATTGAGATTAAAATTAATTTTTTTATTAAATTTTGATAAAAGTTGATGAAACGCATGGTTTGAAAAGTTGCGGATCCCATAAAATATGTGGTAAAATTAGCTGTTAATTTTGATTTGTACCAAGTTAATATGATTTAGTGGATTGCAACAAAGTGGGGGCTAGCATATCGAACCAATCATGCAAGGGATTAGTCGATTAGGCGAATCACCAACAAAGTCTTGTCTTTTTCCATTGGATAATTCCCAACCTTTTCATGTATCTTGAACCACTCATTGATGTTTCATTTCTTTTAGTTGATAACACAACCCTTGAAATTATACGAAATTAATGTTCGTTTTTGTTCATCATTTGGGACAGTGTATGATTCTTGATCGACACATTGACATACTTGATGTTGAAAATCGTATAATATTGTTATTTGTTGATTTTTTTTTATATATATTACGACAGCGTAAGCCTTCTTATCATCAGAGATTTTCAAAAAATGGAATGAGACTGGACGAGAATTATAAAATCTTTTTGTCAAACGTCATGAGGCGACTATAATAATTTACTTTGAAAGGTCGACTATACTTATTTAAAACTTGCACAAGCGAAGCCTTTGAAAACTTTCCACGTCAAGCCTGTTAATATAAATTAAATTTACACGTGTGAATGAGATGCTTGAAATGGAAGAGGATTAATTAATAATAATACGTCATGATTTGCTTAATCATTTTTGAATTAGCATAGGTCAGGATATTATGCTTCCGGTGCAATGAACCTAAACCAATGATTGCAGGTTATGTTGTTTTATTTGCTGCTTTTTTTTTTTTTATATAATATTTTAACACAAATGATTATGTCAATAAGAACATTGCTACACGTACAGGAAAACCATACAGAATATTTACAGGATTTTGAAATAGAGAGATTTCATTGGAGGAAAAAAGAAAAGATAAAAAAACAGGCCAACAGCTCTTTGTCACATCAGCTTTCTGTCAAAACCCTGTTAAAAATCCATGTCCTTGCATCTTTTTCCATGTCAATAAAAGGGTATAAGTTACTTCTTTCATATATATTTTTACTTTTATCACTAACAAATAAATAATAAATAAAAAATAAAAGAACATCATAACTAGCGTTGAACTTTTCAACACCTTTTATACCCACAAGTCTTTATTTGACTTCTTATTTATAATGGCACGTCGTTGTATGACAGTTATATGTTCCAACTTTGGTGTTCGAGGGATTTATATCCTATTGGACCTTTATATTTATTGGCTAAATTTTCGATCACGAGTTATCGAAGAGTCGAACTCTAATTGTCTTGTCTCAATAGATTGATCATTTTATTCTAATTATCCATACATAGCTATGTCAACGAGCAGAACCCGATCCCAAAAAAAAAAAGCTCGGGCTCGACTAGAGCTTTTTTATATCGAGTTTTTTTGGGCCAGAATCGAGCCTAGCAAAGCTCGACCAAAAAAAATGAGGCTCGGTCCGAGCTTTCGGCTCAAGCCTTAGCGGGCCGGGCTGATCCTGGACTGAGCTGTTCGGATTTTTTTTAATGTCAAATCTATAATTTTACTTAAAAATTTAAAATTTGTACGATTTATACGTACTATAAATTAAATAAAAAAGCTCGGGTTCGACTTGAACTTTTTTGGGCCCGAGCCGAGCCGAGCAAAGCCCCTCTAAAAAAATGAGGCTCGGTGTAAGAGAGCCCGAGCCTGGCCCGACTCGAACTTTTTCCTAACCGAGCCCGAGCCGCCCAGGCCGGCGAGCTTTTTTGCGATCCCTATCCATACGTCATAACTTTTTTTAGAAAAAAATAAAATAAAAATCGGAATTTTATGTACATCTTTTTAAATAGACACATTAAAAATACGATTTTTACTTATCAAATAATAAATCTTGATTTAATAAAATTCTTTCCTCAAATACTACAAATTATGAATTTATTTTAGTGTCGACTTTTATGCACAAATCCAAAAGGGTAATTTTCTAAATCACCCGTCTTTTCAACTTTTATAAAGTCGGTGTGTGTCAATTCAGTCCAAAATGGCTGGCCATGAAAATGAAAAATCATTTCGCTCAAAGGACCCTCCAATCATTATTAAATTCAATAGGCCCCAATAATAACCAACCCAACCCAACCCAACCCAACCCAAACCTAACCCACCACACCTCTTAGGGTGTAAGGGGTGCTTTTTTTTTTTTTTTTTTAAAATAAAAATAAAAGATGGCCTCAATTTATGATGTCCCTAAATGACAAATTGTGGTATTTGTTTGGATAAAGAGTCTTGAAATGTAATTTTGTGGTCAAAATCTTGTCATGACAAAGAATGATTTTAAAATTGTTGAATATAGGAAATGAATTGTTTTGGTAAAAATGTTAATAAAATCATCAACACAAATTAAGAAAGTCGAGATCAAGGTCTAGTTCAAGTAGTAAGAATCAAGTTAGATGTCGTTGACTAGAGCTCGAGCCTCATTTTAGAGATTAAGGTCTAAGAATTGTGTCGTGAGAAAAAAATGAAGTTTGGGAAAATATTTATAGGAAAAAATTGAAAAAGCTGCCAAAATGTGACCATTGGTGGTCCCAATGATCACAATTTAGGCTCATAAACTTTTAAAAATAATTGGCTCGTCTCAATACGAGTCGAAGCGATCCATCATAAAGACCATGCAAACCGAGCTCGCGACTTGTTCGAACCCTTTTCCATCCATAGGTAAGGGCAAAATTCGAAAAAAAAAAAAATTAAGAAACTCGATAAAATTATTTTGGAATGTGGTAAATTGAATGTGACAGTCGATGCAATTTCATGTGAATGTCTCGGGGCTTAATTATGTTGTCAACAAGATTAAATATATCGATTTGTTAGGATGTACTACAATAAGTGTTTTTTATGGAAAGATCGTAATTTTTCGTGATTGTTAAATTAGAATATTTTCTTTCACTTATGTTATAAATAAGTAGGTGAGGCTATTTGCTCTTTTTGGCAAAAAAAAAAAAAAAATCACAATTCCCCAATAATTCCTCTATTATTAATTAATTATGACAAAAAGCTCAATCTTAATTAAAAAATATTTGGAAAGCACTTAGCCACACATGACAATGAGTGAATTTATTTAAAAATAATCTATAATAAAAAATAAGCTGAAGAATAGCAATCTTTTCACATTTCACAGCGTCGAATCCAAAAAAAGCAGACACATGATGGAATCATGCAACTACACAAAGTCCATATTCAATAACTTGATGCTGCATTTTCATTCCTCTCTCTAGAAGAAAAAGTTCTTCAAAACTTCGATTCAATATCGGTGAATTTTCACAAATTACTGACATATAGAATTTTTTGCAGTAGAGAATAGTCATACTTTTGTGTACCACCTGGCAACTGCACAAAAGTTCATATTTCCAGGCGTTCTTTCAAGAGAAACCCAACAGGGAAGAAAGGAAGAAAATTTTGAATAGTAATCGAAGCCCACAGTAAAAATATCTCTTGGAGTTCGGTAAAACCCATTTTTAACTTCTGTTAATCAAATCCCAATCCCAAGATTTTCGATCCCATAAGACCAGCTTAATTTTGCTTTTACTATAAAAAAAAGTTTATCTCGCTTCCCCTTCAACTCTTTTCGAGGGATTTCATAGACTTTGAAGTTTTCTGTCGGGTTTATGTTAACTTTTGGAGAAATTAAGAAAGTGGGTTGGCTTGAAAGATTGGATTTTGGAACGATTAAAAGCTAAGTTTTTGGGTTGTCGTGGTTGTTGATATTAATATATGGGGCTGGTTTTGAGGCATTTGGTAAAAATCCAATATTGAGCTTTTGAAGGGTGATTGTACATATATATAAAGATATATAACGACAGTCGAAATGGTGAGTGGGAATTTGTTTCACAGTAGAAAGAATTCTTGGCCACCGGCGGAGTATATCAACCGAAACACTTTGCATTTGGTGAGCTTTTCTTTATTTTATTTTTTTGAATATTTTATTGGTAAAAATCTTAATATTTTCATTGATGTTTGATTTTTCAAAATATAATGGCACCTGAATATCCTGTTTCGAGAATTATCTTTATGCAATCCATTTAGGCTTTGGGTCATGATTTGCTTTTGAATTGGTAGAGGTGGTGCAATTAAAACTTGAATTGGATATCTGATGATTTGGTCATTTTGCTATCATTTGCTGAATTTAGGCTTTATCTTTAAATGGAGGCCAAATAATGAAAGAAAAAATGAAATGTGCATTTATTTTTTATTTTTTTGAATAAACAGCCTATGTTACAATGGATAACTTTGTTTTGGTGGGTGGGGAGTTTACAGATTCTTCGACCTTATTAATTTACTGTTTTCATTTTCTATTTCTCAATTCATCATTTTCACTGATTTTCGTTTTGAAAAAAATAATAATAATAAAAAATGTAGGAGGTTTGGATCTACATGACCAACATTTAAAGTTTTTAGCTCCATTCTGTATGCAAGTCTGTCAATTTGCCCTGATTTTTCTTTGCTCTCAAAACCTACCTGACTGTCTGAGTTTTTGCTGCAGCTTGATTTTGATAGTGCTGCTCCTCCCGAACAAGCATGGAGAAGGAATTTAAATAGCCATGCTAGTATTCTTAAAGAATTCAGTGTTACATTTACAGAAGCAATAAAAATGGTAATAAACACACTCTCGTGATACTTAACAATAGGTGTACATAATATGCTCTATTCTCAGTTCTCAATCAATCTTTTCCTGTGCTTATTGTTGATTTTAGTTTCGACTTGGGTTACGTTTGTGGCATTATATACGGGAAGAGGCATCCCATGGAAGGGTAAATCCCTTATCCTTTTAGCATTTGGTTCTTTACCATTTTTCTTCATGGCAATGATACTTTCTATTCTCTTTTAATGTTCAAAAGTCTGTAAGAAGCAGGCTTGTTCTTTAAGCTGTCTTACCGTTAAACTTATTTTTCATCTACTGTCATAGAAAGCACCAATCGATCCTTTTACTCGAGAGAGTTGTAAGCCTTCGGCATCACAAGGAGTTCCACTTGGAGGAATGGGGTAAGTAGTGGGTGAACTTTATGATAACTATTCTTTATGTATCTAATATTCTTGTCCACCTAATGGAGGGTCACTCTTTTTAATATGACAGAAGTGGAAGTATATCCCGAGGTTTTAGAGGGGAGTTCAAGAGTTTTCAAATTCTTCCTGGTGTATGTGAGACTTCTCCTGTCATGGCCAATCAATTTTCAGTAAAGTCCTTCTCTTTTACTTATAATTTAATGGCAATTTCCTGTTGAGCTTGATGTTTGTGCTACCTATATGCTGATAAAGATGCAATTTGTTTGTGTAATATTGAATGGAAAATAGTCCATAACATAGCGCTTGGCATTTAAAATGTTCATCGGAAACTTCTCTGCACTATAACATTTTCGATTTCTACCAGTTAATTTTTTTTTCTTCTATACAACTATCATGCATCAACATTTCTAGGAGGCTGAACACATTGTATCTAGAATCTTTCTTTGGCATGTATAATGCATTTCTATATGACTTTAGTCTGAAGCAAAAGTTAGCTGTGTGAGGAAGTCTTTATGTCATTTCAAATGTCCGACCTTTTTTTTTTGAGCTGTGCATAAGTGCTGTCCCATCCCCTTTTTTCGTTTAGTGAATCTTTTGGACCACATAAATTACTGATGCAATTTTAGCAAAATCGAATTGCACTATCTGAAGATTAAGGTATCGAAGAAAATAGAAATTATGTAGTAATTCTGGAGCGTCATTGTTGCAACTTTATGTCAAGGGATTCTACTTGCATTTGTTTATGGGAGAATATATTTATTGACAGAGATTGTGGTGCTGTCTGGTGAGATTTTATTTGGGACTGCGTCTTGACATCTAAAGTAGATTGAGCTGAATGCTCAGTTGATACCAAACTCTGAATGATGTTCTTCATATTTATTATTTTGTTTGAAATTTTCCGTTATAATAATCTGTTGCCATGGTTTTGCCTTTGCAGATGTACTTTATGAATCCTTGAAACAAATATATTGAAGAATAATTTTCTTCTAAAAATTTTCCAGGGTAACTGATGATTGCTTGTGATTATCTAATCATTCATTCGATACTGCAGATTTTCATATCTCGAGATGGAGGGAACAAAAAATATGCATCAGTTCTGGCTCCTGGCCAGCATGAAGGGTTAGGGTAAGGAGAATAATACTTGAATTTTAAACAGAAATTTTCTACATCTGATCGGTTTTAAAACCAATTTTATGGTTGTCTTGCTTTTGGATCCGAAAAAAAAAAAAGCGTTCTCTGACTATTTATCCTATTTGCTATATTTATATTCATCAATATTTGCTAGCAGTTTTTGGTATTTATTTTCTCTGTTCTGCTATCAAGTTGCTTTTTAAGACTGTACAAAGAGTGTGGTTATTATACCAAATGGCAAGGACCTATTGAATTACCGTTTTTGCTGTTAATGATGTTATTTGTCACCATCATTTTTGGCTATCGACAGAGACTTTTTTCGGTCCATATATAAATCTTTGTTATACATTCCGTTCATTTTGATTTTTGCGTTCACTGGGCATTTTTAAGGTGAATTTTTATGGAAAAATGTATTGCTGAAACACTTGATTGTTTGCCCTTGATACTTATTTGAACATTATAAAGTTAAGATGCATATTGTGTTTTAATATGGCTGTATGAATATGCCCTTGTTCGAGCCACATTCTCATTTTTCTACTCATTTTCAACCACACATTCTTCAATAAAATAATATTTCAATAACTTTTTCCTTATTTTTTAACCACATATTCCTATGGCCGTAAATGGATCCGATATGGATCGGATCTGCCTATATCTGATCCGATCTGATAAGAAAATTTATCCGATTCGATCTGATCCGATAATCCAACGGATATTTAATTGCTAAATCCATATCCGATTTGCAATGTTAATGNTTTTTTTTTTTTGGGTCTTAATATGGCTGTAGGAATAAAAATACATTAATATTTTATGGGTTTATTTCTAAAAATTGGGATACCTTTTGATTTTCACAGTTGAACTTTACAGCTGTGGTTGTAGATGAGAATTGAGCTCAAGGTTTAGGCTTTTCAAGATAAGCTTGATATCTTGTCAAGCCTTAAAAATTGCAACTTGGCTTGTCTAATCTATCCGATTGCAAGCTGGTCTTGAATAACTTATTTAGTATTCAGGTAGTTTTTAACTGAATTAGCACAGCTCAAAAAGTTTACGGGTATAAAAATGTGTAAAAACTTGGCTTGTTCCATCATGAATGAGCTTTACAGGAATGAACCAATCCCAAGTGCTTTGAGCCTATTTACAACAATATGCACAGCTAAGGGTCTTCTTTTTGTCCTTTTTATTTATTTTTTTTACATTTTTTACTTTTCATGTTTTATATTGTTCTTTCTTCTCTTTTTATTTTTGTGAGATGGCTGAGGGGTGGGGAGGGTTCTTTAACCTTTTCTTTTCTTTTATATTTATATTGAAATATAGAAAGTAAGGCAAGTTAGCCATCTAATTAAAGATAGAGGTAGTACGAGGTTCGAAAATTGAACTTATATTGTTCTGATCCTTTCTCCTACCGTTGCTTCATCTCTCAAATGGGAATATATGAGTGGGGTGGGGGTGGGGCGTATTCCTATATATGATGGGATGACAGTTTTGACAAGGTGTCAAATGGATGGTAACTATAAACTGGACCAGGGACTCTGGGGGGTTGGGTCAAATGTATTAATTGAATTGTAATGTCCCTCGTTCACTTTATCACCGATTTATGTTATGGTAAAATCTTGAGCTCAACTTTGCTGATGTTTTTGAAGTTTCGGCTTCAAGATAAAATTTATGACCAGTGTGTGAATACAGATTTGACAAGTAAATTGTTTGATAGGAAATCTGGTGATCTTGGTATTTCATCATGGGGTTGGAATTTGACTGGTCAGCACTCTACATATCATGCACTATTTCCTAGGGCATGGACGATATATGATGGTATTGCTATAAGTTGTTTTGTATGGTAAAATTGTGTTTTAATCATACTATGTCTTCTGACAAGATCTTGATACCTCCAGGTGAACCAGACCCAGAATTGAAGGTGTCCTGTCGGCAGATATCACCATTTATACCACACAATTATAAAGAGAGCAGTCTTCCCACAGCTGTTTTTGTTTACACTGTATGCAAATTTTCACTTCTAATATTGACTATTATTGTGCTACTACTAATTCTTGAAACATATTTAACATTTATGTTCTTACATCGTCTCATTCTCACGTACATATTTTGATATAAATAGAGGTCTTTCCGAGTACTTTAGACTCCTTTATATTTGCTGTAATTTGGAAGCTAAAGTGCATGCATTAATTACTTAAATCGTATATTTGATAATGAACAGCTAGTTGATAGGCACTCTTATAGTTGCTACTGTTATCACCTTTTTTCGGTGGAACTAGACTTCAATTTTTTTACGTGAGCAGAATTTTATAGGCTACTTATTTGGAAGACCATTCGTCCTGTAACCGAAGTGTTGATCCCTTAGAAGGGAATTTTCATCTATTTTATAATTTTATCTTTAGAAGACCATCCATTAAGTTAGTTCCTGAATCATGAAAGGGATATTGATTCTTTACTTATATGGCATGTTTTCTGTTCTAGTTGGTAAATACTGGCAAGGAAAGGGCAAAGGTCAGCCTTCTTTTTACATGGGCGGTAAGTTTTCTGCTAATAACTACGGTAATCTCGGCAGTTAGAGAACTTGGCCAAGTGCTTTTGTATTCTATTATAGCTGTTTGATTTTTATCTTTTTTTCAGAATTCAATTGGAGGTATCTCGCACCTGTCAGGAGATCATGTGAATGAGCCATTTATGTGAGTACTTTCTGTGCAATGATGTTTTGTTGGTGTTGCGTGATTTTGTTCTAATTATGATACTTTGTTTCTTCTTGCTTTTCCAACTTCTTTTTGTAGAGGAGAAGATGGAGTTTCAGGCGTACTGCTACATCACAAGCAAGTCATCAAACTTTATAGCTATATATGACGGCTGGTTTGCAGATATTTCTTTGATTGTTCAAAAATGATGTGGATTGTTATAATGAAAACAAAAATTAAAAATATGGCCGAAAGTAAGTTTATAATTTGATCCTGGATAACTACGAGTTGAAGGTTTACCAAGGAAATAAGGGGAATATTAGTAATGAACATTCTCGTCAACTCCAGCATTCACTTTTATAACTATGGAAATATAACTAACCAGGAGAAAAAAGAGGAGTGTCATGCCAAAAATATGTTTCTGAAACAAAAATATAAAATGGACAATCCAGTTCTTTGTTTTATTGATCAAGTAAACATAAAGAAATCTTTTTTTTTTTTTTTATGTGACAGAAAACTCGGTCACCTCAAAATTGTTGAACTGTTCTGCGATTATTTTTATTTTTTAGTTAGAAAATTTTGACACCTTTTTTCTCACGGGTATTCATAATAATTATCTGGTAAATGACACCAATCATTTTTTCAGTTTTTGTTTTTGTTTTTGTTTTTGTTTCTGATGATGATGATGAGCTCTATATTCATATTTTGGTTCCTTAAATTTTAAAATTTTAAAATCCTTTTTGATCTTAGGGAAAATTATCAAACACGCAAATAAAACCTGACATAAATCCTTGATTTAACTAACTACCAACACTCCACACCTACAATGGGATGGAAAAGGAACAAACTGTGAAGGATCTTATTAGCCTTGGTCATAACTATACTAACCAGTTATTATATTATTGAAGTATTTATATATTTTTCTGTCTTACAAAATTCCCGTTTACTGAAGAAGACAAAGATTTGCATGGTTGAAGTGTAGTCTTTTAATCTGCATTAATAAAACACCAGTTGCTCATTCGAGGCAGTCATGAGAAAAAAGAATTATGTTTCACTGGTGTGGTAGACTAGTAGTCTTTTAACAAGATACAAGCTACTCATACAAGAAGGGATGGAACATTCTTGATTTTATAACCTTCTGAAATCGAGTAGGGTGACTATGATTTTCAGTTTTTGGTCACGAGAAAAGCATTGACGTTTCACAAGTGTGGTCGCTTAAGTTCTATAAATCAACCATAAAACTCAAGGATTTGTGTTATTACCTTTTTGAAGTATGACTGCCTAAAACAATTGCGAAGCTATATTATTATAACGATTACCATTAAAGTGGATTTTTAACTGCATTGAATATTGAAGGTATTAGTAGGTTGACATCATTTTGTAAAGTGTTGTGTTTTACTGGTTTTAAAGCCTTCTTGTGTTTTTTGTCCACAAAAGTGTTGCACCATTTTGAATTCATTTATTAATGTCATAATTTTTATGGAAAGTGAAAATATCAAGCAAAGAATGACAATTGACAAGATAAAACCTTCACTTTATTACAGAAATACAAAAATTTACATTGGCTCCCAACATTTTGTTCAATGTGGTTAGTTAATAACAAAAACTATTGTCTTCTCTTTTTTGTAATAATAATTGCAGGACAGCAAAAGATAACCCTCCTGTTACTTATGCCATAGCTGCATGTGAAACTCAAAATGTGAGTGTATCGGTTTTGCCTAGTTTCGGATTGACTGAAGAAAGCTGCGTAACAGCGAAAGATATGTGGGGTAAAATGACAGAGGTAATGATTCCAAAGCATGTTGACTTGTCATATTTTGCTTTCACAATGAGCCGTTTAAATTTTACATTCGGGTGGCGTGTTGAACTTTATATAGGAGTTCTGCTTTGTCAGTTTTTGGCTGTACATAGTTTGTTATTGCTGATTCACGTGTCTGCTTTTTAAGGATGGCTATTTTGACCGGGAGAACTTCACCAAGGGGCCAACCATGCCATCTTCACCTGGAGAGACTCATTGTGCTGCAGTTTCTGCTTCTACATGGGTTGAACCTCATGGAAAGTGCACCGTCGCATTTGCTGTTGCATGGTCCTCTCCCAAAGTTAAATTTCGTAAAGGGAAATCCTATAATAGGTAATTTCCGAACTTAAAAAGTTCTCAATTGTAACATCTGGATGGCCTGTCACCTATTTGTGATCTAGAATTTTGCCCTGAACATGATTATGTAGCAGTAGGGTGCTCTCTACTGTTAATCATGTAGCAGTAGAGTTAAGCTATCTACTGTTTGATCTTGGTAGACGATATGTATATATGTTTTTTTATTCAGTTCTTTAATATTTCAACAATTTGTTCGTGAAAAGATAAAGATCAAATATTAGAGTAGATAATATGATGGAATTCATCTCATTTTTTAGACTAGACACTACAGCGTAATTCTTCTCATTTTTCATGGACTTTGTGATCTTGCAAATGCATTAATTGTTTTAGATCATTCCACAAAATTAATATATTTTCCCTGTTATGGATATTCACTGGTGAGCTTGTGTAGATTGGTATTCACTTACTATGGTTGTGAACACTTTGGCATCTTTCTTCTGCTTGTTCTTCTTCTTCCTTTCTACCTCCATATTTCATTTATTCAGTTTTCTTCATGTTTGGTGGATTGGAGTTTGGAATATAGTTGAGATAATTGGATGCAATGTTTCCTTAATTTGTTTTCCCTTCGTTTTTTCCATGGGTTCCAGGAGATACACTAAATACTATGGCACTTCGGAAAGAGCTGCTGAAGACTTGGTGCACGACGCACTGACAAGTGAGTGTGATTTATTCGAGCTGCTTGATTTCTATAGTGGCATTCATTGTCGCTGTTTCTTGGATTGAATCGTTCAAGTCTTAAATTAAGTTTCACCACTCGTAGAAAGTCACTTTGTATGACCTGCTGCTTTTTAATCCTTTACCATTTTCAAATCTTTACCAGATTATAAGCTGTGGGAAGAAGAGATCGAGAAATGGCAAAATCCTATCCTCAGAGATGACAAGCTACCAGAATGGTAAGCCATAGTCGAACAGAAATGTTTTCATTCCAGTACTCTAGTTGTCACTTCGTGACATTTGTTTTACTTGTCAAGCAAGAAGTGCTTTCGGCACTACTTGACAGTATTGGTTTCTTGAGATGAGACTCAAGATGCCCCTTGAGCCTCAAATGTTCTACTTCTACTTGTTGTGACCCAAGGTTCATAGTCAAGTAGAATAAATGGAAGAAAATTTTACGTTTATAAAGTAAAAGGCGTGCACAGACACGCATACAGAGTGACACATCTATGAATGATGACAAAGACCTACCGCTCTCTCTCTTTCCTAGTGCGAGATACCTTTCATCTGCCTCAATGTTTTATACCAAGTACCTTAGTGGAAGAATAACAACTAGCAGGAACTTTAGCAGATTAACATTCATTTACATGTTCATGTAGGATTTAGATTTTTGTCTCCTTTGTAGAGTCATTTCAATTTTCTTATACACTCCTTGAGTTAAGATTTGGCCATACTCAAGACCTTGCATTGCGCAAGTCACTGTCAATGCTTGTTTAGTAAGAGTTTCCATTTCCTATATGTTTCTGGTGGATACAACAGTCCTTTTGATGCTTTGCAGGTACAAATTTACCCTGTTCAATGAGCTCTATTTTCTGGTTGCTGGAGGAACAGTTTGGATTGGTACTAATCTATCCTTAACTGATTATTTTCTATTGTCATGTTCACTGCTTCTTTATTGAATTCAAGTTAGTTAAACTGGTCGTCTTTTTGAATATCACTCAGCCTGTATGGCATTTAGAACAAAAAGGTTTAGGGTAGGAGTTGAATTGAAAAAACTGTCGAGATGCACTTTACCATGTAGACCACTGGCACTCGTACCATGTGCACCTTGTCTTTGCACAGGACACATGTTACACTTGGGCATGGTGCTTGTGGTACAAGTTGTACATATGATTGATCTGAAAAGCTTGTAATGCTCTAGTGAATCAAATTATCTCTTAAATGGATTTTTAATGAATTTATATTATTAACAATTCAAGTTGGAACGATGGGTAGCTATGGCACTCTATTACTTTTCATTTTCCATTTATGTTTTCTGTTTGTTTCTGGCTTGTGACATTGTTGAATACGGGGCATAAATGAATAAATGTGTCCCATCTCTATTAGCTTATGCTTTTGATGAAGTGGTTCAACAAAACGTATATTGATTTTTCTAACAATATCATCATGGCTGCCTTTTATCGTTCAATACAGACTCAGGTGCACTTGCTCAACAGGCTACGGATGGTGGTTCTAGTAAGTATGTTGATGTTGGTTCCAGAGATTGTGATGAAACTACTTTTGATAGATATCCAAATAAAGACAATTTGAGTACTACTGAGAATGGTGAACCGAATTGTTTTACTTCCTATAACAAGGCGATGGAGCCTGTGAACGATACTGATGATGTAGGTAGGTTTCTGTATTTGGAAGGTGTGGAATATATTATGTGGTGTACATATGACGTACACTTCTATGCATCTTTTGCTCTTCTTGAGCTATTCCCCAAAATAGAACTCAGTATTCAACGTGAATTTGCAAAAGCTGTCTTATGTGAGGATGACAGAAAAGTGAAGTTTTTAGCTGAGGGGAATTGGGGAATCCGCAAGGTGAGGGGAGCTGTGCCTCATGATCTTGGAACACACGATCCATGGCACGAAATGAATGCATATAATATACATGACACTAGTAGATGGAAGGATTTGAACCCGAAGTTTGTGCTCCAAGTATATAGAGACTTCGCTGCAACAGGCGATTTCTCTTTCGGAGAAGAAGTGTGGCCTGCTGTCCGTGCTGCAATGGAGTACATGGAACAATTTGATCGGGATAATGATTGTCTAATTGAGAATGATGGGTTCCCAGATCAAACGTACGATGCTTGGACTGTTCACGGGATAAGTGCTTACTGTGGTTCCTTATGGCTTGCTGCACTTCAAGCTGCAGCCACAATGGCCATTCAACTTGGTGACACTCAATTTGCAGAAAAATGCAAAGGTAAATTCATAAAGGCCAAAGCTGTATTTGAAGAAAAACTTTGGAACGGCTCCTACTTTAACTATGATAGTGGGTCGAGTAATAACAGTAAATCAATCCAAGCCGATCAACTGGCTGGACAGTGGTATACCGCATCTTCAGGCTTGCCCGATCTTTTCGACAGTTTTAAGATTCAAAGTTCGCTTCAGAAAATCTTCGACTTTAATGTTATGAAAGTCCGAGGAGGCAGGATGGGTGCAGTAAACGGAATGCATCCCAATGGAAAGGTGGACGAGACCTGCATGCAGTCCCGGGAAGTATGGAGTGGAGTAACCTATGGAGTTGCTGCAACCATGATTCTTGCTGGGATGAAGGAGCATGCCTTTACTACGGCAGAAGGTATATTTATCGCAGGCTGGTCAGAAGAGGGATTCGGGTGAGTTGATTTCACTTCGTGTTGCAAATTTTTTGCAAAGCTTAAATTATACTCACTTCTCATCAGAAATATTTTTTTATCCACGCACATTATAAGACACAATTTATTCGAACATTCTCTGGTACCTCATGCTTAAATTATAAAAACTCTCATTAAACAATCAGTAGAATGAAATCTTTGCTTATTGATGCAGATACTCATTTCAAACTCCGGAAGGATGGACCACCGATGGTCACTTCCGATCTCTTATATATATGAGGCCGCTTTCAATATGGGGAATGCAATTTGCATTATCGTCGTCTAAGACTATACTCGAGGCCCCTACGTTCAATGTAATGGACAGTATCGTTGAGTCCCCGCACACTGCAAACTATTCTTCGCATAACGGAACAGGTGTTAGAAAGATCAAGAGCAAAGCAAAGTGCTTTGGCAATTCGATATTTCATTGTTCGTGCTGATTCGTAAGGTTATGCATAAAGTTCGCTTTCTTGAATCCTCGTCCCATAGACTACATGGAGGTTTCGGGGATGTCTAAGTTTCTTTTGTAAAGTGGCAATAAACCGTATCTGGGTGTAACTCGCCTTTTTATTTAGATTTGGGGTGAAACCCGTTATTGTGGGGTGTAATTCATTCATTCTTCATTTTGTAAAGTTGAATTACGAGTTCAAGTCTCTAAGTCTTTAAGTTTATTCATTCTTCTACATGAAGAACGAATTTTTTTTCTAATTATTATTACTCGCACTTTCAAATATGTTTTCATTCATATCTTACTACATCGTGCTTTTGCAATCGAACTATCAATTTTTCCTACCTATAACTTTGAATTTTTCCTAATCCATATTCAGAACTCCCTAATATGTTTCTCAATGATTTTGTTATGCTTAGAAACTATTTGTGGTTTGGTTAAAAATTAGATTTTTAATGTAATTTGATTAAAAGTTAATGAGACGTGTGATTGAAAAGTTGGTAAAAGTTATAAAATATATAATGTGAATGAAAATGAATTTGAGGAAAATTGAATTTTAAAAATTGAGGTCAAACATGGACTTAATTTAATCAGGTATTACTAACCGTTCGATATTACATGACAATTGTCATTGTTAATCTCTTCGTAACATAGAGCCTGTTTGCCCCCACTTTTTAGCCAAATTTTGACCGTTTCTTCACTGTACGTGGGCCCCGGCTGTGAGAGGACTAGTCTATAATTGCGGCTGAACGGTCAAGAAACAGATTAAAAGTCGGATGAAAATCTGGGCCAGACATGGCCATAATAATTCGTACTATTTCAAATTCAGTAAATGATGCTTCGGATCGAAAATCAACTGAATCGAATCGAACCGAACCGAACCTCTGCTACAACAAAATTGTACTAATACGAAAAGTTTCGACACATAATGGACTATATTCACATTTAAAAAAGCTTAGGGTATAATACTGAGATTGAGAAGAAATTCAGACTTCAAAGAAAACCAGTATACGTCGTCGTATATTAGTATTTCTCACCATCTTCATCACCATGATCCACACGCAGATCAGATCATCAAACCCTCTCTCTCTCTCTCTCTCTCTCTCTCTACGATGGATTATCACACAATTTACTCTGTCACTCTTTTAGTAATCTTGTCGCTTCTCTCCTTCCATTCGAAGGTATATATATTATATGTATTTATGTTTGTATGTATGATGGGATCTTAATGTTGGGATGAGATTTGATTGAAATTTGCGCTTGTTTTAGGTCACTGATGGAGCCGGATCTGTTTTCTTCGTGGATAGTCCAAATCACCATTATCTTCGCCCTCCTTCCTCTGAGGGACAGGTTACTAAATTATTTTCTGATGGTATTTTTATTGTTTATATGCTGATATGGATGATATGAAGTGTTTTTAGTTAAGGGATTTTCAGCTTTATCTGTTGGAAAAAGGTTTAAGTTCAATGAAGAAATTGTCTTCGTTTTCTGACGAAAAATTGGATTAAATTTAAATTTGATAAGTTGCGTTGCCTTCTTTTCAAATTTTGAAGCTTTCATTCTTGTTACTTTTTGTGGAACATTCCACCATTTTATTCTAAAGTCACAATCTTTATGAAAGATCATAGCTTTGGATGGGTGGCCATATCCAAAAGGTATATATAGGGCCCTCCTAATTTTCATTATGATTTCAATTCCAGAAATGTTCTCCCCAAATTTCCTTATTAAAATCCTATCATCTTGTTTCAAATGTCTGGTTTACAAATCAGGAAGTTATGTTCGCCGGTTCATTTGTAACGGTGCTGTGAAGTTCTTTGGAACGAAATCCATTTTCACATGGAGATGGAGACAATTGCTTGAAGACTTCAACAATAGGGGAGTATATTGCCTTAAGATCGTAGTTCAAGCGATAGCATATTTTTCTAGTGGATCATAATGATTAAATTGATAAACAGTTAAACTCAACTTATAATTTATTCAAGTAAGCAATAGGAAAATAGTTATAGATGATCAAATGAACGATCTCTCCTTAAGACAATTTTGGTTGCCTAGTGCTAAAGGTCTTTGAGCAATTACCTTTAAGGGGTTTTGTTCTATAAGACTTAGCTTCGTCGTCACAAAGGAATAGGTTAACAAAACTTTCTGATTTGTAAATCGAACTTTCTTGGAACAAGACGTGGAGTATATGAAGGAAATGTATGCAGAATTTGAGGAAAGTATTCTATAAATTGATGATCAATGGAAAACTAAAAAAATCTTATATATAGCTTTTGGATGTGGTCATTCATCCAAAAGACTTGGCCTTTCATGGAGGTTGCAACTCTTCAATGTAAAGGTGAGAATGTTATATGAAAAGGTATCATGATGAAATGGTACAACCATTTGAAAGATAAATAACTCTTAAATCAAAAGTCTATTAAAAATATAAGACACGACTATTCAATTACAGTATTTTTCAATTTAGATTTCTTCCTTTTAAGAACAGAGACAATTCATTCATGCTAACCTTTTTCCAATAGTATTTATTTTTGCATTTGAGTTTTTGTGTTTGCTCAAAACGAGTGCCATGAAGAACGTCATAGTTTCATAAAATTTCTTTCAAATTTTTAGAATTTAGGAACCCCGTATTTTCATAGAAGTTGTCATGGAAATATTCTGTAATTAAGTTTAATTTCATCATTGTTGTATTATGAAGTAAAAGCAGAAAACTTTAGTGCATTTAATTTGGGAACAATCACAAAATCATTGACAATGCTCTGTTAAAGCAAGTCCTTCTAACACCTTTTTTCCCTCATTCCCTTTATTTATATAATTAACTATTGGTTAAGTTGCGGTTGGGTTTCCAAACCTTTAGATGTTGGGTTTCTGAACCTTTCATTTTTCACATCGGATCCCTATGTATAGCTAGCGAACTTCATCACGAAAACCATTTATTTGACCCTTAAAAAGTCAATCTTCCGCTAAAATGACAATTTTACCTTGTTTGATTAATAAGAAAAATTGGGAAAAAAAAATAGAGAAGAAATAATAAAAGGAAATGAAAAAATAAAACAAAAGCAAAAAGAAAAAGCCCAAGCTCCGCTTTCTACCTCTGATCACCGGCAATGGAAGTAGCACCGCCACTACCAACTTGATCTTTTGATCTGTAAACAAAGGAAAAAATTTGAAGCTTCGATTTCCAGTAGTGCTTTTAGTTTCCATCTTCACAATGCTGGTGACTGGAAACCATTAGCTCAATTCTTTCATCTCTGCCAACCCATCAAAATCTTTCAGAGAAAAATAAAGAGAGGATTTTGGCTCATAGTTCCCTTTTTATGATGGAAATCTAGTGCTTGATGTGTAAACATTTATAAAACCCATTTAGATATTTGAGTTATTGATACAAATTGGTGGAAACCCAATTGAGGATTTTCGAATTGAGGTGGTATCATGATTTCTTTTCGTTCCCATTGTTTTCTTTTTCTGATGTAAATTGATGGAAACCCATTGTTCTAGTTTTCTATCACAGTATCACTATATGGTTGCATTAAGACTCTGCCTCGGTCCTCGTCTTTTCACAATAGTCGTAGACGTTTAAAATGAGGTCCGTAGTCAATGTGATTCGCTGATGATATAATCATAGTCGAGGAGACTAAAGGTTAAATCATAAGTTAAACTTTGGTGTAATACTTTGGAATCTAAAGGTTTTAGATTGTGTGAAATCAAGATTGAATACATGCAATCTGACTCTAGTGATAATAATGATAATAATGGAGTTAACAAAGAATATCGCATTGTCCTCAAAATGATTGTTTCAAGTGTCTTGGTTTGCCTATTAACAATGAAAAAGGAATTGAAGAGAATCAAATGGATAACATTAGACTAGGTTCCATGAGATGGAGAAGTGTGATAAGAATTTCATGAGATAGGAAGATTTCGAAGAAGTTAAAAGACATTTTCTGAGCTATGCTATACAGTTCTGAGTGTGGAGTTGTTAAGAACAAAATATCCATAAGATAACTATAGCAAAAATGTGGATGCTAAGATGAATGTGTGGTCATATTAAATGGATAAGAAAATAAATAGCTTATAGATACCTACAATTAAATATGGCAGTTACTGGGGATAAGTGTGACATATTTTGCGTAGACTTAAAGAGGTTCCCATCATGAGTGATGCTATTGTGATAACACTAGTAAGGAGAGGGAGACTTGATCAAAACTAACATGGCCTGCTGTGAGATTAACTACTCCCCGTTAATTTCTAAAAAAATTGGTGTCAGGAAATAAAAATGCGTTGATCTTTTTGCCATTGTTAGGAATCATATTGTATTGTTATGTAATAAAATTGGCTTTGTTAATCCCTCAGTCGATATGGTAAGAACATACAAGATAAAGAAGAGCTTGGAATTTTTGATGAATCAAAACTTAATTTTGAATAGCTCTCCAACACGAGTGAGACGCTGTTTGAGATGGTGTCAGTTTTATCTTTTACCATCTCTCAATTAGATTTCTTATCAGTATTAAGAATAGATGTAACTTGATTTGCCAGTTTTAACTGTTGAACATTTCCATGATATTTGATTCTTTCATAGATGGTCTGCAAATGCCCCTTGTATGTTTAAGAAGTACCTAGTTTAATATCTTAGGTGCGTCTATGCTGCTGGTGAGTGGTGACGAAGAATATTATCATGTCATCAATTTTCCACTACACAAAATGTATACAGATTTTTATTTTTATTTATTTTTTTTGGAAGATTCACATGTAATACTTGATATCTTACTTTCGCAGACTGATGCACTGTCCCTCCCAGAAGTTGGCGCTGCTGTGTCAGTGTTACTTGGCTTTGCACCCCCTTCTACACTTTCTACTGCTAGTTCTTCCAAGGTAAGACAAATGACAAATGATGCTTAATAATTTTCATCTGTTTTACCTGTGTAATACCAAGTGCCTGTTCCGCAGTTGAATGGAGTGCTTATGCCTAATCCATTTGATAGGCCCCGTTCTGTTTTCATGCTTGAAGTTACAGGAGCTATTGGTATGGCACTGAAATCTAAAGTACCTTAAAGCTGCAATTCATTTCTTTTCTTATGGTTGGTAAAATTTTCACTTGTTGATTTGACATCTGTAGATTCTCACCTGGTGGTTGACTCGGACAACTCTGTTTTTACTAGTGCCTTCAGGACCAAGGTGATGGGTAGTGAACACAGAGTGGATGTCCAACTTTCGGGTAATTGACATTTGTTCCTGGTATCTAATCATGACCGATCGAATTCCTTGATGGCTATATTTTATACATTTGTGCAGATGAAGATGAAGTATCTGTGGTCTCTTTGAGCGATCTATTGAGCTATGCTGAACTATCAGATAAAGAACTCAGTGATTTTGTTAGTCATGGCTCTGATTCCTCCCTCCTCCCGCCATCCCTCCCATTTTGAAGATTTTTCTGGCTTATTTAGGCATTATTTGGTTTATATATCAGGCATCTTGGTTGGGTGGATCATATGTAGAAGATGCATCGGGACCACTGAATGGGGAGTTCATAATCCCCATGGCAAATGGTGCCAATCTAAGGCTTTTTATGTCTAAGGTTATTCTTCAAATTCAACCTTTCCATGTCGAATCTTAGCAATAGAGACTTCTTGAGCATTCATTAGTGTCTCTACTTTTTTTTTTTTTTGGTGGTAAAGAATTTTCTTTTGAACATGGCAGAATGCTGACAAGGAATTCATAAGAAGTCTTGTATCCCTCATTCATAATATTCGAAGAGCAATAGACTCGCGTCAGGAGTTGTCTGAAAGTCTGCACAGTCCAGCTGAGCTAATTGCTGGGAGATTTGATGGAATCAAGGTGATAAAAAATTCCTTCTTTTGATTCCTTTCAGAAGTTGGTATAGGATTTTGCTCCTTGTCGTCTAAGGAATGAGGATAGGTAATCCCGGAGGAACCACATTGATTCATAATAGAGTTAAAGTTAGCTAAAACCCAGTCTACTTAAGTTGCTTGGACATTTTAAGTTAATGTATGCTTGTAGTAAGATGTTAATTGATTCTTGATTTTATTTTCTGCATGTTTTGCTTTCACTAAAACTGAGTATCCGAAGATAGAATTTGATGCAGCTGGGGGAGAAAAATGGTACTGAATGGAATACAAACATTCCAATATTTAGGGAGATTTTTTTTTGTTATTTATTTTTGCCACAATGGTATTTGAGCATGAGAAAACATATGTGATGAGACACAAAACTGACATCTGAAATGGATAACTGATTCATTAGTGAGAATTGAGACCAAAGCACTCATGCATGATCTTCTACATGCCAGGTCTTTCAGTTCTATCATCTAGCTTGTGGGACCTATTCTTTCCCTCTCTTGCCTGCTCCATAGGAAGCATTCGTGATATTATATTTGACAACCAATTTTATTTGGGAATTCTCTTAACCTTTTTATGTACTCTGTGCGTGTGAAAGAGACCAATTGGCTGCAGACCTTTCTCTTGAGCATCCATGCAAAGATCAAGGGAACTTATGTCATATGAGCTGAGAAAACCCCAGCTAATGATGTCAAAGATTCATATAGGCGAAGTCAATGTTTGAAGTAGCAAGGGTGCACTACTTTTGAGTTTAGAATAGGGAACTTAACACACATCATATTTCTGAATGCTTACTAAATAGGCATCTGCTAAAAACCTTACGAGTCAGGTTTTGTGCTTATATATTTATGCTATGCCTCACAGGTTTTGCAAGAACATTATGGAGCAGAAGGCATTGCTGAGAATGGACTAGAATTATTTGTTACTTCAGTTTCTAAGATATTTGATTCCTTACAGGCTGCATACAAAGGTATGATGGTCTCTTCTGATCACAACTATCAAACCTTTTCGACATTGATTGTTCATTTATTCTCTTTTTCTCAGAGTCAGAGATTAGGTTATATTTTTGTTGCTTTCCCATGCTTTTTGTATGTTGAAATGTTTGACGAATTAATTTCTGACAATTATTAATTAATATTTACTGCTAAAAAGTTAGCAGTTTTCTATCATTCTGCAGTTAGCTGATGATATTCTCTATTTATTATTTTTTTCAAGTCCTTTTCTCTTGTCATTGCGCATCATAGAAACTAATATCTTGTATTACATGAGCAGGTCAGATTGTTGGAGTCATTATCTATGGTGAAACAATTACCCCGGAATCAGAGAATATGTTAAATGTAGTAGTCACTTCTCGACCATCTTCACGTCTGTTGGAGGAAACAAAAGTCCCTGCCAATTTAACCACCATTGCAGAAGTGATATTGGTTAGAAGGACCCTGGCATGGATAACAGGAATTATTCTTTTGATTGCTACTTTTTTGGGGGTAGGTTTCTTATTAACATATTCCCTGCTCAGTCCTTTATGCTTTAATTAAATTGTTGAAATAGGGCTTACATTGCTATGTTGAACTACTGTTTTGGTAATCTGACTTTCATTGCTTACTTTAAGTTACATTTACTCACAATTTCTTTACAACATTATAAATTCGTTGAAGTTCAAAATCTTTTGACCTTAAACTGGTAATTTAAAATGCTTTAATTAGTTATCATTCTTGGCAGTGCTTTGTTGTTGAACAAAATATGTTCCTTGATACCCTTCAAAAGTGTATAATGGTGAGCTAATTTGTTTTTGAAATCCCAAAATAAAAAAAAACCACGGCTAGGAAAGAAATGATTGGGCATTGATGAGTTATGAAGTTGGCAGCCCAGAAATGTTTCACTTAAACCAGTTTACGTGGAGAAGTTGGACGAAGTAACAGCAAGAACCTTTTTTGCAGTTGGTCAACAAGCAAAGAGAGGTAGGGCATAGGGTTACTGTGGGCGAACACTTCACGTGATTGGGAGCCAAAATTTGATAGTGTAAACAATATGATGTTTGCAATGCTGATTATGGCTTGTTTAAGTTAGATTAGAAAGTAATGGGCTTTAAGAAATGAAGATGGAGATTGATAAAGGTTTAGAATTCAGATTAAGGCCATGAAGAATGAATTTTGTGGTAACCTTGAGGGGTTGCTCAGTTGGTCAGGCCTTGGATTTGCTCCCCAATGATCACCAGTTCGAGTCTCTTCAGGGCCACTAAGGTGAGTATCCGACCGTAAACTTCAGGACCCCGTGGGATTAGTCGAAGTGCACACAAGCTGGCCCGGACATCCACGGTTATCAAAAAAAAAAAAAGGACGACTTTTGTGGTCATCCAATGGCTGCTTCAGCTGTAACACGAATAATTCATGGATTTCTTTTGGTACAGTAGGCATTCTAGCATTTTAGGGCTAGGGATTGGTTTAGTTTTGTATGTTATTCTGTGAATTTAACATGCTGAAAATTTATACCTGGGGAAATATATAGCTCCTCTTTGGTTGAGATAAAAATCAGATTTAATATATTTTGATAAAAGTTAATGGAATGTGTAGTTGAAATGTTGTCGATTCTATTGGAATGATCTCAGTTTGATATTGGTATACTGATATGAACCTTTATGACTTCATGTCTGATACGCTGTTATAATTATTGAGTCTTTCATTTTGTGATGATGCAGGTATACTTTCTTCTGAACATGCCTCTTACCAAGGACACACTGCTGTATTCTAATGTCAAGCTGGATTAATATTTCATGGAAGCTGTTTATCGTATTCGTTGAACATCCGGGATTCCCAGGCCACCATGCAACTTTTGTTTATGTGATCAAAATCTGTGATAGTGAATCTGCCTTTTCTTCCTTTAAACCACTAGTGAAATTCAATTCATATTCGGTGCTTGGTTTTTGTTTAGCTCAATTATATGAGACTTGATGATCTGGGGAAACAGTATATACAAGTGGGAGAGGAAGATAGGATGTTGACTGTGGACATTGCTGAAGGGACTTGTGAGCTATCTGTTGCTATATGTATTTTGGTAGCTCGGTTCTGGATTTACGTATTTTCTGTATCGGTTGCTCTGAGTAGTGCACATTAGGGACCCTGTTTTTTTATTTAATTTATGCATATCAATAAAACTATTTGTTGCTCTGAGTAGTGCACATGAGGGACCCTGTTTTTGTATTTAATTTATGCATATCAATAAAACTATTCAGTTTTTAGCTTGTTGAATCTTGATGAATGACCATATAAAACCCGTTTTGGACCTTTTGTATTTGAGTGAACATTCTGTTTTGCGTTGTAGACATGGCCAAATCACCCTTTGGGGGTGTAAGGATGTGGAATTGTGGGCTGTGGCATCTGAGTCCCCTATGGATTGTAAATGAATAATGCTAAATAGATGATATATTTAATAATATTTAGAGATGTGTGATCAATTTTATTAGATCTATCAGTTAATGCCATTTGGTTGTGATAAATGTTTGTGAGAAGAACAATGCAATCTAGAACTAGTGATGAAGGTTTATTTAATTGTCGAAAAGTTGATTGACCAAAATTAGGATCCCAAATTGGTACGTGCAAGAAATAGGACAATTTGGCAACTTTTAGTTCAATTTCTTGTGTATGAGCTGCTTCGTTGTCCAATGAAGAAAAGTATTTTAAATTTTATTGGACGATGAAGCTGTTGATCTCACTGCCACCTAGATTGAGAATATTTGTCCACCACACTTATCTTTTGCATTGAAATTTGATATTTGTTCAACATACTTGACATTGCAAAGCAAAATCGAGGTTTGACCTGCTAACTCGCAAAATGTATACAAAAATCATTGCTTAGTGAAAATTCCATGAAGCAAAGGAATGAGAAGTAACAAGTGATTTGCGCAAAGAATGAACGATCTGAGAGTCCAAATATTAAAAGTGAAACAATATGAACAATTTATGCAATGAAGATAAAAACATTTTGTTCCAGTTACCCTAAATTAATTTTCGATAATAATGTACAATTATAAATTTAACTGCTGCTTGGGCTCCATTAATTTCAAAATACAATTTTTTCTTTTCTTTTCTTTTCAATTACATATTTTTCAATGTTGCTCTGAGTAGTGCACATGAGGAACCCTGTTTTTGTATTTAATTTATGCATATCAATAAAACTATTCAGTTTTTAGCTTGATTAATCTTGATGAATGACCATATAAACCCCGTTTTGGACCTTTTGTATTTGAGTGAACATTCTGTATTTCGTTGTAGACATGGCCAAATCACCCTTTGGGGGTGTAAGGATGTGGAATTGTGGGCTGTGGCGTCTGAGCCCCCTGGATTGTAAATGAATAATGCTGAATAGATGATATATTTAATAATATGTAGAGATGTGTGATCAATTTTATTAGATTTATCAGTTAATGCCATTTGGTTGTGATAAATGTTTGTGAGAAGAACAATGCTATCTAGAACTAGTGATGAAGGTTTATTTTTAATTGTCGAAAAGTCGATTGACCAAAATCAGGATCCCAAATTGGCACGTGTAAGAAATAGGACAATTTAACAACTTTTTGTTCAATTTCTTGTGTATGAGCTGCTTCGTTGTCCAATGATGAAAAGCATTTTAAATTTTATTGGACGATGAAGCTGTTGATCTCGCTGCCACCTAGATTGAGAATATTTGTCCACCACGCTTATCTTTTGCATTGAAATTTGATATTTGTTCAACATACTTGACTTTGCAAAGCAAACTCGAGGCTTGACCTGCTAACTCGTAAAATGTATACAAAAGTCATTTCGCTTAGTGAAAATTCGTTATTTAACCATCAAATTAGAAATTATGTACAATATTTAATTCGAAATTCCTTTTGAGGAAGCAAGTATTCAAAAAGTGTAGAATTTCTAATGCATTTAACTTAGGGTAGAGTTTTGTAAGCATTTCAAAATGTATATACATAATATTACCATTTCAAAATGACCAGGATTAAGAGGGAAAAAGATTGTCAAATAGTGTATTGATCAAAATGTTATTAGACAAATCACATGACACGACCATTTGATGAAGCAAAGGAGGAATGAGAAGTAACAAGTGATTTGCGCAAAGAATGATCGATCTGAGAGTCCAAATATTAAAAGTGAAACAATATGAACAATTTATGCAATGAAGATAAAAGATAAAAAAACGTTTTGCTCTAGTTACGCTAAATTAATTTTCAATAATAATGTACACTTATAAATTTAGCCGCTGCTTGCGGCTCCATTAATTTCAAAATTCAATTATTTCTTTTCTTTTCAATTACATATTTTTTAATAAAATAATATTACACGTAAAAACCCAAAAAAAATTCTTTTTTTTCCCCCACAAAAAAAAAAAAAAAAAAAAAAAAAAACCTAAGTATAATGGAGCTTAAACGTATGCTTAAACTTTTCTTGTAGTAGCACAAAACTTGTACTTGTGAAAGATAGTGGGGACCTGCGCATTCAATCAAGGGAACAAGTGCTACAACTTTCCAAGTCAAAGTAAGTTTTCTTAGGCAATATTCCAATAAGAAAAGTCCTCTTACCTTTTCCCTTCCTTTCGAATCAAAAGTGAAAATTAATAACCAAGAAACGAGGTGTTTTTCTCTTTTTCATCAAGAGGGCTAGTGATGCAGTATAAAACATAAAAGGACTCTGGCTTTATTTGATTCATACTTTTATATGTATTTAATTATGACATTTTATTTAAGTTAGAGTTCAAATTATGTTAAGGTCAAAGTTTAGTTGAAGTGGTAAGAGCGAAATTTTTATCATATTATTGACCTGAGTTCGTATCTTCTTTGTAAATAGGATGAGTCTTGATTGTCGACTCCTAATATTCTAGGTGCATCAACAAGTTTTGACGTGTTTCTTTTTGTTTATAGTGCTTCTATATGTGTCGACTAATATATTTCATATCAACGAGGTGTGTTTCATAAATTTTTTTCCATATTTTAACGGAACTTAAATGGGATTTTAACCATATCACTTCAAAAATGTTTTAATTGTAATTTGACATAAATGGAAACGTGGCAAGTGAATCATTTTGTGATCGTCGATATCGATGGCGACTGATTATGTCGATGAATCATTTTTTTCTACAGAAGAAGATTATGTAAACACTTACTATAAATCTTCCTTATCAATTGTGGTAGACACGGTTTTTTTAAGAATTAATCACGATACACATGATACATCAATAATATCAAGAAGAATAAATACAATTTTTTTGCTATTATTTAGTATTGACAATATGTATGAAAATATATCTAGTTATATAAAAATAATCTCTTACAAGAACTTAGCCCTTGTTTCATACCAATTTTTCTTAAAATACATTTTTCTCTTTATTGTTTTCAACTACACATTCTTAAATAAGATAATATTACACGTAAATTTAAAAAAATTTCTTATTTTTTAACCATATATTCTCTATCAATCTACTATTTCAAAATGCAATCTTACTATAAAAATTGAAAACAAAGTATCATTGGAAAAATAAAATGAGAGAGGGACAACATGTCAAGTTTACAACGTCGTCACTTGATGTTCTTTATAAATCTCTTACAAATGAAGCTATTAAAAAAAAAATTGTTGTCTTCCTTTGCTATTAAAACAAAGTATCTATTCTTAGCCATTGTTTAGTGGAGATTCAAATCAAATTTTTAGTTGATTTTGATAGAAGTTGTTAAAATATATAATTGAAAAGTTATGAAACCCATAAAATACGTTATTAAAATTAAAATCTAAATTTTAATAGATATCTAACACATTGACTCAATGAATGAAAGTTTAAAAGATCTGAATAATTTCAAGCTACATCTTGTGAAATTTGTTTCAAGATTCAGACATGGCAGTGATTTAGATTTTAGAGATGGAAAGGTCAAAATTTGCAGTAGTACTGTTTTGTCTCCATTGCACACTGATTTTTCACTTGTTTGCTTGAAAATCATTTGGATTTTGCATTTGTTCGTGTGAAAGAGGTGGACCCCACAGGCCAAAAAAAGTGATTTGATGTGATTTGATAATTTTAGCCATACAAATGCAAATTATTGATGCTTTGATGGGATAGTCATGTAATAATTAACTTTGTAAAAGTGTTCAAACCGTAGGACGGCATGGCTCAGGTTTGAGTTGGTCAATCCCAACTTGGCTGGGATTGGTTCAAGCTTAGCTTCTGATCGTGCCGGTTTCAACAAGCAGCAGGCCGATCCAAACTAATATGCTCATTTTTGATGAGCTTCAAGAAGCAAAAGAAGTGCTATCTTGGATGTTGAAATACGAAATATTTTATGTATTAGTATTTGTCATTCTTAAATTATAACCAAGTTGCCCGAGTCGTCTCTGCTTAACATACGTAATTGGTCATACACAACGTGCAAGTGAAATTGAGTTAGCGATTGCATCTACGAAATTTTTCTCAGACAAAAGTGGCAAAATCTTGAGATTAATTTGAGTGTATATACAAGAAATATATTATTTCAAGGACTGAAACAATGATACTGGTTAGTTGAAGAACTAGTTTGAGATTTTAAAGAATTTTTTAAGGACACCATAATATTGGAGTATGAACACATGGAAATTAGTTTAGGTTTGGGATAGAACTCCAATTTTTATAAGTGGCATCAAAGTCGAACAAAGGCTTTGACTCTAGTTAATCTCGATAATGCGAGATTCCCTGATGTTGAGCACTCGAGATAGTAGAGCTTCTTGAGAAAATGTAGAACCGTATGATATTCTTAATTGAAAAGAAATGGACCAAAGAGATCAGCAATGAAGTAAATTGACGATGTGATACTTCATTTCGTCGAAGATTGTAAGAAAACTCGTCAGTGTTTTTTGTAACCACTTAGGCAAGGGAGGTCCTTAGACTCATAGTTATCAGAGTTGACCCGGTAAAATTATCGAATCAAAGGGTCAGTGATTCAACCATTGGTCACATTTATGACAAAGGTTCTATAGGTGCCACAATGGTAACAAACCGAAGGGTTCTGATTTCCTTTTAAACTTGTCGAGTTCGGATGGTTATTGAATGGTCTAACCGATTCTTAATCGGTTCTTTTGTTTAATGGACCAATTAATTCACTCGAATTGGAACACCATTCGGTTTGCAGATTGGACTGATCAATCCGGTCTAATTCAAATAAATATGCTTAGACTAGAAAAAAGGTTAAATTGAGGTAGTTGTTCCAAACATATACCCTTTTAGAACTTATATTCGCAATCTTTATGTTTTGATATTACTATATTCAATCTTTCAAAAATTATCGATCGACATGCTTGATGACAATTTCTACAAAAAATCTGTTAAACTAGGGTAAAATGAGAATTCGCCATTAATTTTAAAACAAACAAAAAAAATAGTAGAAACCAAAATGGAGGACAATGTGGTTAAATAGTAATGAGAATGTTATGCTTTTCATTAAGTCCAACGAAAGCAGCGAAGAGTAAGTCGTCTCGATGTCGCGCCCTTCCATGGTACTCCCAACCATTACTCTTTTCTAGGCTCTTAAGTAAACTTTTACTAATTCAAAAATTTGTACCAAAACCATATCCAATTCAAAAATCCCATCATCATTATGAACTATTAACAATGGTTCTATTACCCTGTCTGGTATTGATTATTTTTTATTAATTTTTTTTAAGTGGATTTTTTAACAAAATTAAACCATAAGAGTTTGCCGTATCAATTAAGTTATTAAGCTCTTGTTTGCGCCCCATTTTCGAGTTATAATGTATTTTGCAATAGTATTTTGTTGAAAAATGTGAGGTTAAAAAAATAATAATTTACACATAATATTATTTTATGAGAGAACGTCTGGTTGAAATGAATTTTATAAATATATTTAGTAATATATTAAACTAAAGCTCGCATGCAAACAACTGACAAATATCTCAATACTTTAAAATGAATTTACCTTAGATTTGACATTCATTATTTGAGAAAAATAGAGTTTTGAATAATAATTTTTACAAGAATGTGTAATTAGAAAGCATGAAAAAAATGTAGATTTACGTACAAAATATTTTATTGTTTAAATGTGTGATTGAAATGAATATGTTGAAAATAATGATTGTCAAACATGGACTTAATATTTAATACATAGACATTAATTTGCAAAAAATAACTGAATAGATGGACCAACAAAACTTAGGGCAAAAATTATTAATAATGCGAGGCAGAAATTAGAGTTAATGCTCATGAAAAATGGATAGCAATATTTAAGGCTAACACATTCTCACGTATACATTTTCAACAAATAACGGAGAACTACACATTCTGATTGCCATTCTATTTATTAAAATATCTCTAATTCACTTATCAAACACTTACAAAAACACTTTCATTAATGCATGAAGCAAGAAATTAGAGGCCACCACCGGCACCGAAGCCTCCACCTCCACCTGCACCTGCTCCACCACCTATACCACCTCCTCCAGCACCACCAAATCCACCACCTCCACCTGCGCCTCCTCCCAATCCTCCACCTGCACCACCACCTAAACCTCCACCGCTGCCTCCACCAAGACCACCACCACCTCCTGCTCCTCCACCAAGACCACCACCTGCTCCTCCACCAAGTCCACCCCCAGCTCCTCCTCCCAGTCCACCGCCACCTCCACCTCCTAGTCCTCCACCACCTCCTGCTCCTCCACCAAGTCCACCCCCAGCTCCTCCTCCCAGTCCACCGCCAGCTCCACCTCCTAGTCCTCCACCACCTCCAGCTCCTGCTCCTCCACCAAGACCACCACCAGCTCCACCTCCCAGACCACCACCACCACCTGCTCCTCCACCAAGTCCACCCCCAGCTCCTCCTCCCAGCCCTCCGCCAGCTCCACCTCCCAGCCCTCCGCCACCACCTGCTCCTCCACCCAGTCCCCCACCAGCTCCTCCTCCCAGTCCACCGCCACCTCCTGCTCCACCCCCTAGTCCACCACCACCTCCTGCTCCTCCACCAAGTCCACCTCCAGATCCACCTCCCAGTCCACCACCACCACCTGCTCCTCCACCTAGTCCACCCCCACCTCCAAGACCTCCATGATGACCTAAACCACCACCCCCACCAAGCCCACCTCCTGCACCACCTCCTATCCCCCCTCCAAAACCAGGTTTACCAAATAAGTGCTTATCTCCTTCATATTCCCTAACACCAGCAATTACTACTACATCAAACAGCAAAACAAACGACACAAAAACCACAACACAACGAGAAAAAGAACTCATTGCAAATAAAACCCTAGACATGCAACACAATTGTTGAACTTGGGCTATATAGAGTGAGAAATATATCACATCACATGGTAGGTCCACTCTCACCTTCTATTGCATAAATGTATGTCTTCGTTATTTACTTTTCTCAACTGTCCCTTCTTTATTGCCATTATATCTTCATTATAGAATTTGACTTTGAGGCTCTCACTCCTATCCAATTATATAAGTCCACAATGGTCATTGGTCAATTACTCAATGTTATCGAGCATCCGCATTTTGTTTACAACTTTTGTCATGAAATCTCGAGATGCCACCTAGATTATTGATGGACGACATTTCGGGATTTTAGGCTATAATTTAGTTTAAGAGTTGCTCGATGAATTTCATCGGAAATGTTTGATGCTTCTCCGTCGACGGACCTTGAGTTTTTAATGCAGACGTCCTATTCTTTTGTGTATACCTTATTTTCTCTGTTTATTTGATATGTATACTGCATATGTTCGCAGATGGCAGCGTGCAAAACTAGTAAAGAAAATAGTATGATATGACAGTATGAATGAATAATGCAGATAGAATTAAGGGGGGAGTTGGATTAATGTGATGAAGGAAAAGCTACGTTATAGTTCAGGCAATGATAATCGCGCATTGATGCAGACCTAAAGTTTGACTTAATATGCCAACCTACACCCTAAAATTATCATAACTCAAACTTAGCCCATATTTGGCGGACTATATATTTGTAAAAAATTATGTTGTGAATAGTACTTTTTAAAGGGTGTGTGATTAAAGAATATGAAAAAAAGTTTAGATTTATGTATCGAATATTTTATTGTTTGAATATGTGATTTAAAATGAGTTTTTAATGCAGACTTGTATATACCTCATTTTCTCTGTTTATTTGATATATATACTGCATATGCTCGCACATGGCAGCATGCAAAACTAGTAAAGAAAGAGAGTGTATGATATCCCAGTTCATGAATGAATGATGCAGATAGAATAAAGGGAAAGGTGGATGAATTTAATGTGATTTGACGTTGTTGTTCAGGTAATGATAATCGTGCATGGATGCAGACCTAAAATTTGACTTAATGAGCCAACCTACACCCTAATAATTGTCATAACTTAGTAACTCAAACTTAGACCATGTTTGGTGGTCTATATTTGTCAAAAAGTATGTTTTGAATAATATTTTTTGAAAAAACGTGTGATTAATAAATATATAAAAAATTTGGATTTATGTGTATATATATATAATATTTATTACTTGAATATGTGGTTGAAAATGAGTTTTTAAATAAAGTAATTAGTACATAACGTTTCCACTTTTCATTATTCTTGTGGAAAGGTTCATGCCTTTTATTTTTGCATTTTTAACCCTTATTTGCACATTTCGTAGCACAAAATGTCATTTTTATTTATTTTCTCAACTAAAAATTATTAAATGACGAATATAACATTCTTTTTAAATAAAAGAAAAGGAAAAAACTAATTGTAATAATAGTCCCAAATTTTTTTAAAAAGCGCAAATGAGTCTCAAATAAATTATTAAAAGAGCAATTAATACATAATATTCCTACATTTCATCGTTATTGCGAAAAATGTCTATACCTTTCATTTTTTTTGGTATTTTCACCCTTAATTACACCTTTTAATTTTGATTGTGCAAACCATTATTTTTATCAAATTTCACAATAAAGAATTGTGAAATAATGAATATATCCTCCTATTTAAATAAAAAATATTTTTTTAAACTTTCTAATTCTTTAATAATTTATTTAGGACTCATATGTACTTTTTTATTTTAAATAAATTTAATTAGGACTCGTTTGTATTTTTTCAAAAAAATTGGGATGATGGGTGTAATTGATTATTTAGTTTTTTTTTTAATATGTAGGTGTATTTGTCATTTCACAACTTTTTATTGAGAAATTTGATTAAAATTGATAAAGATGATGATTTGCGTAATCAAATTACAAAGGGTAAAATGTCAAAATGGTGAGGATACTATGTGCTAATTACATTTTTAATAATTTATTTGGAATCCATTTGCGTTTTTTAAACAAAGTTGGGATTATGATTACAATTAATTTTTTCTTTTTCCTTTTATTTTATTTAAAGGGAATGGTACATTTGTCATTTTATAATTTTTAATTGAGAAAATTGATGAAAATGACATTTTGCGCAATGAAATGTGAAAATAATGGTGAAAATGCAAAAAAATGAAATGTATGAATGATTTTCACAATAACAGTGAAATGTGAAGTTGTTATATGCTAGTTACCCTTTCAAATAATTGTTGTCTAACATGGGATAATAAAAATTAAGTCCATGTTTTCAATCACACACAAACAATAAAATTTTCTCCACGTAAATTCAAAATTTTTCAAAACTCTATTTTTTTTCAAAATAATAATTGTCGAACGGGGCTAAGTATTTTATAGCATTCATACATTATTATCGAAATATTTGATAGGACTCATAAATTTGGGAGTTGTGTGTCTGGTCCCTTGATGGGCATTTGCCAAGTCATGTACTTAGGGCTTGTTGGTATGAATTATAAGGATTGTTCTACTTGCACAGTCAAATAAGGGATTCGTTTGTATTTTTTAAAATATTAATTTTTTAAATAATTTATTAGGGATTCGTTTGTATTTTTAAAAAAAAAATTGGGACTATGATTGTAATTAATTATTTAGATTTTTTTGAAATGTGTATGTATATTTGTCATTTAACAATTTTTTACAGAGAAATTTGATTAAAATTGATAAAAAAAAAAATGATAGTTTGCGTAATCAAATGTGTAATTAAGGGTGAAATACCAAAATGGTGAAGATACTATGTGCTAATTACATTTTTAATAATTTATTTGGAATTCATTTGTGTTTTTTTAAAAAAAGTTGGAACTATGATTGCAATTAATTTTTTTCCCTTTTATTTTATTTAAAGATAAGTGTACATTTGTCATTTTACAATTTCTAATTGAGAAAATTGATGAAAATGACATTTTGAGCAATGAAATGTGAAAATAATGGTGAAAATGCAAAAAAATGAAAGGTATGAACGGTTTCCACAATAACAGTGAAATGTGAAGACGTTATATGCTAATTACCCTTTCAAATAATGGTTGTCTAGCATGGGGTAATAAAAATTAAGTTCATGTTTTCAATCACACAAACAATAAAATTTTCTGCACGTAAATTCAAATTTTTTTTACTTTTTAATCACATTATCTCAAAACTTTTCAAAACTTTATTATTATTTTTTTTTTCAAAATAATGATTGTTCAAACGGGACTATGTATTTTATAGTATTCATACATTATTATCGAGATATTTTATAGGACTCATAAATTTGACAGTCGTGTGTCTGGTCACCTGATGGGCATTGGCCAAGTCATGTACTTAGTGCTTGTTGGTATGAATTATAAGGATTGTTCTACTTGCACTGTCAAACAAGGCACACCAATTCATTTATTATTCACACATTATGTGAAATTTGTTTTTAATTTTCATTATAATCTCATTATAATTTTATCTAGACAAACACTAGGCTTGAGCTCATGTGTTGTGGTGCAAAGGACATGCTTAACAAACTCTTGGTGGTATGAAGTAGGGTTATCTTGACACAACGTTTATTGAACCGAGGAGGAGAACACATCAATAAAATCGACACAGAGTTAGGGATAAAAGGAAGAGAAAAATCTTGTGTTTATCAATTCTGTAAACTAGAAAAGATACATCAATCTTATTGTGTTTAGTAACCTATGATATGGTGATCTTTTGTCTTTCCAAAATTGTAAGATCATTGACAATTTTCCCTCTCAATATATTCATTTAATAGAATTAAATTAGTAAAATGATGTAATTTCATTTTAGTTTTCTACATAAATATCACATAATGGAAAATAAGTTATTATATTTAAAGAAACGTACTATGTAATGAAATATAGTTGCTTCACGTATTCGAAATACAAAGATAAATAAGGTAAAATAAATGAGTTGTGTGTGCAAGGCGTTACAAAATATTCTTATTTTAAAGTATTTGTAATTTGGTAGTTGGGGGTCTAAAGGAGATCGACGAATGTGTGGATTTTATATAGGAGATCGTTCGTCCGACTAATAAATTTGACAAGTAATATTCTTAGCCCTTAATTTAAGTTAATCCAACGGTATATATCTATTAAAATCTCTATTAGAATATATTTGGACGTGGTGTAATGATTTTAAAAGTTTTAAAATCCTTTAACAAAATTAAAACTGAAATGTACTTGATGTAGTACATAATCATGATTAATAGTTTTTTACTACAATTGTGATTTATATTTTCTAATTCTAATATGTTTTATCTTTTTATTCTTACTTCTTTTTTAGAATATGATTTCTTTTATTTATTGATTAGCATAGGATTTTTAATTAGATTATGATTTTATTAGTTTCTCTTTTATTTATTGATTAGAATATGACTTTTAATTAGATTATGATTTTATTAGTTTCGTTATTTTGGTTCATTTTATTAATAGGATTATGGATAATTTTACCTATAAATATAGGAGTACTGTATACTTTTCAAGACGATCAATCATATATCAATGCAAGACAATATTATTTTAATATAATTCTTATTTCAATTCTTATTCCAAGAATCTCATGAACGCTTCCACACCAAAATTGGTATCAGAGCAAAGAAATTGCCTCAATCCGATGGTTGACGATGGTCCCGGTGGCAGTCGAATCATCGACGACGAACGGAGGCTCAACAAACTCGAACAACGAATAGAGGGGATCATAAAACCCTTTATAACATCACACAGATGGTGACTACTTTGAGTCTTGAAACGAATCGTGAATCCATGGAGAAGCAAGCTAACACGAGTTTGTAGACTTTAACTGCTATGAATGTTGGTTGCTTCAACAAGATTAAAATACAGCAACAAGTAGTTAGAGAGTTTCCTCAAGTCATAACTAAATTTGAATACACACAAGTTATCAAGAATTTTACGACAGTCTATCAAGAAAATATAAAAGAGTCCAATTTGAAGCTCAATAAAATTTTTAAAACACAATACACCATCAACAACAAAGTATGTAAAGTGATAATAAATCATAAAAGTAGTCAAAACTTGGTGTCCAAAGTATTGATGAAAACTTTAAATTTGAAAACTAAAAAATACTTGTCTTGCTATCAAGCTTCACAAGGGCAAGAAACTCAAAATATGGAGGTATACAAACTTTCACTTTCTCTTGGAAAGTATTACAAAGATGAGATTATATGCAACGTGGTGGAGATTGATGATTGTCATGTACTTTGGGGACAACCATGATACTATGATATAAATGCCACTTACGTAGGTCGAGATAATAGATATGTGTTTAGGTGATACGATAAAAAGATTGTTTTAGTGTTATGTGATGAATAATTTATGAATGATAAAGAGAAAAATACTTATAAGGCAGATGGTGAGGTTGAAAAAGAAGTAACTCAAGATAATCAAGATGTTACTAATCATGTTACTAAAACAGAAAAAGAAAAGCATGTGCAAGTTGAAAATTCGAGACCTATTGATTCATTGTATGTGAAAACTACAATTGGAAACTTCAAAATCGAGCGGATGAACAGGTTGAAGATCAGGAGTGTCCAATAGGAGAGGAAGATATTAAATTTTGCAATTACGAAGGAATCAAATGTGAAGATTGTGAAATTAAGAATAAAAATTTTGTCGACCTTTTCTACAACTTTAGTGTCAAAGAATCATATAAAAATGAGGAAAACATGGACAATGAAGATTTGAGTCCACGTACCAATTCTTTTGTATTGAAGAAAACATCACTAAACATTACAACAAAAGGTGAGAAGTACGAAAAATTGAAAATAACACAAGTGACATCTATCAAGAGTGAACTCAATGATGATAAATCAAATCATGCTTCGTTTATGAATGAACGTCATTTGCGAATTATCCGTTAAGAAAATATAGCATGATAGGAACAAAGTTGACTTTGAATAATGCAACTGAAGAATATCATGGGCCGTATCGAGTACATCAAGAAATAATCATTTTTTCAATATCGGTATTTGTAGAAATTTTTGGGTATTTTCCTTCAGATTGATTGATTTTTTATTCAAGAAAACTCAATGATGAATTTTATTCAAATGGAGGGGATTGATATACT
>OU503051.1:1203975-1234355 GCA_912172775.2 Fraxinus pennsylvanica
TTTTTTTTTTTTTTTTTTCATTTGAGGGATTTAATAATTGAATTTAAAAATGCGTCTCAGTAGTTACTAAACTATGTAGTGCTACTACTTAATAACTAAATTTAAAAATGTAGCTCAATGGTCATTTGTAACACGGTGCATAGTTCAGTGACCACTGAGATACATTTTTAAGCTCACTGAATTTTGCCTAGTGTTACTGCTTAATAACTGAACTTAAGCCCCTGTTTGACATCCATTTTTTCTCATTTTATTTCTCATTCTTCATTTCAACCACACATTATATTAATAAAATAATATTACACATAAACTCAAAAATTCTCCTTACTTTTTAACCATACAATCTTCCATCAATCATTATTCCAAAAATTATTTTTCAAACCAAATGGGTGTCAAACAAGGTCTAAAATGTATCTTAATGGTCACTAAACTTCATAAAGTATTACTATTTTATAACTGAATTTAAAAATGTATTTAAATGGTTACTGAATTATGTACATTGTTACCCATCCATCACTTAAGTTGGAAGATTCGTTAGGTTCAACAAACGACATCGACTTGAGCAAGGTTGAGTAACACGGTGTATAATTTATTGACTATTGAGATACATTTTTAAGTTTTGTTATTGTGTAGTAGCACTTGACGAAATTCAGTGGCCATTGAGATATATTTTTAAGTTCAATTATTGAATAGTAACACTTGACATAATTATGTGACCATTGAGATATATTTTTATATTCAATTATTAAGTTACTCAAATTGACCTCAATGAAAGAAGAAATGAAAGAAAATAAAGGGAAAAAAGAGGAAACATAAATCAAAGATCTATAAATCGATTAAAAATAGAACTTTGCTGATATCCATTCTGAAATAATTGAATGACATTAGTCTTCAACTAAAATTTTTGTTGCCTAAATAGAAGATATACGATGCTAAATTGGCTCTGAATAATTTAAGTAATCATTAAATCCCCGACTAGTATATTCGATAGCTACCCAAAAGTATGTTTGATTTTTTTGATCAACTAGTATTAATTCACCGTATCCCGAATTAAACAAGATTAAAAGAAAGACAGCAGAAACATTGAGAAAAATTACATAAAAGTACAAAAATATTCGAATTAATGCCGAGGTAACTGATGTCAATTTGATTTTTCATCTTTTTTCCCTTCATTTTCTATTGTCACATAGGTCGATTTGATTAAAAAGAATTGTTACTATTTAATAATTGAACTTAATCTCAATTATGATTGAACTTTATCAAATGTTATTATTTTATAATTGAATTTAATGTATGTTTAAATTGAATTATGAAGTAGTATTACTTGACAAATTTCAGTAACCATTCAAAAGTTGGATAATGATTCAAGTAATTAACCCCTTCACCCGTTGAGGAAACTTTGCCTCTCTCAGTCTCTCTCAAGCAATCCCTAATTCAGTTCATCCCAACAAATCTATCTACTCTACTTTTCTCTTCCTTCCTTTTCACAAATTGACGAAGTTAAATATAATTTGTGAAGCTGAGATGGCGGCAGCCGCGACGATGGTGAGCTCGGCGGGAGGTTTATTGGCGATGCTGAACGAGACTCACCCGGCTCTTAAGTTACACGCCGAAAGCTTAGAGTTGCGAAAACAACATTACTTCTGGCCCGAGATTTCCACCTCCGTGCCCATAATGTACTCCATCACTCTTTAGTCTTAATACATACGTGTGTATGTGTGTAGGGGCAGTAGGGATATGGATTTTGAATGTTATTTTTACTGTTTACTCGGGGTTTTTGGAATTTTCGCTTTTGGGTTTTGATAAAATACTGTAATTTGTTGGAAAATTTATACGAATATGAAAAAAAGAAGTCTTTTTTGGGTGTTAGGATTAGATGAATTAATGTTTTGAAGGATTGCGTGGTTGAACGGATGCGGAATAAGGATTTTGGGGTTAGATTTTTATTTGATGGGATTAATGTGGTGTTTAAGACAGATGTGATACTTTGATCAGTTTTGATGTCGAAATTGTTGGATAATGGTGGAAATTTAATGGGTTCTTCTGAAGAATGATATTTGGGAAACTTTAACGAGGATAGTAGAATTGTGAAATTCGGTATAGAAAACGGGCTTGAAGATTTAATATAATGTTTGGGAGTTGGAGGGGTTTATTTGACTGAATCTATCGTTTATTCAGCTAATATGCTTTGAGTAAGTGTTATCTGAAATATGAAATATTGTTTCTCTATTGTGTATTAATGCATTTTTTTTTCTAATAAAAGTGAAATAATAAAATGTTATTGTGCAAATTTATTGCTATAATTTGATTATCCAAATGTGAATTTTGTGTTTTAATTAATGATCTGGTTGTGTATTATTTTTGGTCTTTCAAATGTATCTAACTTTTATAGTTTATGAAAATACATAAAACTATACAACACCTGTTAATTTCACTGTAAATTTGTCTCGCCTTGACATCTAATTAAGGTCTAAGGGCAATGAGTTACATGATGGGTTTGGCCAAAGGGAAGTTTAGTTGTTTCAATATTGGGATAATTAGTCTCACGACTTACAACTATATCAAATTTAGCTTTTATGGAAGATTCAAAGCAACTAGATCCGTAAATGGCTAAGCTCAGATGAAATATTTATTAGGTCTCATGCCATAAAATTTGATGAAGTTTCCCTAATTGAGTCTTATGATGTATGCATCATTTGTTCTTAGAAAGGCTAAACCATGTCTTAATGCAATTTAAGGTGTTAGCCTCAACCTAAACCATTACACAATTGAAAATATTGAAAGAATAAATTTTTTTATCATTGTAAACTTTAATATCTTAATATATTATTTCAATATAATTAAAAGTCTAGTTTACAACTAGAAATTTGAAATAGATTCTTAAAGTAGCAAGTTTTGAAGCAGGAAAAAGATCACCAATCCTTGATTAGAATTAAGAGTATATAATGAATGAAACAATTGATCAACCATTTACAAATTTGTTTCCTTTACCTTATTGATAAAAAGAAAATAAAACAATAAAGATAACAAGAAGAGAAAATATAGAAGTAGAAAACAGTAAAGTTATGTGTCTTAGGTCTCTTATAAGTGTGTCTACTGCCAAAAATAGGATTGGTCAATTGTTTGAGTGATGTTAGAAAACCTTTTTCCCTCTATCTTGGTTTGTGTAGAAATTCTGAAACCATAGGTTTTTTCAACATCAGAGACCTGAATTGCTGTTGATATCATAAAATTACTTAGCTTAGTTAGGACTTAGGTACCTTGTGGAAGACGTGAGAAACAATTCCATTCTTCTGCAGTTCCTCAATAAATAAAAGTATGGAAACCAGTGGTTCAGATGTATGTAACGAAAGTTCGATTATAAATTTTTATACTATTGATGATGTCCATAAAAGTTTTGTAGTGAACTCTTGAAACTGTGTTGCTGGTAAGCTTGTTGCTCATAGGTCTTTCAAGTTTCATGCAAGTAGTTGCATTTGTGTCTATGTATCAGGAAACTTGGCTTTAAATCAGTATCCATCCATTCTCTAGAAATAATGCTTGGGTACTTCTCTTTTATTTTGTGGGTATGCAGAGAAAGTTTATATGAAGACGAAGAGTTCGACCAAAGACAACTGGCAGCTTTACTTGTTTCGAAGGTAACAATATGCATGGTCCATTAGGAATTTTATATATCTACTTTTGATTAAGTTTGAAAATGGAAAGTGTCCATATTTTTGGTGTAAAGACCATCTGAGAAGCATCTGCATGCTTGAGTTTGTCATCAAGAATCATATGCTGGACTGGAACTAACATGAAGACAATCTATTAAAATTGAAGAAATATTGTAATGCAGAAAATATAATTATAGTTTTGTTTCCTATCTAACTTAAATCTAACAAGAATTTTAATGAAAACCAGGAACTAATTATTTTCTGTGTTGTATACATATTTTGTTCGTCTTTAACAGAACACTCTTTTTCTGTCATCAGGTTTTTTATTATCTGGGCGAGCTTAATGACTCCTTGTCCTATGCCCTTGGAGCTGGCCCTTTATTTGATGTTTCAGAGGATTCGGACTACGTTCATACCCTACTCGGTATAAATTTATTCTTCATTCAGCTTTTCTCTGTTGAACTGTGTAAATATGTTTATTACTCCAAGAAATAATAATGTCTCTGGCTCATACCTTTCATGAGAAGTATATGGAAGTTATTAAAATTTAGTATGCTTTCTTGATAACTTATTACAGAGTGAGAACCAGTCTTACCAGATGCTTTCTTGGCTTCTTTCATGCTAATAGTTATTTATTATGTCTTGCTTCTCTCAGCTAAAGCAATTGATGAATATGCCAATTTCAAGACTAAGGCTGTTGAAGGGAATGACCAATCTGCGGTGGCGGATTCTAGATTGGAGGCAATTGTTGAGAGAATGCTTGATAAGTATGGGAACTTGTGGTTCCATTGATACCAAAATTAGCTGTATCCTGTATGTTTTTCTTCTGAATTAGGTTGCCTCCCTTTCTTTTCAGATGTATATTAGATGGAAAATATCAACAAGCTATTGGAATGGCCATTGAATGCCGAAGACTGGATAAGCTCAAGGAAGCAATTATAAAGAGTGATAATGTTCATTCAACCATTAATTATTGCATTGATATCTCTCATTTGTTTGTTAATCGAAGAGAATATCGTCTCGAGGTAATCTCTCATAGTTAATACCACATTCACATTTGTCTAGCCTTACCCCTTTATAGTATATTTTTCTAGTGATATTATAATTTTTAAGTATACTTTCCACAATCTTCTATCGTATTGGATTCAACCTCTTCATTTTGTTCTTGAAATGACACGCAAAGATCTTTGAAGGTGTGTGCAAGGAAGAAGAGAAATTAAAGTTGAAGGAAATTGAAACTAATCCATTCTTCTTTTACTGGCTGGGTATTTATTCAAATGTTGTTTAAGATGATTGCTATATCTTGTGGACCTGTAATATATACTAGAATGGATAGGTACTGATGCGTAAGTGTGTGCTGTATGTGCACGTGATTAACTGCAATATAAAATATGCACAAAAATCAAGGCTGTGATTTTTACTTCTCTGCTCGATCATGGAAATACACTGTGTGACAAATAGATAAATTGGAGCAGTTAAGTGAGCGTGACCGAAGAATTTATTGTTATACTTTTCGTACACCCACGGAACGCTTTAACAGCTTGACAGATTATTTTTCTGGCTGCTAGCACTAGCTCTACCAGGAACTTGAGCTAAGTGAGAAGAGAAATATTTCAAAATAATTAGTACAATGAGCTTTGTTTGTCCAACAGAATCTAGATTTCTTGACAGGTGATAATGATGATTTACCAATCGACATGGAAACATAAAGACGTTTTTTTGGTGTACATATATGCACAAGCACCATTATATGTGCTTGTACCCTTGTTTCGTTGCATATGATGGGTCTTTTGATTTTTTTAACTGCTGCTTGATGGAGAAAAGATTTAAGTAATTGTATATACTTAAAAGACAATATATGTGCATATATACCATTGCTCATTGCTGTGTTTTGAATTTTTAGTTCTTTTTAGCTGATGCTTAATGTGGAAAATGCTTGAATAATTTTGGACTATAAATTTTATAACAAACTAGGTTTTTGAATACAACAAATACTGATTTTATGCCTCGCATACAGGTGCTTCATCTTCTTGTCGACGTATACCAGCAATTGCCTTCTCCAGATTATTTAAGCATTTGTCAACGCCTCATGTTTCTGGATGAACCGGATGGTGTTGCAGGCGTATTGGAAAAGTTGCTGCGATCAGATAATAAGGAAGATGCGCTGCTTGCATTTCAGATAGCGTTTGATCTTGTGGAGAATGAGCACCAAGCTTTCCTTTTGACCGTGAGAGATAGGCTGTCGAGTCCCAAATTACCATCTTCAGGGCCTGTGCAGTCAGGTTCTTCAGAACCAGATTCTGTGCGAGATGGAAATGCCACCTCGTCAGAAGATGTTCAAATTACGGATGGAACTCAAGTACATAATAGTGCGTCACATGCTGATCCAAATGAAGTAATTTATGCTGAGAGGTTAGCAAAAATCAGAGGAATTTTGTCAGGAGAGACTTCAATTCAGTTGGCTCTGCAATTCTTATACAGTCATAACAAGTGAGACAATTCTCTCAGTTTGTTGCTTAGCATTGATGGATTCTAGCAAGTTCTTCAGTATCTCCGTAAAAGTTAGTGATTAAAATCTATTGAACTTTTGTTTGCTGATTTGAATGCAGATCGGATCTCCTTACGCTCAAGACAATAAAACAGTCTGTTGAGATGAGAAACAGCGTCTGCCATAGTGCAACTATATATGCTAATGCAATTATGCATGCTGGAACTACTGTGGATACATTCCTCAGGGAGAATCTGGTCAGTCAGTTTTCCACTTTGTATTGAATTATTTTATTTCATGTATTGTTGATTAATATTCTAATATTCCTAACTTTATTGTGCACATGAATGTAGGACTGGCTGAGCAGGGCAACTAATTGGGCTAAGTTCAGTGCAACAGCAGGACTGGGTGTTATACACAGAGGCCATCTGCAGCAAGGAAGATCATTGATGGCACCTTATTTGCCCCAGGGTGGGGCAGGTGGTGGTGGCAGTCCATACTCAGAAGGTGGTGCACTTTATGCTTTGGGTTTAATTCATGCGAACCATGGGGAGGGCATTAAACAATTTCTTCGAGATAGCCTGAGAAGTACCAATGTTGAGGTAAACATTTGTTTTCTTTCATTGATTATACCTTCCTATGTGCACATCGTGTTTCTTCATTTACCAGCTAGCTTACTATTGGAAAAATTATTTGGTGCAGGTTATTCAGCACGGGGCATGCCTAGGCCTTGGTTTGGCGGCTTTAGGCACTGCCGACAATGATGTCTTTGATGACGTAAAAAATGTGCTTTACACAGACAGTGCTGTTGCTGGTGAAGCTGCTGGAATTAGTATGGGTTTACTGATGGTTGGAACTGCAAGTGAGAAGGCTGGTGAAATGCTTGCTTATGCACACGAGACGCAACATGAAAAGATTATCAGGTATAGTTGGTTCCTATTGCCCAGGCCTGGGACTATGTAACTATTGTCCATGTCTGGGACTATGATTTCACTCATCCTTCTTCTCTGTTTTATTTGCATGATTTAGGGGTTTGGCATTGGGAATAGCACTTACAGTCTATGGAAGAGAGGAAGAAGCAGATACACTGATTGAACAAATGATACGGGATCAAGACCCTATATTGCGCTATGGTGGCATGTATGCTTTGGCGTTGGCATACAGGGGAACTGCTAACAATAAGGCCATTCGCCAATTGCTGCATTTTGCTGTGTCTGACGTGAGTGATGATGTCAGGCGGACTGCTGTCCTGGCTCTTGGGTTTGTCTTGTATTCTGATCCAGAACAGGTTGGTGCCTTTTTTTATTTTTATTTTTATGTTCTTTTGAAGTGTTTCTATTGCCGTTCTTGCTACCCTTTTTAAGTCTCAACTGTCTGCTTAGAAGGAGCTGGTTTCGAAACTTGTCAATAACTCTTCAATTCAATAACTTCTAGGTTACTTCTAATCTTTGTTCGTACTGATAAACATTTTAAATTTGCTAAATGCAGACTCCTCGAACCGTTTCCCTGTTATCTGAGTCTTACAACCCACATGTTCGGTATGGTGCAGCACTTGCAGTTGGAATTTCGTGTGCAGGTACTGGTCTCAGTGAGGCCATATCATTGCTAGAGCCTTTGACATCAGATGTTGTTGACTTTGTTCGTCAAGGTGCTCTCATTGCAATGGCCATGGTGATGGTCCAAGTCAGTGAAGCCAGTGATTCTCGTGTTGGTGCATTCAGGTATTGTATCTTTATTTGTATTTTTCACCTTGCTTGGTATTTAATCTTTTTTCGTCTTATCTTGTTTTCTTTCCTTAGGAAACAATTGGAAAAAATTATTCTTGATAAGCATGAAGACACCATGAGCAAGATGGGTGCTATTTTAGCTTCTGGCATTCTTGATGCTGGTGGAAGGAATGTCACCATAAAGCTACTGTCCAAGACAAAACATGACAAAATTACTGCTGTTGTTGGTCTTGCTGTGTTCAGCCAGTTTTGGTACTGGTACCCACTCATATATTTTATTAGCTTGGCATTTTCACCCACTGCTTTTATTGGTCTGAACTATGACCTTAAAGTGCCAAGATTTGAGTTCCTATCACATGCGAAACCATCACTGTTCGAGTATCCCAAGCCAACTACCGTACCCACCACCACTTCATCTGTGAAGCTTCCTACAGCTGTTTTATCAACATCAGCAAGAGCCAAGGCCAGGGCTAGTAAGAAAGAGGCAGAAAAGGCCAATGCAGAAAAGCCATCGGGAGATTCTAGCAAGGGTAAATCAAGTGATAAGGATGGGGATTCCATGCAGGTTTGACCTAATTGTGCTTTAATGATCTATATCCTCGATTCTTTTGCTTATCATTTCCTTTTTACGCGTTATGGGTGTTCTTTATTTGGTTTACAAGATGCATAAGCTGCACTCCCCTTCCTGCACTGGGTTGGTGGGTTTTCGCGACATCTTTAATCTCATCCTTTGGAAAATGTAAGGACAGTGATCGTCAATATGAAATTCATTGCTATATTTGGTAAAAATAAAGCTACCCCTATTTGCTTGAGCGATGGCAAACACATCAAGATGATATCCCTTTGTGTGTGTTGTATGTCAATGATATAGTTTGAGTACATGAAATTAGGTCCTTGGTTTAAAATTTTAATACATTTTTCTCTATCTTCTTTTCAACTGCATGTTCTTTAATAAAATAATATCACACGTAAACCTAAAACTTTTTCTTCTTTTTTAACCACACATTCTCCAAAAAATCACTATACCAAAATACTTTTTTCCCTAAAACCTCATTAAAATGGAGCCCAAACAAGGGCTAGGAAAGCCGAGAAGGTGAAATTTCCTGTTGGAACTTCAGAGACTACTTTAGAATCTAAATTATTAGGTTTAAGTTAAACTAAGATGGAGTTCGTAATTAGTATGCACAAGGATGATAGTGGAGTCAATATAGAGGATCTTGCTGTTTTGATGAGTGATAGTGTTAGGTGTTCTGGTTTGATTATTATTATGAAGTGCCTTAAGAGGATATGATGCATGGAGGGTGATGTGCTGCATGAATTTTATGTGATTGGAAGATTTCCATTAGGCTGATAAGGTCAATCCATAAAATAATTATTAGACGTGTGCTTTATGTTCCGACAAATGTTGGGTTGTTGAAGTACAACGTCCTCAAGATAACCTAGCTAAAATGAGGTTGTTAAGATGGTTGTGTGGCAATAATAGAATGGATAAGAGAAGAAATGAGAATATTCAACTACATGTGGAGTGGCACCGAGGGAGGATAAGGGAAAGATAACTTATTAGATAGTTGGTGCATGTCTTGCAGACCTAAAGGAGCTCATATTCACCAGAAGATGTGGTATGAGTAGAACACGCTAGAAGAGGGAGAGGTAGATTAAAATTAATATGGCATGCTGTCGCTGTGGACAATCTAGTTTAGTTGGATCCTATAGCGATCAACCAAACTGATTTGCAATGTTTGCTATTACCAGATCGATAATCCTTCGGACAAGAAGCCAGAGCCAGAGCCATCTTTTGAATTATTGACCAACCCTGCCAGAGTGGTTCCTGCTCAAGAAAAATTCATCAAATTCCTGGAAGAAAGCAGATATGTGCCAGTGAAGTCAGCACCCTCAGGATTTGTGCTTTTAAAAGATCTACGTCCAAACGAACCTGAAGTGTTGTCTCTCACTGATACACCATCATCAGCACCAGCAGCATCGAATGTTGGTGGATCAGTTACTGGACAACAGGGCTCAGCCTCAGCAATGGCTGTTGATGAGGAGCCCCAACCGCCCCAGCCATTTGAATACACATCGTGATTTATTCTTATTTAAAAGGTTCTTGTCTGTTGGAATGTTAATTCCTTGTAAGCTCATGTGGGGAACTGTGGGACCAGAGCATTCATCAGATCAATCTCCTGTGATTATCTAGAGTTTCTCCTACGTCAGGTGAGATGGTGAGTTTATCACTTTCGCATTCGCTTTCAACTTCTTGCTTGTGTACTCCGGGTATTTTCATTGTTCACAAGGTGGGAAAAGAATGGAAATGTTAAGAAACTTCCATTGCCTACTACTCTCTTTTCTGTAATTCTATCATCCTAAATTGTGAGAACAGAATGTGAACTTGCAGTTTCATTGTTTAGAGCTGTACCAATTTTCCAGGTCACTGGAATTCACCATTTTCTGTTCGCGGAAACTGAACCATGATAATTGTAAGAGATGTAGTTTGTTTTTTGCTTGATTAAAAGTTTCTGGCCTGTGCATTGCCTAGATTTGACATATCTGAGACTTCAGTTAGATCTTTAACCTTGAGATGTTTGGTAGTGCTACCAAGGCGTGAGTCTCACGGAATGTGTGGAAGTGGATATCAAATTGTGGATCCTATGAAATGTGTGAATAAAAAGTATGTTTGACCAACTTAAAGGAAATTAAATTTTGCCAAACATGCACGTAGTTTGATATCTCGTCAGTTTCACTTCCACTTGGAANGTTTTTGTTGATGATTTTGCGGTTGGGGGTTCTCGTTGGTGCGGTGGTGTGCGAGCGATTAGGGGGTTTTTGTTGGTGCGGTGGTGTGCGATGGGTAGTTGGGTGCCGTGTTGTTGACCAGTGGGTGGTGGTTGCCTGCGGGTGGGAATGGTGGTTGCCTGCGGGTCTGGAGATTTTTTTGTTGGGGTGGTAGTTGCGGTGCGGTGTGGGTTGCGGTGGTGATGGTGGTGCTACAGGTGGTTGATTGGGGTGAGGCATTGGTTTTGGTTGTTGGAGTGGTGGTGGTGGTGGTGGCGGGCGGCGGCCATGGTGGTTGTCGTGGCAGTAGGTGTGGATGTTTGTAACCAATTATTTGGTTGATTGTGACTTTTAAAATTTTAATTTGTGACCGATGAGCAAACTGTAACCTATAATATTTTTGAATTGTGACCGTAAAATAGTTGACACATATAAAAAATTTGATTATGTGACCTACAAATAATTTGTGACCTACAAATTTATTAATTTGTGACCAATAAAAGTAATATGTGACCTATAATTTGATGTTCTGTGACCATAAAATAAGTTGTGTGACTTATAAATTTCGTGATTCGTGACCGATGAACAACTGTGACTTTTAAATTTTTAATTTGTGACCAATGAACGAACCGTGACCTATAAAATTTTTGAATTGTGACCTTAAAATTTTTGAATTGTGACCCCAAACCTATAAAATTTATGAATTGTGACCTTTAATTTTTTGAATTGTGACCAAATTGTATAGATCTGTGACCTTTATATATTTATTAGTTAAATATATATATAATTAATTAAATTATAAATAAATTTTAATGAAAACCTGATTTTTGAAATTTAAAACCTCAAACCTTAATTTTGAAATGGTGATACTTAAATACCTTATTTATGTATTGTTCCCTAAAAAGTATGTTTGACCAACTTAAAGGAAATTAAATTTTGCCAAACATGCACATAGTTTGATATCCCGTCAGTTTCACTTCCACTTGGAATTCACATTGAGATGTGTTGAATTCAGCTCTTCAAGTATCACTTCTGGGGCATTCTCGTGTTTTGGTTTGCTTTATTGGAATGAAGATCCAAGTCCGTACGACATCCCCTTTTGCTAGGCGAAGGATCTTATCCCCCCCGCCCCTCCCCTCCAGCTACTCGTCTGGAGTTGTCCATTTGATTGTCGCCGACTCCCATCCTAACGGGCTAAGTACCCTTCCCCGTCTGCACACAGCACTTCTTTATCAATCAGACACCCGGACAAGCACACATTCTGCCATTCTTCTGTCTGCTCTCTCTTCACACTTGCACAATTCCAACCTAACTTAACGTCCATTTCCTTTGCCATTTGGTGCTTACATTGATATACACCAACAACTTTCGTTCATTACACTTCTTTCTGAAGGCTTGACATGTAATAGGTTGACTCTAATTAAAGTATAGGGGAACTCTCGCGAACCCGATGATCGAGTGATTACAAACGCATTGAGCCAAAAGGGTCCAACTAATAAAACCATCGAGTCACGTGCAATAAAAGGGTAGAATTCAGTTTGAGAAAAATATACTCTAGATCACTAGATGGGCTGATAAACAAGAGTGGGTCTATCGTTTCATTTGATTACCTTTGTCGTATGTGCAGTGTGCCCGACAAAAAGGAATGTCGTGTGAATCCCTCCATTGCACGCGAAGTTTTGTTCTTTTCACATGAATGACAACTCCCATTTAGTAAAGGACAAAAGGCAAGGGACAAAGTTAAAAAAGGGAAATAATTCACTATAAAAAGAAGAAGAAAAAAAAAAAACATGTTGTCCTCTGCTCTGATCATGTTCACTTGTTTAGAAAACTTTTTTGCAAGATGTTCGCGAAAAACATTTAGGCCCTATTTGGTTCGGCAATTTTTCCATGAAACTTGGAAATGAAATTCCATCTTCCACCAAAAATCATGTTTGATTGGGAAATTTTTCTTGGACATTCATTTTTCATTTTTGCTTCACAGGGTTCCAATTCCATGATTTTGAGGAAAATCAATTCCCACCAAATTGGTGGGATTTTTCCAGGCTACCTTTTTTTTNTCATTTTCTATCTTTTGTCTTACACGGTCTCAATTCCATGGTTTTGAGGAAAAATAATTCCCATCAATTTGGTGGGATTTGATTTTCCAGGCTACTTTTATTATTATTATTATTGGCAATGAAAAAAAATTATATCCGCAATTGTAACAAATTATATCCTTTAATGGACAATTTTCATGTAAAACAAAGTCAAACGAATACCAAAAGATCCAAAATTTCAATATTTTTCACGTGAAAAATTATACTAATCGAACACAATTAATTAACAATTTTTAAGAAAATAATTCTAGGCAATTCACTTTCCTAGAATTCATTTACTTTTCACTCAAATTCCACTTTTGTAATCAAACGGACCCTTAATAACATGTTAGGTACTATTTAAAGCTTTCAGACGGTCGATTATAATGGATTGTACATGATGAGATTAAAGAAGATAAACGTACAATAAAAAGTTTCAATTAATTATCTTATGCAAACCAACATGAAAAGTACTATAGGCTCCGTTTGAGCCCCATTTTTTGGGGGAAGAATAGTTTTGTAATAGTGATTTTTTGAAAAATGAGATTAGAAAATAGATAAATATTTTGAATTTTCGCAAAATTATTTTATTGAAAATTTGTGGTTGAAAATAAATTTAAGGTAAACCGAGTTTGGATTTTTTTTTTTCATGGGCTCAAGGGGGACTATATACAATTGAATAGCAATATCCAGTCATTTTTGTGCAGCAAGGTTATGAACTTTTCAGATTAGTCATATTATGTGCCATAGCTAATAAGTATTAGATATTGAGATTCCACAAGCAAAACTTATTGATATTATATTTGAAGCAGTTATTCGAGTTTTTAAGTTGTGAATTCTTATTGTATAGGAAATATTATACTACGAGTATGTAACCTATATCTTTGTTAAAATGTTTTGCGATCCTTGTGAAAACATGCCTACCAAGTTGAAAATCAAAATACAAATTTGTGAAGTTAGGCACATCGGTGTTGCGTGAGATTAATTATTCAATTATAATATATATTCGATGATCAAATTGTACTGCTTTAAAAATTGGATATGAATTTACAATTCCAGACAATACTTTGAGGACAAATAGTAAAATTTCAAATCTTGTATTCCTTTATATTTTCACCAACAACCATGTAGGATGGAAGGAAAAAACTATAACAAACCTCAACAAATGCCAACTTCCATTGGGCCCAAATCAGATGTTTTTGGTGATCTAAAAGATAAGGATCCTAGGTTAGATATGAATAATGGTGTCATTGGTTGGTGAGTTGAAAAATCTCCCTTTTGCAAGAAAATAGATTTATCTCTCATCTCGTGATTCATTTCAGTTGAATATAGTTGAAATATTGATCAATCTGTTACTCGATATTCTTGAACTACGACTGCTCAATTCATTCACTTGATCATGTATTTTGAGATACCGATTGCTCGTTCTATCACTCCAACGCCCACTAGAAGTAAAATACAAGAAACCGGCTATGCCCTTTTGGGCTCACTTTTTTATTATTATTATTTTTTCTTATTTTCTGTCAATAATTACATTGGGGCCACCAACCCCACAATATTAAAGAACAGTAACTTTTTATTTTTTTACAGAACAGTAACCGATAACTTAAAATACAAGGAACCGGCTATTCCCTTTTGGGCTCACTTTTTTTTAATTATTATTTTTTCATTTTCTGTCAATAATCACATTGTGGCCACTAACGCCACAATATTAAAGAACAGTAACCGATAACTTCGGTCCTCGGTAAAAAGAACTATGTGGAACCCATGCCTAATAAATTTTTTCAGGTACATTAGTTCACCTAAACCTACCCAATCAGATGAAAGAAAAAGCTGAAAAGACCATGTGATTGGACCACTAGTCATCAAATTTACAATTGTTTTTTTCCTTTACTGTGTGCCGCATCACAGGGAGACATCTCTTATTTTCGTCTCTCTCGTTTTTCATGAGCTCTTCACAGAGAGAGAGACGGAGAGAGTGTATGCTCGAAGAATCAATCTTTTGTACATTGTAATGCTTAATTTCGCCTTTTTCTTTCTTGTTTGCTCTACATTCGTTTCCTTCAAAGTTTCTAAAAAACCAGTCACAGAAACTCAAATTTTGCAGAGATTGATGGGTTGTTAAAATGTAGATGTAAATGTGGTATTGAGTTTAATGTTACTTTTGTTTCTTGAGTTAAATTTTGTTGGGATCCGTTTAATTTCTTAGAAAATGCAAAATTTCTTATTTTCTTGACATTTTTTTAATATTTTACTGCATTCTAAAATTATTTACAGTTTTTCGTGTTGAAATCGCAAAATTTGGCTTCTTCCCCCCCCCCCCCCCCCCCAGAGTGTGTTTGATTGCAGTTATTTTTCATGGAAAATGTCATTTTTCCATCCAAATTTCTTTTGAGTGTTTGCTATTTTTTAAATTGAAAATATTTTCCTAATTTTCTTTGTTCTTGAGCAAAATATTTTCTTTGGGAGAAAGGTTTTGTTTTCCTCAAAACAAGGAAAACATTTTCTTTTCTAGGAGATATTTTTCATTCCAATCAAACGCACTCAAAATATAAAAATGAATTTTACTAGCAACTTTTTTTTCATTTAAGATTTATGACTTGATTTGTTTCGAGCAGTTTTACTGAAAATTTGATATATTCATTGCAGGGTTTACACAATGTGCGAGTAATTGAGAATTATTAAATTATTTTTGGATAAATCTAATTTGAAAAGGAAACTATTTGATAGCTTTTCAAAGATGAATTGGAACTCGCCAATGGCAGTTGATTACCAAAATCATGCTATGCCTTATAATTCAATTGGGAGCTTTGTGGATTTTTTTGGGGGTGTTACCTATGACCATGTAAATTTCATTTTCACGGATGCTCCTTATGCTCAGGTACATTATCAAAATTTGATCTGCTTCTCGAAAAATATTTGTCTCGTGCCTTTTTGTTGTGGGTTATAATTGAGTGAAAACTTCAGAGAATTCTGTCTTAGTTCACTTCACCTGCACAAGTCTGTAAAGAGGCTAGGATAGCTTGATATTGGCTTGAGCTTAGCTCGCTCGAAGCATGTTCAATGTTATATATCAAGTGCTAAGCTTAAAAGTCACTTTTAAGTAACTTTTTAGCCATACATGAATGAGGTTTTTCGAAAGTTGCCTTTTTTTGGACAGTAAGCCATTGATGATCTTATCGACCACAGTGTTGTAATAGTTTATGGGCTTGGAGGTCAAAGATAAACCGAGGTCCTCGATATTTTCAACTTGGCTTAAGATTGTGAGTTGAGCTAGTAAATATCCAAAACTGTTGATAGGCCTTCAATCCACCTCAGCCATTCTAGAAGGGCTAAGAAGGATGGGCTGCCAGCTGGAGAGTGAAACTGAACTTTTTTATAAGAGAAAATGGTTAGGAGAAATTTGTTAAATGAGATCTATAAATAAAGGTAGAAACTAGCAATAGAGGGGGCTTTTATTGAGTGAAAAGTGAGACCATTAGGAGATTTTTTAGTCCTCTCGAATGGCTATGTATTTCTTTCAATTCCAGTTATTCTGTCCTTATCAATACTGTTAGAAACAAACCAAGATACCGGATTCGCTTGATACCACTTGTTATGAATCATCTCTACGAGCAACAAGATCACAACTCCTTACGTTGCTTCTCCTCCAAACAAAAAATCTGCCATAACAAAAAGTCTTGTTGCAATCCAAAAGCGGAATTTCAAACTTCATACTTGTCATCCCTGAAACAATCAATTTTGTTTAAACCTTGTTTTAATAACCAATCTGGCCCTCCCAAGAATCGGCAATTCTTGGCTCTGATACCAATTGTTAGAAACCTAAGAAGTGCCGACATGGACACGAGTGTTCGACACGATANTTTTCCATCCAAATTTCTTTTGAGTGTTTGCTATTTTTTAAATTGAAAATATTTTCCTAATTTTCTTTGTTCTTGAGCAAAATATTTTCTTTGGGAGAAAGGTTTTGTTTTCCTCAAAACAAGGAAAACATTTTCTTTTCTAGGAGATATTTTTCATTCCAATCAAACGCACTCAAAATATAAAAATGAATTTTACTAGCAACTTTTTTTTCATTTAAGATTTATGACTTGATTTGTTTCGAGCAGTTTTACTGAAAATTTGATATATTCATTGCAGGGTTTACACAATGTGCGAGTAATTGAGAATTATTAAATTATTTTTGGATAAATCTAATTTGAAAAGGAAACTATTTGATAGCTTTTCAAAGATGAATTGGAACTCGCCAATGGCAGTTGATTACCAAAATCATGCTATGCCTTATAATTCAATTGGGAGCTTTGTGGATTTTTTTGGGGGTGTTACCTATGACCATGTAAATTTCATTTTCACGGATGCTCCTTATGCTCAGGTACATTATCAAAATTTGATCTGCTTCTCGAAAAATATTTGTCTCGTGCCTTTTTGTTGTGGGTTATAATTGAGTGAAAACTTCAGAGAATTCTGTCTTAGTTCACTTCACCTGCACAAGTCTGTAAAGAGGCTAGGATAGCTTGATATTGGCTTGAGCTTAGCTCGCTCGAAGCATGTTCAATGTTATATATCACGTGCTAAGCTTAAAAGTGACTTTTAAGTAACTTTTTAGCCATACATGAATGAGGTTTTTCGAAAGTTGCCTTTTTTGGACAGTAAGCCATTGATGATCTTATCGACCACAGTGTTGTAATAGTTTATGGGCTTGGAGGTCAAAGATAAACCGAGGTCCTCGATATTTTCAACTTGGCTTAAGATTGTGAGTTGAGCTAGTAAATATCCAAAACTGTTGATAGGCCATCAATCCACCTCAGCCATTCTAGAAGGGCTAAGAAGGATGGGCTGCTAGCTGGAGAGTGAAACTGAATTTTTTTATAAGAGAAAATGGTTAGGAGAAATTTGTTAAATGAGATCTATAAATAAAGGTAGAAACTAGCAATAGAGGGGGCTTTTATTGAGTGAAAAGTGAGACCTTTAGGAGATTTTTTAGTCCTCTCGAATGGCTATGTATTTCTTTCAATTCCAGTAATTCTGTCCTTATCAATACTGTTAGAAACAAAACAAGATACCGGATTCGCTTGATACCACTTGTTATGAATCATCTCTGCGATCAACAAGATCACAACTCCTTATGTTGCTTCTCCTCCAAACAAAAAATCTGCCATAACAAAAAGTCTTATTGCAATCCAAAAGCGAAATTTCAAACTTCATACTTGTCATCCCTGAAACAATCAATTTTGTTCAAACCTTGTTTTAATAACCAATCTGGCCCTCCCAAGAATCGCCAATTTTTGGCTCTGATACCAATTGTTAGAAACCTAAGAAGTACCGACATGGGAGTGTTCGACGCGATACGTATCGGACACGTCGACACTCGATTTTTCGAAAAAGTTCCGACATGATACGTAGTCGACACGTTGATTAAAATATTATATTTTTTAATTTAATAATCTTAAGTGATATTTTTTTGCAATTTTCGTGTGTTACCATTATAAAGAAAGGGGATTGAGGATTTGACTTTCTTTGTAAGTTTAATTTTTTATTGGGGGTAAAATGGTAAAAAAAATAATTTTTTTGGTTTGTTGAGGGTAAAACTGAAAAGAAAGCCAATCAATTAGATATAGAAAAGTAAATTTTGCAGACTATTTAATGTTTTGGGGCACAACACATTTGACTTGAATAGTAGATTTCAATAATTGGATTTATTGTCCAAAGTCCAAACACGTCTTTTCATTCTTAAAACATATACAATGCCTCTTCATTTCCAAAACCTATCCAAACACGCCTCTTCCACATTTCTTCTTCTTCTTCCTCCTCATCGTCTCTGCATTTCTTCTTCCTCCTCAGTCGTTTCTGCACTTCTTCTAGCCATCTCTGCATTTCTTCTTCATGTGCTTGGCGGCCTCCGATTTTGCTTACTGTTTTCAACTGCTGACCTCATTTCTTCTTCATCTCTGACATACCGCAAGGGACCTCCGACCCGCGTCGACGACTTGTCGGAGACGTAACGGACAACGATACGCTAATGTCGGCAGCGTGTCGGTGCTTCCCAGTTAGAAACAAAATAAGATACCAAAATCGTCTTGATACCAATTGTTAAAAATCGGGCCAAATAATAAAGATGAGAATAATACGAGTAATATGAAGATAATGAATTACAAAGAAAACAAGATTTACATGGAACTCCAAATCCAGAAAAACCACGGATAGAGGTGGAGAATTCACTATAATCAATAATAAGGAGTTACAAATGATCTTTTTGGACTAATAACTAATTGGACAATTAGTCAATTTCAATATATGTTGTACACCACATATTTATAATCAAATAATCTAACATACTAGGAGAATTAATACACATGAAGAGTTTCATATAAGTGAAGTTCCAATACAATGGGTAGAACCAATTATGGAGAATTTAGGATGAAATATGAGTCAAATTCACATTGGACTCCTTCAAGACATCTTCAAGTCTACTACTAACTCCCAATACTCCTCCAATAGTATTTCCAATCAAATACTCAACAAGAATTCGGGTTACAACCCAATTCTAACAAATACAATACCCAGATTTCCTACGATTCATCTAGCATTCCTTCCATTGCCTGCTGTACGCCATTATTTTCCTCATATAATTTTTCCAACTTTCTTTGAATCCTATCAACTGTGTAATCAACGATGTTACTTAAGTTAGCTTGAATTTGATTAAACTAAAGGTTGCACACAATGAGCAATCTAAAGATGCCTCAATTGCTCATTTCCAGACCACCATGAATTTTGTAGATGATTTGATTTTAGGCCTTACCTAAACAATGATATTCCCTATTTTCCTTGTTTGCAAGAACTTGAACAATAGTAATATTGAGTTGCATACAGAGAATAATGTATGTAATTGCTTCCAACTACGTGCAGGAGAATTCTTACTATGCGACAAATGCTAATTTCTACAAATTTGCGGTATCTGAACAAGAAAGTTTCTCAAACCATGAATGTGCACATGGCTTTGAGGTCAACGATCATATCCAAGGGATTGATGAATATAACAGGCACTTGGTGAACCTGTCGGTGCCGTCTGATGATCAGGCTACAGCTGCTTATGTGCATGAGGAAGAAAATTTGAACTCCACTTCGTCTTTAGAGTGTAAGTTCTGATTTTGTTTCCAATCAATTTATATAGAACTGTTAGCATATTAATGGATGCAATTTTTGCATAATAGTACTCTTTCTTTTTAAATTGTGTCTGTTATGTTATGTTGAGGAACCTTTCATTTGACCACAGAAATAAAGAAAGGTCAATCAATTGCGGATGTAGGGAATATTTATGAGGAACGTGAATATGTATTTTACACTAGTATCAACACTTATACAGCCTTGTGAATGTTTAATGCTTCTTATATATATTTTACTGATAAGAATATGTTGAAATAAGCCAGAAGCAATATGCCCCAGTTTTTCATGCTGTAAAATGTAAATTATAATGGTCATCTTTTGGAAGTGAGAGAGAGCTTTAACTTGGTGAAATAAATTTTATGGGAAGACCAATGCCCTCCATGTGTTCCCCTGCTTGTTGGGTATTACAATCCTTCATATGTGACTATTTTTGCGAATGTTATTTTTCTAAACTTGTGTGATGATCTTGTGTTACTCTGAGGTGAAGCTCCCTGATTTTATTTTGTGGCGCTGACCATTGATCTTTTGTTTATCCAGGTCCTGGGAATCAACAGAACACTAGTGACTATGAGGTAGGAGGTTTTCCCATTCGTAGTTATGCACATCTATAGCTTTTCATTTTCTCATCACTCATTTTTAACTTTAGGGAGGATATGATAGGCATTAATTGGTAATTTATTTTGTGAACTAATGCAGGTCATTTGGCAGGACAGTATTGATCCTGACAACATGAGTTATGAGGTTTGAATGATTAATTATGTGTATTCTCTTTTAATTTATCAACCGTCTCCTGAATTTCAAATGGGATGTGTAGTGACTCCAATAATTGTAATTCTAATTAACCCAAGGGTATAAGTTATTTTTGCTCTTGTGAAAGCATACCGAGAACCTATTTGGTGATGACGAAGTTAGGAAAAAATTTCTATTATTGTAGAATCACAGGGTATACTAGCTCCAGTTTATGTTTGGACGATGAAGAATGAAAATAAGTGCCAGTTTTGGATGGGAAAATATATTTGAACACATCCCTTTAGCTTAATGCTGGTTTGAGGACGGTTTAATGTATAATATGAAGCTGCTTGAGGATGCCAGTGGTGGCGGTGAAGGGGGTTGGTGGGGGAGGATGATGGATTTTTTTTTCTCTCATTCCTTTCCTTTCAGTTTATTCAAAATAAAGGCAGTATGGTCTTTATAAGTCCAGCAGACAGTTTCTGTCCATTAGGGACCTAAATTCAGCAAAGGCGAAAGTTTTGGGCCAAAATACTCCGCTATGCGTAGATAGGGAACCTCAAATGTAAATTTTCCTTTCGAAAATGACTTTTGTTTTGTGGCCACAATTTTCATTTTAGTGTATTGCCCATTTTCTTTTCACTTTAATAGGGGGATACAGTGTTCCTTCCACGAAAATATAGCCTGCTAATTTTCAATATACTCCGATCTTGCTGTTTTACAGTGACTGTTCATTTCTTGTTTCTGCAAAGTATGGTGTTAGGACCATCTTCAGTTATCTGGAAAATTTTCTGTTATCTTTCCTTCTCTGACTGTCCATTTTTGTTTGCGAAATCATGAAACTGAGAATGGATGACTTTTATAACACATTTGGAAAGACAAATTCTTTACTGTTGTGAGTAAAATCTGTGGAATGATCTCTTTCAGGAAATTTTATCGAAGTGCATTTAGTTATTTTGTAGTTGCGAACCATTTTTTATACATATGGAATAAGTGCAATTTGGGATGTGGTTATTCAGATTGCAATCTTCAAAAGTACTTAAACATTACTCTAATTCCTTTTTACAGGAGCTACTTGAGCTAGGTGATGCAGTTGGGACTCAAAGCAGAGGTCTTTCCGAGGATCTTATTGCGTTGCTTCCAACCTCAAAGTTTAGGCGTGGTTTATTCTGGAGAAAGAAATTCAAAGGAGAAAGGTAAACAGAGAGCCACATAACTCGTTTCCAACTAAACTTACCACTGAACCATGATGCATGGACACTCCTATTTGAGAAATGTGTTGTATTAGACCCCAACACTCGTCAGACTCTCAAGGACATGTATCCAACAATCGACATGCTCCCCCTGTCCCAGTTTTTATATAATTTCTAAAATACAAACACTCAAGTGATACTTTATATACGCCCCTTGAGAAAGTCTTTGACATGCCATGTGCCATGTCCTATATTGAAAATTAAAAATAAATGTTATAATATATAGTTTTGAAATTTTAAAAATTAGATTGATGTGTCTCCAACATGTCCGTGTCTTTCTTTTTCGGAAAATCAATTGTCGTGTCCATGCATCTTAGCTACCGAAATATACATCCAAAATTTATTCTCTAATGATATTCACTGCAATATGCATGTTTGTCTAAACTTAAAAGTTAAAACTTAATCTTTTATTTTTGGCATGTTTGTCTAACCTTAAAAAGTTAATCTTTTTCTTATAAATAGAAAAAAGTTGCTCATTAAGGATGTAGTGACAAATACCTTAATTAACAATATTACAACCCACATCCTAGCCATAATTCTATAAAATACTAAAATATTAATCGAATTTTAAATATTTGAAATATAAGTATCCTAATCTTCCATCATTTGCTTTGCTAGTGTTTAGTTAAATTCTTCTTCTTTTTCTGTTGCTAACAGGTGTGTAGTTTGCCAGATGGAGTACAAACGAGGTGATAGGCAGATGACTCTTCCATGCAAACATGTCTACCATGCTGATTGTGGAAGTAGATGGCTTAGCATCAACAAGGTAAGCCACCTGCCTTTCTTGAAAAGTAGTTTTGCAAGAAATCATCTCGCTAACAGTTCCTAATATAACAGGCTTGCCCAATTTGCTTCAAGGAGGTGGCTATTAATGTCCCCAAGCATTAGAAAGATAGTTTGTATGATGGGGGGATCTTGCCATTTATTTCGAGGTTATAGTGTTTTTCATACTTCTTTTCTACTTTCCCTTTTCATATCTATTTTTTCTTTCTTTTATCTTGTGAAAGCTAAATTTATTGTAATATAAAATCGCTTCTGTAACCTGAAATAACTTTGTGGGAGTATATTTGTTACTGACTCATATTTGAAATTACTTAAAGGGCTCCTAAATTAGCTTTCAGTTTTTGCTGACATATTATTTCCTAGTAAAAGCAAGATAATTCCTTTCAGTGTAGCTGATATGCCACTGGTACAGTTTTCATATTATCTTGCACTTATTGTCTTAAATTTGAGGCTGTTAAAATTGATTCTTTATACGTGCAAGCTCTTACCCCATTACACTTAATTGTTCAGACATTTTTATTGGAGGTAATTCCCGTTTCCAAGTATAAATTTAAATAATAGACTAATGAACCTCACTGTTTAGACTTGAATAAATAAAGAAAAACTAGTTTTGAGTAAAGGAAACATTGATCTTAATACCTTTATGGTAAGTTATACACCAACAATAGTAGAAAAAAATATACACTGTATTGCTTCATGCATGTACAAACACCCAGGATCTCCTTTTTAGACCCTACTTGAATATAGTAAGTTATTAAAAAAAAATAAAAATATTACTCGATTCTTCCCAAAGCTTTCCATAGGAAGTAACCTTTTCTGTTTCTACTCCACACTAGTGTTGCAAATTTTTGTCGTGCTAGTACTGTTTTTGAGGTAGAGGTGAAGAGTAGTAGTATGGTGGTGATTACGATGGAGAGAGAGAGAGGAGGCGACTTGTAGAAATATGGAGGAGGTGGTGGTGGTGATTTGTTATAGACTTATAGTAAGGTGGCGGCAATGATGTAGATAGAGGAGGAGGTGATTTGTATAAATATTGTGAATGCTTTATGTGCTTTGATTGTGGAACTCAGAGCATTCACCATAACTTCCAACCATAGGATCATGGGTTCTAACTAACTTAAGTTTTATTCATAATAATTATGAACTAGTCCAGATTATGACTAGGTATAATATGCTGTATGGCTTAATGTACTTATATTTTTTTCTTCCCTTATAGAGGGTGGGGGTGGGTTCAACAGGCAGATAAGTCTTTTCAGAGCTGTAAAAACCATATTAAATGATATTTCACATCCAAGTGTATGTGTTTACTTCTGCTAGTGCTGCTTGGAACTAGTTAGTGGTAAATCTCTTTCTTCCCCTGTAAAAGTATCCCATTGATATATCTCAAGAAATACACATAATTTTAAGAACAATTACACAGGCATCATAATGATATAAAAAGTTTATGAATTTACTAATTGTTGTACCTAAGTTCACATGGTCTTTATAAATTTAATTAATCTGTTTCAGGCCTTAGTAACAATGGCATTTTTTGGAATTTTAGTTCTACATATGCTTCTCAGACTTTCATTAATATTCTTTATCAGTGAAAATAATTCTGGTGTCTAAGTTTCTATAGGGGCGTCCTTAGAGTGTATGTTGGCTCAAAGAACCATCTATAGGAAGAAAAATGTTAACTTATTATTCTCTTATCCACAAGGATATTGTATTTGGACGGATTAAATAGGCGATATTTTATCTTTTTTTGCCCTTTTAATAATATCTAGTGTTGTACAATTCACTTAAACAAACGAGAGCATATCATATGTCGTCCTTGTACAATCACATCTAATATTCGAAACACAAAATATTCATAATATTTCGCGTGATTATTGGAATCCTTTTTCTTTGTTGGATGTATTCTTTGATCGATTTGATCTTGCTCAAGTATGGTTTTGGATAACATAACATGGTGATGTAGCCTACCTGTTTAGACTTGAATTGTTAAAGAGGGAAGAAACAAAAGGCAAGTGCTTCATGCAAATACAAACATCTCCTTCGAGACCCTCTTCTTGAATATAGTTTGATGTTCAAAAAATAGAAAAATTATTCGATTCTTCCAAAAAGTTCCATAGGAGGTAACCTCCTCTCTTTCCAATACGCACTAATGTCGCAAATTGTTTTCCTGCTAATGTGTTTGGAGGTGGAGTTGAAGAATAGTAGTATGGTGGTGGTGGAGGAGGTGGTGACTTGTTGTAGTATGGAGGAGGAGGCGATTTGTATAAATATGGTGGAGGGGACTTGTAGTAGTATAGAATATTTCAAGTATTTAACATGTTTATTGGAAATGTCGTACTCCATTATCTTTGTTGGATGCATACCTGATGAAAGTCTACGTCGATGACATGCACAACTGTGAGTATCATGGCTTCAAGCCCATAAAAGATGTCAAAAACTCGTCTAGTGAAAGATTATTTTTTGAGGGATCTTACTTCCATTTTTACCATCAAATGTCTATCGCAAGATATATTTAAAGACATTATAGTTTCTATTTTCAGTGTAAACTCTGTTTGAAATCAATCTCTTTTCTCATGGAATCTATGGCTATAACGAGCACTTTGAAAAATGTAACATCTTCACCATGAAGATTTTGAAAAAGCTCTTTAGGTGTTAGATTTTTTGGAATATGCAGAATTTCTAATGCCCAAAAATGAGTCGTTGAATGATTATTTGAAGCTGGTCGAGTGGTATCTAGCTAGTAAGTAGCACACAGTAACGATCTTTTTTCATTTACGCCGTTCCCATTCTTTTTGATGGGTTATTATTATTTTTTTTAAAAGAGAAGTAACAATGAGAGAAGAACACGCCGTGATAGGTGATGATAGTCCATGTTGACCACAACGCAGGACTTCTATTTGATCCATGAAATCTTTCTCAAGTACATATATAGCATGGCGTTGTCAGCTCTAACGGTCTAAACTTGAATTCATAAATAAAAACCAGATCGAGAAGAGGAAGTATAAATCTTAGAAACCTTTGTGGTAAGTTACACAAGTATCACTATCAGTACAAAAAAATATGATACAATGTGTTGACCTCGTTCTTTTGTATCGTTGATGTGAACAATAGATACCGGGCTCACTCGTGTCCACGTAGGCTAATTACGACACGTGTAGATAGATTACGGTTGATAATATTTCGGCTTTGAAAGTGGGAGAAGTTAGATAACACGAAACAAATATATTTGGGTGCCGACAAGATATATGAGCGAAATTGCACAATAAGGAACGATTAACTAAAACCAAACTAAAGATCAAGATCAAACATTTAACTTTAACAACAAAAGATCAAACCAAAAATGAGAGAATATATAGCTTGTAGTTGATATGTTAGCATTATCCCCAATGGCACAAAAGGGCGGGGGATATTTATAGTATTACATGTGAAATAGTGACAATTGGATGAGAGGACACGTGACATCATCTCCTTTACTGAACCACCTCATCCTAGGTATCATTTTTGACTCAATTAGCCAGTGGTGCATTGAATGCTCCCAAAAAGGGGGACAACCACCCCCCATAACCCATGTTGACAAGACAGAAACATTTTACTCATTACAATGATCATTCCAACATGATTTCATAAATTCAGGATCTTCAAATGTGGGTCATCACTCGTCGTGGTTGAGCTTCGGGTTTGACTTCGTTGAGTCTCACTATTTCGGCAGAGGAGCTTCGTTCGGGCCTCGGATTTAGCTTCAGCTGAGGGGCTTCGACAAGGTCATTCTCGTGAGACCGCTTCGGTAAGAGGGGCTATGGTGGATCGAATTTAATGGAATCTGGTAGGTCATACTCCACGTGGGATGCCACATGGCTTCGGCAATAAGAGTTTCGGTATATTATGAGAAGCCATTTGACTGGCTTTTCTGGGATTCCCATTTTTGAACCATGACTTGGGTGATTAATGATCAGGTTGGTTCCTGGCCGTTTATATAGTCGTCTGATGTATCAAGTTGCGGATAATGGCATGTTTGTTTAATGAAGAAAATAATGCTTAAATCATATCCTTACATGTTTACAACTACATGGTCGTGGCTTCCAGCTAACTAAAATTATATTCGTGGTAATTATGAATTAGTCCAGATTGAGACTTGGTATAACATGACGTACTTTGTTTTCTCTCTCTTTTCTATTCTTCTTGGTGGTGGGCTAGGTTGGGGGTGTATAGTATTGCGTGACAAACATGCCGTAAAACACTTTCGATTTTGTTTTATAAGATGACCTGTATATTAGTTGACAGTATTTGACGAGACAAAATTATGAAAGGAAAAAGCTTAATTCTTGTCGATTGTCGCATATAGTATTGTTTATAATTTCTTACCAAATATGTCCTTGAATACTCGTGACTCATTTTATAAGCTAGATGGTATAGCATCAGACACTTGTGAGTATTCGATTTTTCAAAATTTTAACGGTCAACTTTGTTATTAGTTGGAGTCAGCAAGCATATACTATAATGACCGATGCTACACATCTTATTATCAAATCTCTATTCAGAGCCTAGAAAAGTCTGAAATATATAAATATATGTATGAATTTATATAGTTATCCTCAAAATTTATTGAAGCTAAACACAAGTTAAATATGACCGATAACCAAAGGAGGCATAGACAAAAGTCGAGGGGTGGGCATGGGTTGAGTTGGTGCCGCAACCCAAATCCAACCCAACATGATCGGTTTGATCATAATTTAACTAAATCCAATCCGTGTAAATGTTGAAACTCAACCCAACCCAATCAAGTATCGGTTGGGTTGGGTTGAGTTGGTCGGGTTGTGACAATTTGTCAACAAAGACTAAAGTAGGCGGGTCGGATTGGACAAATTTATAATTGACTCATGACTTATATAATATTTGGTCTCCATAGTTGCAATGAACAAAAAAATCTGAATTATTTTGACATTTCATGCTCGGAAATGTTACATGAACAGATTGATAATAAATCATATGAAGTCAATAAATATTTTTGGCAATTAAAATGTTTTTGTGTTGAATGTGTATTTGCTTATACTATTTTTCGTAAAATGCATTCTATCCAAATCTTATAATATTATTTTAGGAGTTTCCAAACAACATCATAACACTTATAAAGTTCATAAATATAGTTGTGTTGAGTTGAGCGGGTTTATTCGGTTTTTATAAGTTAACCCATAATCCGACCCAACCCAATCCGTCTACACAACCAACCCATCTAACCCGTGTAAAAACAACAAAAAAACCAACCAAAACTGGTCGGGGTGATGGTTTGGGTGGTTTTGGCGGGTTCGGTCGGGTTTTGCCCACCCGTAGACAAAACATTTGCATTTCTTATTTCGAATAAATTCCTTCACTTTCATGGTTGAGCCTCTAAATGAATTACAAATTAAAGATTAATATTGTCATTCGGTGGGATAATTACCTGAATGGTCATTGAATTTTGCAAAAGGTTTTCAAAAAAATCACTGAATTTCAAAAGGTTCCCCATTAGTCACTGAACTTTACAAAATGTAATCTTATCCATCATAGAGAACTTCAAAAGTTTATATTTTAGTCACTAAACTTTACAAAATGTAATCCCGTTCATCAAGTTCAATGACTAAAGGGAAAACTTTTAAAATTTAGTGACCCCTTAAAAATCTTATGCAAAGTTTAGTGATCAATTACGTAATTAACCGATCTTTATATTTTTTGAGTCTTTTTCTCTTTCTTTTTTCATTTTTTTATGTACTCCTGCCTACAATCTTAGACCATGTTTGATTGCCACATTCTCCATGGAAAATGTCACATTTGAGGAAAACGAATTCCACCTTAGTCGTTTGATTGCAACTTGAAAATGGAAACCGAATTCCAAGGTACAACCACTTTAAGCTGCATTTTCTTTATTTTTATGGAAAATAAATTCCTATAGGTTTGGTGAGTTTTATGTAATCGAGTTTTAAGTTTCTCCTGTATTAGTCCTTGATGGTTAATTTGTAAACACTTTTAGTCAAACAATTTTTCATTCACACATTTTGTAAATTGCATAAGTACAACTCACTTATCTTGTTTCTTGTCTTGTGTCATAAATGGTTTCATTATATATAGGGCTGTTAATAGATTGAATTTTGATTCGAACCCGATCCGAATCTGACGAAATTAGAGGGAAATGAATTTATGGTCTCAGTCTGATAACCCGATCAAGATCCGAATTCGATAATCCTTTAAGTAATCAAATATGGATATATGTCAATTCGATCCGACAACAATCCGATCCGATTTGTTATAAATAATTGAGTCGGTAAAATATTTTCATGGCATATTATTTATCGCTAAAATAAATAAATGAGAAAATAAATAAATTTAGAACTAAAAAAAAAAAAATCAAATTCAAAACATTAAAAAGTTGAAAATTTTATTACCATTAAACCTGTTTAAGAATTGTAAAATTTGAAAAAAAAAAGGTTAATTTCAACAAATGTGTTAAAAATCGACCCGAACATCGACTCAGAAAAAAAGAGGGCCAATGGTCAAAAAGTCAAATCGGTGTTGAATTGATATCGAATCGATTGTTAAATTGAATAAATAACTATATACATAAATGTAAAATATTATAAAAACAATATATTTTTTTAATTTTAGTTTACTAATTTAAAGTAAATAAATATCTATATTTTTCTTAATTAAATTTATTATTATCATTTATTTTACAACTTCAAAAACTAATAATTAATATGTAATAAATAATTTGATTTGATAATGAAAATAATGAAATAAAATATTTATTCTTTACCCATTTTCAAAAATACCAAAACAAGTTCCAAAATTCTCAAATCAGATTTTTTAATTTTTTATTTATGAATTAATAAATTATTAAATCAATTTATTATTAAATATTTAATTCTAATATAATATATTTACCCCACCCCACCCCATCCCACCCCACCTCACCTCCACCACCCCTACCGCTCTGGGGACTATTCCGGCTACCGTTCCGGTCACAACCCATCTCCAACGATCGTTTCGACTATTGCTCCTATTCCGATGACCATTTTGCCGCCACTTATTCCGGCGACTGCTCCCATTCCGACAAGTGTTCCAACTTTGACGAAAATTTTTAGGTCACAATTCAAATTTATCAAATTATTGGTCACAAATTAATAATTTTTAGGTCACACATCATGTATTGGTCACATTTTATCTAATTCATTGGTTACTTATTATTTATTGGTCATCAACCAACCAAATTAGTGGTCACAAACAACCAAATTATTTGTGACCATCACCAAAATCATTTTGACCAACGTTTCGTCACTGCCTCCACCAGCAGTACCATCAACATCTTAAAACCAACACCAAACACCACTATCACCACCTCAAGACCCCCATCGCCACACGCACAGCCAAAGCAAACACATAAATCACACACAGAACATACCATCACCGCCGCCACCAACTTCAGATCCACACTTCGCAGCGTACAGATAACTAAATAATAAGTTACAGATAACCACCGTTGCACCACCACTACCATTGCACCACAACCACCAATTTTACCAGTACCGCTGCATCACCATTGCCTCGCCACTACACATCACAACCACCACCACCACCACCACCACCCAATTACAAACACCACCAGAAATTGCTAACCACCACCAAGCCGAAATCAAAATCCAAGGCCGATAGAAATTAAATATGAGTAGCATAGAAACACTAGATCAACGTCGTCGACACTACAGTCATCG
>OU503051.1:1253043-1270128 GCA_912172775.2 Fraxinus pennsylvanica
CTCCATCTCCTTCTCCACCGCCTCCTTACATCTATATATCCCCACCTCCACCAAATCAGCAGGAGCATCCACCATACTATCATAAGTCACCACCATCTCCGCCGAAATACTACTATAGTTCACCTCCGCCTCCACAGTACTACTAATTCTACAGCTGCCTCGTGCATCAACTTGGGTTCTGCCAAATTTTAAATTCAACAGAAAATTTGATAATAACGCATTTTTTTATTTTACCGAGTGTATTTTATGAATAAATAGTGTCTTAATGAAGATCTTTGTGATTTGTACCTCTTTAAAGAATTTGTTTGTATTGAATCTTTTAATATCAAAAGTTGAATCTCTTATTGAGATTTCTTCAAGGCTGGCTAATATGGAACAGCTATAACTACTATGAATTCAGATGCAAACACCTTAATTTGTTTCGTCGAATGGCAGTTTATTCTCCACTACTTAGGCCGTTAATGATACTCCATCTCCACTTTGAGGGACTCGAATTTCGCGTAGTGTAAAAAATAAATTTTAGAGTAATCGTTCCCATAAAATCTTCACTGTTTTTAGTTTTGATTCCGTAATTCTTTCCATAATATTGAAGTGAAGTTGAATTTAAAAAGAATTTTCCTGTGGCACATCGAAGCAAGCAAAGATCTGAAATCAATTCAAATAGTCACCCACTTGTGAAATATTCACACATTAGAGTTTTGATAATAAAAAAAAGTATGAAATATATGTATAAAATGATTTGCACGCAAATTGCAGTAGCTCGATCCTCCACAGTTTAGTATGGTGAGCTTACCTCTTGCAGTAAAAGCTTTTGTTCACTCTCTACTTAAAAAGCTTAGAAATCACCCACCTTCTCCAATCTTCTAGTGTGATAATCAAATCACTCGAGAATGAAGCATATTCACCTTCACTATCACTTCAACCTGATCAAGTCAGCAATGTAACTTTAACAATTTTCTAGCTTTCACGAAGGATCAACTAGCCGGCGCTCTCACCAAACCACTTGCTCTACAACCATTTCTTGTTCTTTGGTCCAAGATTAGTATTTCTAATGGGAGAGCCATCTTCGTGGAATAATTGTCTAAAATATTTTCCCACATTACAAAGTACCAATTTGTAGGGTAGCTTTTATTCATTTTTGAATTTGTCAAATAAGAAAAACATGTCCCTAATTCTATTCTGTAACATCCTTTAAATAATGTTTAGCATTTTAGGGATACATATATTTTAATTATATGTTCCTAATTTTTTTTTTCCTATCAAATTCTTATTATATTAGCTGTTTTTAATGATGACATATTTTTAATTTATCACTTCACGAGCTTAAAATGTCAAAATTCAGATCAAATATATTCATAAAAGATAGAATAAAACTTGGTGTAATGGATTGTTTGAACCAACCTCATTTGACAAAATAATTAGGGTTCATCATCAAATTAATACACTGTTTTTAGCGATAATAATTGTTGCAAAACAAACAAGATATCAGAATCGTTCTGATACCACTTGTTGTGTTAATTATGCTCAAAATCTTTGATATCAATTGTTGAAAATTCAAGGATCACTTATCGCTCGATACCACTTGATATGAAACCAACCACCAGAATTAATTGTTGAAGTTATATGACAAATAATGAAGTATTAGATCAAGCAAAAGAATAATAAAGACAAAATATGGAAGATGAGTTAAGGAATTTTATTGACTCAAGAATAATGGAAAATAAAGATATTTAATATTTAATTTTGTTTCATTGTACTCAGAAGTTAAAATGACAGATGATCAAATGAGGTATTTGCAAAACCAGAAAAGAAAATATAGACTTTGTTAAGAATCAAATTCCACTATTTCCATTGTCCATTTGGCAAAAAAAAAAAAATCTGATTAAGACTGCAATTTGACATAAAAATCTTTTAAGACAGATTAATTCTTAGTATATGCAGTTTTAAGGTTAAATTAATGAAGAAGAAACTTCATAGCTATTTTCGTGACATGCTTAATTATTCAAAGATTCAAGCCGGACAGAATATTACCTACTTCAAATCCTTGACTTGTTCGTGGCTACTAGGAACAAAAACTGAGATCTTAGTGGGGAAACATTATGTCTAGTTGACTTATGTATGTTAAATTTGAGATAGCCAGGCTGTTTGATTCATTAAACAATTAGTTCACTGCCTAAATGATTAGATGAAATCACTATGTAAAAAGAGATTTTAATATCATACAAGATACAAAAATCAAGAGTTGTGTAGAAAATGGCATCCCAGGGGAGGTTGCGCCAATGGCGCCAACTTGCCTACTCGTTGGCGTTTTGCTTAGTAGCCACTAGTGCAGTCGCTGAAAAACCCTACATTTATTCTTTGCCACCACTTTCTTATATTAACAAGTCACCATCTCCTTCTCCCCCGCCTCCCTATACCAACAAGTCGCCATATTCCCTATACCAACAGCATGCTTGACCAAATTCACCATAGAGTCGAACAAAAAAAGAGTGAACATGGATTGTGAATGTACTTGAATGAAGTTGATGTTGGAATTTGGTTTAGAGAACGAAATGAAATTATGGAAAGGGACTTTTGTATACTTCGACCAAATATTCGAACTTGATCCGATAGTCAAATTATGAATATAAATAAACTAATTTGTTCTAATCGTCAAGTAGATCGTCGTGGTATATTTGGAATCTCAAAACCAATTCCGGATGAATGAGACATTGTGGTCCAAAGTTGGATAGAAAAGAGGATAAACGGGTTGGAAAAATAGCTAACTCCATCTCTCGCCTGTTGGTCGAATGAGCTCGAGTGATAAGACTGTAGCGAGAGAAGCTATGATAAAAAGGTGTCACTGTCACTCGAGTGAGAGGCGACAAACTAACGACAGCAAATGCTGCGACCTTTGGCAAATGTTGCAGAGTTTAGGGCGTGGTATTTCACTCACAACCTTTCCTCATCTATATAAAGGACCATTTGAACGTCCATTATGCATCACATATCATTTTCTTTGAGCATTACAGCAAAAAATCTTGCAAAATACTTTCCAAAATTCATTCCAAAACTATTTTCGTGTAGACAGAAAATTTCGTTCCAAGTTCGTTGTTGTTTGTAATTTGAAGTGCTTCTACCACAAATTGTATCCATTGTATCTTGGAAGACAAATTCCATAATCCGTTAGCACTATAGTGGGGAAATATTGTCTTAAGGAGAAAGTGTTTTCACTTACCTCAAATTTCATTTTCCCTTTTGTTTTCTTCTTCTTACTTTCTTTCTTTATAGTTTAATTACGTTCCTACGAATTAAACTTGAATATTTTCTTTGCCTTAACAATCATTTACATATACTTACCGCCCCAACAATCTTAAGACAATATTCGTTTATTTTTTATTGTTATATCATTTCTTAATCTTTGGAATCAGCCTTTGTGTGCTATTATTTTCTTTCTATATTTTTTTGTATGTTGAACTTCTGTTTATAACATAAATGAATTCTGTTGAGACTACTTCGAGTCAAACAACAAATGCTACGAACCATGTAGTTTCGCCTTTGGCCATACCTATATCAAACTCTCACATCCCAAATGGGGAAAAATCGAAAAAGTTTGGATGTATGGAGTTTAAAAAATGGCAACAAAAGATTTTTTTTTATCTTACTACTTTGAATTTGATAAAGTTCCTAAAAGAAAGGGCTTCTGCTATATAGGTTGGAGAAAATAATCGCGAGTCGTTTATTGTGTTAGCTATATAGAAGCATTTGGATTTCCTTTGCAAAGCTTATATCCTAAGTGGATTGGACAATATACTTTATGGAGTGTATAGTTCAATGGACTCGGCCAAGAATCTATGGGATTAGTTGGAGAAGAAGTACAAAATCGAGGATGTCGGAACAAAGAAGTTCATTGTTGGCAAGTTTTTGGACTATCAAATGGTAAACTTCAAAACTGTGATAAGTCAAGTACAAGAACTTCAAGTTCTACTTTATGATATACATGTTGAAAAAGATGGAATTCAGCGAGTCCTTCCAAGTTGCAACCATCATTGAGAAACTCCCTCTTATGTTGAGAGATTTCAAGAACTATCTCAAACACAAACACAAGGAGATAAATTTGGAAGAATTGATAATCCGATTGAGGATTGAGGAAGACAATAGAAATACCGAAATAAAATCTATTGTTTAACTTGGAGCAAATTTTGTTGAAATTAGTTTGAAGGTTGTCAATAAGAAACATATCCCTAAAGTGATACCAAAAAGAGATAGCTCCAAGAATGCCAAAAAGTTTAAAGGCAACCGTTACAATTGTGGAAAAGCTGGAAATCACTCTAATGAATGTCGAAAACCTAAGAAGAACGTTCAAACAAATGTGGTTGAAAGAGACACACTTTCTGAAGGGATACAAGAGATGAATCTTTCAGCAGTTATTTTTGAATATAACAATGTTAGAAATTCAAGGGAATTGTGGATTGATATTGGTACTACCCGTCACATTTGTGCAGACAAGATTACGTTCTCTAACTACAAAGAGTTAAATGGAGAACAACTTTTTATGGAAAATTCTACAAGTTCTAAAGTTGAAGGACAAGAGAAGCTTACTTTGAAAATGGCGTCTGGTAAAGAACTCGTTCTCAACAATGTCCTACATGTACCGGACATTCGTAAGAATCTTGTATCCTGGTCTCTACTTAGCAAAAATAACTTTAAACTTGTATTTGTATCCGATAAATTTGTACCCATTAAAAATGAGATTTATGTTGGTAAATGATACTTATTTGATTGAATGTTCAAAATGAACGTTCTTACAATTGTACCAAAACAAAGAATTATGAATAAAATTATGAATTCTACTTATATGCTTGAGTTGTCTTGGTTTATGGCACGTCAATTACAAATCTATGCGTAAACTTATGAATCAAAGTTTAATTCCAACGCTTTAAAATTGATCATAATCATAAGTGTGAAGTATGTGTTGAAGCAAAGTTGGTCAAAACATATTTTCATTCAATTCAAAGGAACACGACACCTATAGAGTTAATACATAGCGATATATGTGACTTGAAATTTGTTCAAACTAAATGTGGTAAGAAATACTTTATAACTTTCATTGATGATTGTACAAAGTATTGTTATGTCTTTCTACTACGGAGTAAAGACGAATCCTTAAATGTCTTTAAACATTATAAGATGAAAATTGAAAATTAACTTGGTAAATGAATAAAAAGTATTCGTAGTGATAGAGGTGGTGAATGCAGGGCATCATTTGAAGAATATTGTTCCGATCATGGAATCCTTTATCAAACAAAGACGCTTACTCAATTCAATCAAATGGTGTTGCTGAACACAAAAATAGAACTCTTAAGGAAATGTTGAACTCAATGTTGATAAGTTCGGGTCTACCTCAGAACTTATAGGGAGAAGTTATTCTAATAACATTATTAATAAAATACCCCTTAACAAAATAGAAGAAACTTCATATGAACTTTGGAAATGATATCATTATTCTTATCAATACTTGAAAGTGTGGGGGTGTTTGGCTAAAATTGAAGTACCTAAGTCTAAACAACTGAAAATTGGTCCTAAAACGATTGATTGCATATTTATTGGATACACCAATAATAATAGTGCATATTGTTTCCTTGTACATAAATATGAAATTCAAGATGTACAAGAATGAACAATAATTGAATCGAAAAATGCATCATTTTTCGAGAATATATTTCCATATAAGAACAAGGAAAATGAATGTTCAAATAAAAGAAGTTATTCAAATGAGGAAGAACCAATGCGTAGTAAAATGGTTAGAATATTTACTTCGTTTGACCCAGATTTTCTACATATATGATAGAAAATGAACCAAAGACTTTCAATGAAACAAAGTCTACATCGGAAGCGCCGCATTGGAAAGAAGCTATCAATAGTGAGATAGATTCTATAATGTAAAGCCATACTTGGGAGTTAGTTGATTTATATCATGGGAAGAAGCCTTTAGAATGTAAATGAATTTTCAAAAGAAAACTAAAACTAGATGGATCCATTGGCAAATATAAGGTTTGATTAGTTGCCAAAGGATATAGTCAAAAAGAAGGACTTGGCTTTTTTGACACATACTCAGTCGTAACTAGAATTACCTCGATAAGGTTGTTAATTGCTATTGCAGCATTACATAACATTGAAGTTCATCAAATCGATGTAAAAATGACATTCCTAAATGGTGAGTTAGAAGAGGAGACATGCATGGAACAACTCGAAAGGTTCGTCCTCCAAATCACAAACAAAAGATTTATAAATTATTTAAATCCTTGTATGGATTGAAATAAGCCCATAAAAAATGGCATCAAAAGTTTGACAAACAATGTTGTCTAATGAGTTTAAGATAAATGAGTGTGACAAGTGTGTATACATTAAACATATACCAAAGGCCTACGTGATTGTGTGTCTATATGTAGACGACATGTTTATAATGTCCAATTGTTACGAAATAATGCTAAATACCAAGAGAATGGTAACAAAACATTTTGACATAAAAGACTTGGGTGTGACTAATGTAGTATTAGGGATTAAGATCTCTAAAGCATTGGAAGAAATTATACTTTCCATATCTCACTACATTGAGAGTATACTTAAAAGGTATAATGCAATTGAGGAAAGTCCTACGAAAATCCCTATTGATACAAGTTTACATTTAGTCAAAAATATGGGTGAATGTGTGTTTCAACTAAAGTATTCATAGGTTATACGCAGTCTTATGTATATTACAAACTGTACTCGATCGGATATAGTATTTGCTGTGAAGAAACTTAGCAGATTCACAAGTAATCTAAGTCATGATTATTGGAAGGATTTAACAAGGGTTCTTAGGTACTTGAAATATACTTTAAGCTATGGATTACACTTCACAAAATATCCCGTGGTATTGGAAGGATATTGTGATGCGAATTGGATATCCGATATAAAAGATTCTAAGTCTACTAGTGGTTGGAGCTGCTATATCATGGAAGTCAACAAAGCAAACGTGTATAGCTCGATCAATAATGGAATCATAGTTTATTGCTTTGGGTAAAGCTGGAGAAGAAGCAGAAGGACTTCGTAACTTCTTGGAAGATATTCCATGTTGGCCTAAGTCAGTATCTGCTATTTGTATACATTGTGATAGTCAATCGGCTATTGAAAAAGCTTAAAGCAGCATATATAATGGTAAGTCTAGACATATACGTCGTAGACACAATACCATCAAACAACTGGTCTCTAATAGTATTATTTCCATAGATTATGTGAAATCAAAGAAGAATATCGTGGATCTACTTACAAAAGGTTTATCGAGAGATAAAGTACGTTGTCTATCGAAAGGAATGTGATTAAAGTATACTATGTAAGGATCTTTGTAAGGTAATCTTGTTCTGTTGACTGGAGATCCCAAGATCTTGGTTTAGGGGGACAACTAAGTTATGATGATTCAATAAAGCACTTGGGAAAATGTTTCCTAACTCATTCATATGATAATTAAAAGTATTTTTTGCGAAATGTGAAGGTTAAGATATCATTTTAATGATTATTATATCTTGATTAAGTCAATTGGAGTAGGGCAAAATACTCTTAATAGGATGTGACTTATGTAAGTGTGAGGTGGGGCTGTTTTAATGAAAATCATTCAAATGTTGAAATTTTCTAAATACTTATGAAACCCAAGAGTGGTTCAAGGCCAAAATGAACCAAGTCATGAGAACTATGAATGATTTAGGAAAAACTTCAACCCAAGAGTGGTTCAGGGCCAAAATGAACTAAGTCATGAGAACTATGAATGATTTAGGAAAAACTTCTGTGTAAGTATTATTGTCTTGGTTTACACCAACGGCTTAATGGTTCAAAACATCACGTTCACCAATTAGTCAAGTAAATCTGATAGTATCTCACTAAGGAAAGTTCAATGTCGGAAGCTACCTTAATTGATGCAATGTTTTTCTGCTCTCTCTTTCTCTCTACAATGCATCATATTTCTGCATAGTATGAGCATATTCGAATTTTCATTCATGTGGGGGATTGCTGGAATTTGGTTTAGAAAACGAAATGAAATTAAGTATGGAAAGTAACTTTTGTGTTAACTTCAACAAAATATCCGGACTCAATCCGATAGTCAAATTATGAATATAAATAGATTAACTTGTTCTACTTGTCAAATAGATCGTCGTGGTATATTTGGAATCTCAAAATCAATTTCGGATGAATGAGAAATTGTAGTCCAATGTTGGATAGAAAAGAGAATATACGGGGCTGGAAAATGGCTGACTCCATTGCTCGCCCATCGCTCGAGCAATAGTCTAGTGACGGCTAATAAGAGAAGCTCTGATGAAAATGTGTCACTGTCACTCGAGCAAGAGGCCAGCGACAGGCCAGTAACAGTAAATGCTGCGACATTTGACAAAAGTTGTTGAGCTTGGGGCGCGGCATTTCACTCACAACATTTTCTCCTCTATATAAAGATCTATTTGGACATCAATTATGCATCACATATCATTTGCATTGAGTATTACATAAAAAAATCTTGCAAAATACTCTCCAAAATCCGTTCCAACACTATTTTCGTGTAGAGAGAAAATTTCGTTCTAAGTTCGTTGTTGCTTGTGATTTGAAGTGCTTCTACCACAAGTTATATCTGTTGTATCTTGAAAGACGAGTATCGTAATCTGTTAGCACAGTTGTGGAGCAATATTGTCTTAAGGAGAAAGTGTTTTCACTTGGCTCGGATTTCGTTTTCCCTTTTCCTTTCCCTTTCATTTTCTTCTTCTTCTTATTTTCTTTCTTTAGAGTTTAATTACGCTCTTGCGAATTAAATATGAATATTTTCTTTACCTTAACAACCATTTACATATACTTACCGGCCCAACAGTTGACAATGAGCCGAGAGAAGGATGAGTAGACCTAATGGGAGAACTACCACAGCTGCGATCGTCATTGCTGACACGATATAACTTCAGATTTTTTTTCCTTGGAGAGGGAAACGGTGAGTATGAGTTTGTTATATTAACCGTTTTTTATGAATCTGTATGAAATAATGAAATGATTTGTTTAGAACTCTTGCTAACGTGCGCCTCGTAGCTTTTTATTATTAATTTGTTTTATTTTATCCCCGTCTTTATTTTTATTTTCGCGACGAGAAGTTTTGATCTCATATTGGATAAAGATACAATGTAAGTCGAGTTAAGAAGGTTTAATTATAGCCAATAGAAAATTATACAAGTCTACAAGAAAGAAAATCGTGATTAACAACGCACGAAAACAATTGAATAAAAGCTCAAAACAAATGTTTAACTCCATAACTACTTGAGCAATGTTTCGAGTTGACTTATGTACGCATCAATTTGTTGTCTTTTCAATTGTTTTTAAATAGCAAAAACAAGCATTTCATAGTTAGACTAGGTGCAAGCAACATGCAATGCACGTTTACCTAGTTTATATTTAATAGTTTTGTTTAAAAATTAAATTGTTATTAATAAAGATGTAATTTTTTTGGTTAATTAAATAATTAATAATGTAATGTTTATGTAATTGATAAATAATTAGATGTGTGATTTTGATGTTGTGATGTAAGTTGGTGAGATCGAAGAAAATAAGCAAAAGTTGACAAATTTGGAGAAATGGCTAAATTGTAAGGGATCCAAAATTCGGGGACTAAAATGTAAATACTTAAAAGTTGTGCCGAACCTCACGATGAAGATTTGAGAGTGCTCGGAGTCAATTGGATAAAGGAAGACGTCAATGGAATCAAATTTAGTCAAAAGATGATCACAAATCAATTTTCAACCGAAAAGTTATGCTCCGATATTTTAGTCTCATATTGAGACCTATTTTTGGCATAGAAAGTGATCGAATTGGAGAATGATGTCTGAATCAAAGTTGTAGCCAGATGAGTTAGCTTTCCAACGCATTTTGAATCGCCTCAATTGGACATCGGAATACAAAGTAATGATAAAAACACTGAAAAAAGGTGCAACTGCCTGTTTAAGACAAAAAATTCCGTTACATAGTCCGTTAAAACAACAAATTCCGTTAGTTTTTCCGTTAAAAACAAGAAATTCCGTTACATAGCCACTTTTAATATATAGAAGATATCGAAAGGTTGAAGGTTTGAATATGAAGAAATCTTATTTTATGTGGACGAGATTCACCTGAGAATGTGTATATTCTATTTTTCTCTATCTGGAATTTAAGAACTTGCAATTTTTTTCAATTCAAGTTCTTGGTTATTGGGTAAACAATTTCTCTTGTTCTAATGAGAGAAATCTTAAACACGTATTTGATAAATTAAATTAAAAAAAGACTAGGTATAATTAAGGAATATTATCATACAAAATGTTAATATGTTATTTTTCTATTTATATTCAATCAATATTACCAAGCATGCTCTCATGGAAGATAATTCTGAGTTGTATTACTCTATCCTTGTTGGTCTATTATTTTTCCACATATAAAGCATGCTCAAATAAAAGTGTGAATTGAGTTGTCTAACCCTTGTTGGCACTCAAGCCTATTTAGTTAGACATAGTCTATGTGAAGTCCGCAAACGACCCACTTTAAACTATTCCGAAGATAACCGGAATCATTTTACACCGCTTTGGTCTAATGTACGAAGTGCCAATGTTTCTAGTTTTTCTACTGAATAAAACTATTAGTGTGTTTGGTATCAATTATTCAAGCCAAGAAATGAATTTTTGAACCGTTGAAAAGTAATCTCAGTAGCCAAAGTTGACTTCCTTACTCACAAGTGGGACCCATAGGTTGAAAACAACGGTCCTTTTCTTGCTATAATCTCTTGAAAATTTATACCAGACACACCCTATATAGCACCATTAGTGTTTAACATCAATTCAAACACTAAACCCTAACCATGTAGCACCTAAAGTTGGAGTAATACTATTTTATATCAACGAGCAGTAATTTGAGAGGGAGATTTACTAGTTACTACCTCATTATAAGAGTCTAGTAAGTGGATTGATTTGTGCAATTTTTTATATATTTTCAAATCAAATCATTTTGAATGATTTAAGAAAACTTCAAACATAAATCAAACCGTATAAAAGTGTTCGAGAAAAAAAAATCGAACTTAAACATAATTGTTTGGTTTCTTTACATATTTTTGTTCTACTACGCTATAATGTTACGAAATATCTTTCCTATTTATTGACAATTGAATAAAATAAACCGCATATATTAAAATATATATGAATCTACATAGCAACATACGACAATATTTTACATTGGACTTTACTACAAGTACATCATGGTGTACATAAGGGTGTCCATAATGGACACCCGACATCTCCTTATTGAATGAAGTACCAGTGGGGTCGGCACTCCATCCAATAGGGAGGTGCCGGGTGTTCATTATGTACACCCCAATGTACAACAAGAATAATCCGTTCAAAATTGTTTCGTTAAAGTTCCACGTCACACCAAATAGACTGTTTAAATGACAATTTTGGCTAAACTAGGGTTTATCCCTTGTCCATCTACTCCATGGCAAAATTGGCTAAGAATTGATTTTAAAAAAAAACCCCTTTTCGTTTTCTCAGGATTGAGGGGGGTAAAAGTGCATAAACCCCGAAATTTGAAGAGGCAAAGTGTATAAACTACGCAATTTAGTACTTCAATTTATTTGTAATTGAACACCAGCAAAGATGAGCGCACTGCCGCCGCAAACGGCGCCGTACCACCAGCCCGCCACCCTTGAAGAAGTCCGCACCCTTTGGATTGGCGATTTGCCTTATTGGGCCGACGAGTCATACCTCCACAGCTGGTTCTCCAACACCGGCGAGGTAATTACTTATCTATACATACAATTCCAGTAATATATGCTTTGGGAATTTATTTGTAATGTATTTCATGTTTGTATAATGAAATAAGCGAATAAATTTGGACATGGGGTTTTGAATAATATTATACGTATTTGTTGAAATTTTTAAGGTTTCTGTTCTTTGTGTTACACATTCTGTAATAATTATCTGCAATGTTAATTCAGTATACAACATCTTAAGGACAATGCGCATATCCAATAATTTGATATGCTTGGTTAAAACTTCAAATTCCATAGCTATTGTTTCAGGACCCTGCCGATAAATGTACTATTTTTTTAATTTCCTGGCCAAATTTTCTTCTTGTTATGTTCTGAAATATTCTACCCGCTAATCCTTATGTTTAAAGGTTCGTGGATGGCATCACGAGTTCTGTACTGCTGTCAAATTGTAATTTTTCTCTTGGTTTGATTTTTATGAATCAAAATTTCTGATGTTTGAGGAATGAAAAGATTATAGATGCTAACTATTGGTTGTGTAGCTGTTAATGGGTTAGAATTGAATGATTTAAAAGGTCACTATGTCTAATACAGGTAATTTCTATTAAAGTAATTCGGAATAAAATCACAGGCCAACCCGAGGGTTATGGGTTTGTGGAGTTTACTTCGCATCAAGTAGCTGAAAGGGTTCTACAATCCTACAATGGAACACAAATTCCTGGGACTGAGCTAACATTTCGGTTGAATTGGGCATCATTTGGGATAGGAGAAAAGCGTATTGATACTGGACCAGAGCACTCTATTTTTGTTGGGGATCTAGCACCTGACGTCACAGATTATTTGTTGCAAGAGACTTTTCGAACCCATTATTCCTCAGTAAGGGGGGCCAAGGTAGTGACTGATCCAAACACGGGCCGCTCCAAGGGATATGGGTTTGTTAAGTTCGCCGATGAAAACGAAAGGAACCGAGCTATGACTGAGATGAATGGTGTATATTGCTCAACTAGGCCCATGCGCATTAGTGCAGCGACTCCTAAGAAAACAGCAACTGGTGTTCAACAGCCTTATGCTGCACCTAAAGGTGAAGGACCTTTTCTTTTTTTTTTGTGTGTGTATTCATTACTCTCTAGCAGGTCACAAAGTCTGAGAATACGTATCTTCTTGAGATTTTTTTTTTTCTCTTTTCTAATTTGGAGGTGAAATGTGTATACATATTGCTAAAACAACATTAGGGGCTATCTCCAAATCCTTGTTTCTCAATGGCTGCTGATATTTGCTCATTTTATGGTTTGCATAATGAAAGGTGCATCTAGAACACGACACAATCCTTCGAGGAAGATGCTTTATATTGCCCTTCAAATGTGGCCGTGGTGATACCTGGTGACTGGTGTACAAATAATACACCTTTATTGAGCCACCAAAACAATCTCTGAAGTTTATTTTCATTTAAAATTTAATTCACTCTAGTTCAAAATCATAGTGACTTCTCATTAGAAATTTAGCGGCCATTTCAAATTTTCTTGTTTGGTTCATTTTATTTTCATGTTTAGATCACTTTATTTTCTTGTTTTGGCAGCATTATATCCAGCTCCAGTTTATACTCCGCCGGTTCAGACAGTTCCAGTGGATAACGATATAAATAACACTACCGTAAGTTAAACACTGATATCTGTAGTTCCATTTCCATATATGTCTTGCTGCCTAATTTCCTTGCTCAATTGCAGGTTTTTATCGCTAATCTGGACCCTAATGTCACAGAAGAAGAACTGAAACAGATATATTTGCAATTTGGGGAGATCATTTCTATCAAAATTCCGGCAACCAAGGGTTGTGGCTTTGTGCAGTTTGCCACCAGGTATGTTTTGGTGTATAAAACACTTATTTCAATTGCTGCATGATCTAAAACAAATGTAAAGTATCTATATGTACTTGCAATCATCTCTGACACTTCATCAATTGGTAACCAATTTGCTGCTGATGCTCATCTTCATAGGACATCCGCAGAAGAATCAATCCAGAGGATGCAAGGTACTATGATTGGTCAACAAGTAGTTCACCTTTCTTGGGGAAGGAATCCAGCGGCAAAACAGGTCAATTTCTCACTGATATTATTATGTCAAGTAATTCCTCACCATGTTTGGCTGACCTAAAAATATTTACTTTTAATTGAATTAAGCAAGTAAGTTATAATATAAATTTTTTTAACAAGTCAGAGTTGAAAAAAAGTTACCTTTTTGACAGCTAAGAGTTACTTCTTAAATTTGCAACTTTTTTTTTTTTACTCAAAATAATAACAAAGTAACTTATCCAAACATATTTGGAAACAAAAAGTTGCACTTGCTTTTAATTTTAGCTGTTTATTTTAAGTAGGAGGTTGGTAGCAACTGCTTTCTTTTCCTTTCTTGTTGATATAATGCTATTTTAAAAAAGTATAACACCGAAAACCCAATTAAGCTCACAAAATCAACAGATTTTTAAATCAGAACATGAAAATGAAGTTGATGTCACATAAAACACAATTTTTTTTGCTAGTTTTGATTTCCTTGAATTGAAATTGGCACATTTTTCGTTGACAAATTATAACTTCATGGTGCAGGATGTATCTGGCATCTGGGGTCAATCAGCAGATCCAACGAGTCAGTGGAGTGCTTATTATGCTTATGGACAAGGATACGATGCCTATGCATATGGAGCTACTCAGGATCCTTCAGCATATGCATATGGTGCATATGCTGGTTACTTACAGTACCCTCAACAGGTAAGATTGTCTTCACTCTCGTTTTAATTTTTGTCCTCTCTTATCTTCAACTTACTACACATTTGTTTTTATAATTAAATAGATGGCTGCCATTTCGAGTAGAGTAATAGGGTGGTCCAGTATTATTGTGAATTTTAATGTGCATCTTTGATAAAGCAGCAAAACTGTGACTAGTAACTTCAACTACTACGATATTGGGGCCTGTATATCTTTCTTTAAACCTTTTTTAGCTGTAACTTTAGAAGTCTTCTCTAGCACTGGGATGCTTATTATTGGAAGAGTTACGTACCAAATCAATACTATTATCCTCACAATTTAGCCGTTATTTTGGAAATGTTTATCAACTATTTCCATTTCAATGCCAGAAGTATTAGAAGTTGGGAATATACTTGAAATGTTTATCCATTAAAACTAGATAAGTGCAGTAAGCCATTGGTTTTTATCCATTTGTATTTTCGTTCTTATATAGGCTGAAGGTGCTCAGGACGTGGCAGCTATGTCGGGTGTTGCTCCAGCTATGGAACACAGAGAGGAAATCTACGATCCTATGGCTATGCCAGATGTTGACAAGTAAGCCTCTTACACAGGATTTTAGGTAGATCATGGCTGGCTTAGCTTAAAAAGTTTAATTAATAAGTAAAGAAGTAAATTTCTTCTTTCTTTCTATCAAAATTAAGAAGAAAGTTACTTTCTAATAAATAAATTTATTTGCTTAGTAGTAAGAAAAAGGTAACTTATCTAGATATAAGTAACTTTTGTCAGCCAAACATGATAATTGTGGTTAAATAGTAGTAACATATAATGGTTTTGGAAGATCTTTTTGCTGAAAACAATCACACCATCAACTCTCAGGTTGAATGCTGCCTATCTTGCTGTTCATGGAAGGGCTATTTTGGGACGGCCTTTGTGGCAGAGAACCTCATCGCTGTCATAGAAATTTTATTCTGGTAGTCGAAAGGTAATGCATCTGTTTTTGGAGTCTGTTGTGGCCTGCCAGTTGTAAGCAAGAAAACTATAGTACCGAGTATAAATCTTGATTTGGCATTATGTATACCTATACTGCTACCTTCAGATGTTACATTTTGCTTTTCGCCATTTATATTTCGAATATTTTCCTAAATTTGTTGGGCATCGTAGTCATCAATATTATTGTTAGTATTTCTTCTGGATGCTGATTTTTGTCATCCTATTTGCATCTTTAGTTTGTGCTAGTGTATATGAATTCGAAGCACCTCCCACCCCGCATTTAAAAAAAGAAGGGTTGTTCATCATTTAAGTCGAAATTCTATTCTAATCAGCAAATAGGGATAGCAAAAAAAAATTGTTCTACTTGCGAGTCCCACCATGAATGAGGCGGGAGGTGGGGGGTCAATGTCTCGAAGCGGGTACGGGAATATAGTCATCACTCTGTTTAAAGTTGATTTTAAATTTAAGTTTTAAATAAAAAAAATCATGGGGGTTGCTCAATTGGTCAGACCTTGTGTTTGCTCTCCAATGGTCATCAGTTCGAGTCCTTTCAAGATCATTGAGGTGAGTATCTGACTGTAAATTTGAAGACCTCGTGGAATTAGTCGAGGTGTACGCAAGTTGGTCCAGACATTCACGATTATAAAAAAAAAGTTTTAAATAAAAAACACAGAAAAAATAAACGGGTCGATAAATAGGTTAGGGAACCTGTCTTGTCCTACCTCGATCTTGTCTCGTCCCACTTTAACCGGGTATGAAAACAAGAGAAAGTGACAAAAATACCCAACGAGATGGGTGGAAATGGTCGATCGTCTCATGTCCGCCCTATTGCCATCTCGAACAAACTTTTGATGCACAATGTGCTGTGGACCAATCCAACCATAGAGTCAGGACTTCAGAGGCCCAGCCCAGATTTTAAGGGCCCACGGCCCGTGTGAGTCGGTTTACACCCGAGCAGAATCACTCTTCTTTATCTTGTCCATCTAAAGATCACAATATATTGTCAACCAATCCAACTCTCCAGTCATGATGTACTCGGTCCGTATTAAGAGGCCTATGACCCATTTGAATCGGTTTATGCAAGTCTCTATTTGAAAGAGGATATCTTTGGCAAAAAGGTCAAAGCCCATATACTTGGATGGTGCGAGACACGGGCTATTGTGTCAAATATGTGCAAGCTGATAACTGAAGCTTTGAGGCCAACAATTAATCATTCAAGCTTTTGCTTAAATCACAATTCATTCTGTTTCGTGTTGTTTCTTGCATACTTTTTTAGGTCATAAGCAAAGACCAAATTGTTTGATAACAAATTAAACTATGATAACTTTACAAGTGATTACTCAGTTGTGTCCCATATGTTTGGGAAGTTCAGGAAAATGACTGGCGTCTGCTGCCAGCCTTCTACGTTCCAAATTAGTAACTGTGCACAGCCAATTTCCGAAAAAGAAAATTTCAGTTGCGTCGAACTTGGACCGTGCACATCCCTAAATAAAAGGTTTTAATATGAAGTGACGATATATGAGTTTTTTTTTATATACTAGTTTGACACACGTGCGATGCACGTGCCGTTGGTGAAGTTGTGTATTAAATA
>OU503051.1:1273360-1332058 GCA_912172775.2 Fraxinus pennsylvanica
AAAAAAAAAAAAAAAAAAGAGCCGAGCCGAGCCGAGCCGGCGGCTTATGAATAGTGATTAGGAATAGTGCCACCACTCTTCACTCTTTTATTTAAGTAGGATATAAATATATAAAGTATAGTCTACTTTATCAAACCAACCATGATACTAATGTGTAGTTGATTTTTAACTAACTTTCGAATCCACTTAAAAATTGTTAATTTATTATATTCTCATTCATTTTTTTTAAAAAAAAAAAACTTTTTAAAAAGACTTTGGACTTTGGTTGCAATTATTTCTTTACTTTTACTTTTTCTTTCTCTTTCTTTTTGTTTATTTAAAGAAAATGGTAAATACATCGCTTTATAAGACTTTAATGTAAGAAATGGACGTCATGAACGTTTTTCATAACATTTGCTTGATTTAAAGGTGAATACGTCAAATTAAAATGATATGGACAATTTACGCAAAACGAAGAAATAATAAAAGACATTTTATGCCAATTACCCTTCCAATTTTCCCCTTTTGATATGTTATTTTGTGACCCTATAAATCATTCGTACGGAGCATTCATGTTTTTACAATCCATGCACTATTTATAAAGTGTATAGACTTTATCATTTTGTTTTCTTACCCATTTGAGAAAATTTCGATCACGCTTTTTCATATATTAATGCATTCCTTTTCTTTTTTTTAACTAAAAGTGTCAATCTTCTGGCCCCGTTTTATCATGAAGATAGTATGATTTCGATGCCCATAAAATGCTTCAAATATGCATCATAATCATATTATTTCATCATGTACTTGCATTCCTTTCGTCATATACACGTGTGGATGCATGACAAATACAAACTAGAGTGAGAAGAGGGAGAGAGAAGAAGATATTTACAATTGAAGCAAACATTTTGGCTAGCTTGGTTACACATGATAATGTTATTATTGTCTTTTTACGTGGAACTCGATTAGAGTCGTAGAAGATGTGCAAGCAAAAGTCATACATCAACTAGGTATTAGTATGTCACAGAATTTATAAGAGAATTCGACAATTATCGCTTAATAGTTTCGACAATTATCGCTTAATAGTTTAACCTGATACTATGCTTCTTAAATTATTCAAATCATATTTGAACTTGTTGATTATTGACATATAAAAAATATTTGAAATAAAAAATGAGTAAAATTAATACATGTTTCTTGAAAAACGCAAAAATGAAAAGGCAAAACTGATAGTATAATTAGAGTTCACAAAAAAAATTACTATCTAAATTTAAAAATACTCTCATAAATAGAGTCTTTTGGAAATGCTCCCAGAATCATATTCCGATCTTAGCGTATATGGATGCGCAGGATAGATTTCCTAACGTATATGAAAAATTTGAATGAACGTGTTTGAGAATTTCAGTTAAATACAATGATTAGAAATTCGGTGATGATAAACCCTCGAGGTGATAACCAGGGCTTACCTTAGTACGTCGTTTTCCTGGTTGGAAAAATACGAACATAAAAGGTCGATCTTCGAAGGAAGGGGAGTCGTGATAGTCTTCATGACTTGGGGATGGTCCTAAGCTACTCTAGTAATTAGGTTAGCATTTTGGGATGGAACATAGAGTCCCAATAACAATAATAATAGATGGAACAACTAACAAATATCATAACTTATCTTCCTTGGTTCTATTTAAATTAACCAAAGTGGACAAATTTTGTTCATAAAAGTGCAATTTTAGTTACGCTTTAGTGGTTCAACTCTCCACTTCAACAGTTCACTCTCACTTGTTCATTCTTCTCATTTTCATAATTTCTTTCGTCAATGTACCTTTAAAAAAAAAAGGATCGATCGAACTCGAACTCGAACTTGAACTCGAATTCGATACACTGACAAAGATTCGTAAAAAGATCTGTCTTTCCCGTCTACGCTATTAAATCTATGCAAAAATGTTCCCTTGGTGTTGAAGAATAAGAAAAATAGTAGAACACAAGATATCGAGTCAAACACGAGACGACCACCTATCTCTCTCCAAACCGTTGCCACAAGACAAATCAACCACCAACTCGCACCCTACTCATTCCCCATTTCTAAGCAACAAAACCCACAATCATTTCCACTCAAATTACTTTCTCTCTCTTCGGCAACTTTTCTTTTTGAACTTCTTTAAACGGTCTTGTCTTCTTATATATCCCTCACTCTTTTACATCAAAACAGTTGAAAGAAAAACAACCCTCGAGAAAAAAACACTCTATAGAATGAGAAAACCAGACAGTTTTGGGAGGAGTGGCTGCGCCGCCATTAATGCGGCTTCGAAGCTCAGAAAAGGGTTGTGGTCGCCGGAGGAAGATGAGAAGTTGATGAATTATATGGTGAGAAATGGGCAGGGGTGTTGGAGTGATGTTGCGAGGAATGCAGGGCTGCAACGTTGCGGTAAGAGCTGCCGCCTAAGGTGGATCAACTACTTGCGCCCGGATCTTAAAAGAGGCGCGTTTTCTGCCCAGGAAGAAGAGCTTATTATTCATCTCCATTCGCTTCTTGGCAATAGGTAATCTCTCTCTCTCTCTGTGTGTTATATTGAGGTTGTTCGTTTTCGTTTTCATTGTTGAAGACGATATTTAGATGAATTCACATGTTTCATATCCTATCTACGAGCTCGAGCTCTTAGATAAGATAGTAACATCGTATATTACATACAGTTAAANNTTATCTACGAACTTGAGCTATTAGATAAGATAGTATTACATATATTTAAAAATCGTGAGTCCATGTCTCGTTGTTATCAATCTAACAAAAGTTGTCATATTTGACCTTTAAAAGTGAAATTGAGATTGCACTCTAAAAACAATATTTAAATGCAAAAATATGTATATATGTTAAGAGGGTAAAATCTTATGTCACTTATATAAAAGAATAATTAACGTGTTTGAGTTGTTAAAGCTTTTAAAACGAAATTCCGATATTCAATATGATTTCAAAGTTTCATGATTGTTCTTAACCAACCATCATCTTGTTGTGAGTGTATTAATGCTAAATCTCAATTCGCTTAATAATATAAATAAAAACGTTTTAAAATAGAACTTTGAAACTCAATAATACATACATACACACACACATATATATACATACACACACACATATATGTGTGTAGCTCCTGTTTGAATTCCAATAAAATAATATTATACGTAAATTCATTTTTTTCCCTTATTATTAACCACACATTCTCAAAAAAAAAAAATTACTATTTTAAAATATATTTTTAATTGAGCCCAAACAAGGAATTGAGAAGGTCATTTTGTTTTTAATGCTTGACTTACATGTATGTTATGTGTTTATGCATGCGTATAATGTGGTTGAAATATGATTGATTGATTGCTTCATTTTTGTGTAGTCATTTTCCAAGTTGTAATCCAAATCCATATGTGACAATCAACTTATTAGTTAAAAGTGAACATCCTAAAAAAAAAAATTTAAGTGCATATTTTGGTCAAGAAAATCTTTATTAGACTATATTCCTATTATGTATAGAGATAATATATCGTATTTTCAAATACACGAACCATATCGTTATTCGACTATATAGGTCTAACATGTATAGAGATAGATGCAATGTATTCATTTATATTCGTATCTTCAAACACACGATCTTACCCCTGATTCATTTATTTTATATTACATATTCTTGAAAACTAAATTTTCATGCAATGCATGCAATAAAAATTAAAATCATACATAGTACATATGATAAGTGAATAATTAATTAGTTTACTGATAATTTATCGGTTTATTAACTAATTAATTTTTTTTTTCTGATTAAAATTAGGTGGTCTCAAATTGCAGCACGTTTGCCTGGACGTACTGATAATGAAATTAAAAATTTTTGGAATTCTACAATAAAGAAGAGGCTCAAGAATATTTCTTCATCATCGTCAAGATCACCAAATACAAGTGATTCATCAATGGATCAACCAAGAGATGGCGTTAATGGAGGGTTCATATCAAATCAAGAACCCAGCATGATGGGGGTGTACATGCATCCATCATCTTCTTCTACATGGCAGTTGCCAAATATGGCCTTAAATGCCATGAATCTTGATCCTATCCTTGATCAGCAGCCGACAGGCATTGTCGGGTCGTACTTTGATGTACAACCTTGCAATGCACAAGGTGGGATGTTTGGTGGGAACATTGACTTTGAAGGGCATTTTATGGTTCCACCATTAGAAAATATGAACACTGAACTGTGTGGCAAAATGGGAAATTTCGTTGAAAGGAGTAATGCTAACGTCATGAATAATATGAATAGTATAACCAATTATAATCAATGCAATAATAATAAAGATAACATAAACAACAAATTAGTTGAAAATAATGTGAAAATTGAGGGTTTGTGTTGGGAAGGAGATGAACTTAGAACGGCTATGGGAGAATGGGATTTAGAGGAGTTGATGAAAGATGTTTCTTCGTTTCCTTTTCTTGACTTTCAAGTACAGTAAGTTAGTATGTTTGACAAGGCAGTATTGAACATGTCAGCACACGGATGTTTCATAGTTTTCTCGTTTTTGGCAGTACAGAATACCGAATATGTGTGTAGTCTGCAGTCGAGTACCTTTTGCCGGATGCAAATTTCGACCGAAAGAAACTTCAGAAATTAGTTAGGTGAGGTGAAAGGATGAGAAATAAAAATGCCAAACATGGCTAATGTAACTCTTTGTATAGATGTATGCATGCATAGATTTTCATGATGTTTGTAATTTAGTCATTTTCAGTCATTCCAAAGTGTTTGTAATAACATCCATAAAATAGAGATTAGTTAGAGACTATCATTAATAATAACATGGGACGCATACCCCCATGCCACCCAACCACTCCATTAAATGAATCGGTCGACGAAGAATCATTGAAGATGAAAAAATGTCAAAGAGATTTCTTACGTTAATCTTGTTTTGGCAACATCATTTTTCCACCATGAAAACATTACATATAAGACCGTTTGATGAAAAATGAATTTTAACTTGCCCATGATGATAAAATGTTGTCACTTACCCTACCCTACTCTCACCCCCACCCCCTCAAAAATGTACTTTTTTCACTGATTTTCATGACTGTGATCATGCATTTCTTGAAAAAGTATGCAAATATTATTGTTTCTTCTAATGGGGTTTAATCTCTTAGGTGATATGTCCATTTGGAACAATAATCTTTGAAGAAAGAGTAGAGAGTCAGCTTACTCTCATTGTAAATTTGGACTTTTTAATTTGATTGTTACTTAACTAGACTTAATGGGATAGTGGTATGATTACTTGATTTTTTTTCACTTTTTGTTCCCATTTCCAAAGATAGCACAATTAATTTATAATGTAAACTTTATGCACAAGAAAATTATGGTCATGGTGATAGATGAAATTTAATCTTTTATTTAACAATTTAAAGTTTTAAACGATGTTATTTAAGTTGATATCAGACTACGTATCTTTAAATTCAATATTAAACCGTGTTATCCCCGAAGTAACCTCTTTTCGTTGAGAGCAATTATAGTAAAAACTTGCGGCAATTAGTGAACATAAATCTTGCACCGAGAGAGATTTGTGGGTTTGCACATGTAGTTCTATTCATGTTTCGTTTATGCACAAGAAAATTATGGTCATGGTGATAGATGAAATTTAATCTTTTATTTCACAATTTAAAGTTTTAAACGATGTTATTTAAGTTGATATCAGACTGCGTATCTTTAAATTCAATATTAAACCGTGTTATCCCTGAAGTAACCTCTTTTCATTGAGAGCAATTATAGTAAAAACTTGCGGCAATTAGTGAACATAAATCTTGCACCGAGAGAGATTTGTGGGTTTGCACATGTAGTTCTATTCATGTTTCGTTTGTTATCACCTTCGAGTTTCATATTAAGTTTATTCTATATGCTATTCAAGTCTCACCATAGTCCCTTATGGAAAAACTCATGTGCCTATACACTAGTGAAAACGTTCGACATAAAATAAGCCGTAAGTAAACACACTTTTGCATTATTGGTTCAAGAAATTTAAAATCATCTCATTTCTCTTCCATAAATCTACAACTTTTTCACCGTTGATGCTTTTAAATAAAATATATTTCTACACACGCATGATGCTATAAGTTTGTGAACAAAAGATAACCCAATTCTAGAAGTTCAAACAAGAAGACAAAATGGAGAAATATAAAGCAAATGCTTCGTTAAATCATTTCATCTCAAGATTTTTATCAAGCTAATAACTAACATATGACTTTCTCAAGTGATTTTTTTTATTTTGGAAGTCTTTTTCTTTCACAGTAATATATGACAATTGAATAAGTTATAATTGACTGCCAAATTTCAGCACGTAAATGAAGTCATAATGTTTTTGGTTTGAAATAATGCGAATTAACTTTTGTTATATTACTTATATAGAGACTATATTCTCACACTAATGAATGATTCTTTGATTTTATAGAGGAAATTTTGAATTAATAGAAGAAGCCAAAACATGACACGCACATAAACATGGTGAACAGGGGGTTTTTCTCGAGTGGTGCTAAATCACCACTCTATATATGTGGCATATAAATAGCATTAAACGATAAGTCCAATTGTCCTGACTCATAGGATATTTCAAATTACAAACTGTCACATGTATGCCACGTGGGATGAATATCGATAGTCCTCACTGCAAATAGCATTTCTCTAACACTAACGGTGTTATGTAACATTACTCTTCTTTTCTCTATAATGTTGTCCTGTATTGTTCCTATATATAAAGTCAATAGGAATAGAACAATAAACCCATGGCTTAATCCCGATTGTGGCATGAGTGAATAAAGAAAATCAATAGAGTTATCGAACCTATTGTGTTGTAGTGCATTATCGAGGAAATAACAAAATATGTAATAGATTATCATCTGATTTTATATTGTTTGGAGAAAATACAGGGGGCTCGCTTTCGTAAGAGTCATCCTATCTCAAGCGTGGATGATTATCAATAACGAACTTGCAAAATGAATCTATTTATCATAAAGAGATTAGTCGTTTCATATTCCATTTCACAATATTGTCACTTTGTGGGAATTAGAAGACTTGATGTGTAAATGTTTTCATAGTGGAAAAAAATATCTTGATTGTCTATTTTTATATGGGTTTCAAATAGTAGTATTATCTAATTCTTGTTTACTATTTAAAAAAATTATTTTTTCAATTTTTCAGTTATCGGTTCAACCCAGTTTCAATCACCCTTCACCCTTTCATTTTCTAGGATCGATACCCAATCCATTTGTAAAACACTGGATAAAACATCTTATTGTCCATGTTTTAGTAGAAATTTGAGTTAACACCTCCATAAAATTGCTAAAACAATACTATTGAGGACAATATGTTCTCATTTTTGTTCAGAGAATACAGTTTTACATGTAGCAACAATGGTTTCTCAATGCAGTGTATCTACAATTGCTCCACCACGGTGCATGAAGAAGTGACTGAAAGTACATGTGTGGCTTAAACTATTTTGTTATAAAACATCTTAAATCCTATGCAACCCCTATCTCTCCCCAGCCCAAGTCAATGGTCTCCCAGCTCTTTTTTTTTTAAGAGATAGAGTCAAGTTCGTTACGATCAGCAAACAAAAATTCAATTAGCTAAATGTTCGATTTGTATGTTGAGACACCTTTATTTCTCCAAAATCTTTTATCATGGAGACCTTTCACCTGGGCTGGGAGGAGAGATGAAAAATGACATCCATTTGCTATCAAATTGTTATTTGCTGGGTTGAAATGTTCACAAAAGCATTATCAACTGTAACACTTAAGAAGTTAATGAACAAAATCAAATCTCAAGGGAAGTTATCATGAAAGATTTGTACTCTTTTTCCATATCGTGATTTTGTTCGAAAAGATTTTTTTGGCAAGATTTTTAATGAGACAACTTTCATATCGCATTAAAAATTATACTGTTATTCTTTTTACTTTATTAAGGTTTTTCTCACAAAGTTTTGTTTTTTTCCTAAAGGTTTTAACTAGGCATTCTTTGTTAATTAATGCTAACATAATACTCTCGTATGTTACAAATGAGCAACAACAATATCTTTTTTCATCAAACCATCATGTTGGCTACAATCACCAATTATTCATAAATATCTTGTATGAAGATGGTATTGTTTGAAAGTTTTTTCAAGACAACATTAAACATATATATTTTGTCAGTATTATAAAAATGAAGATACTGATACACAAGATATAAATTGCTCGATACATGTATTTTCATTCGTTGTAATCAAGATGAGTAGATGTACACTTTTTCCTTTGTTCAAGTTTCGTTCATTGAATTTGTTGACATGGTTTTAACTAGGCGATATTTTATTACTCTATATTTTTTTGTACTCTTTTTTTTTTTTTTTTTTCATTCGTTTGATATTTTTATCCCATCGAATTTTTGTCAAACAAAACTTTTAACGAGTGAAATATTTTGTAATTAATGAAAATATTTAAAATTAAATATTGTTTGTATCCGTACAACTCAAATGACACCTTATGAATAGCATTATTCCGATGTGGATTGAATTATCAATAAAATATACTTAAATTTTGACTCTCTTTATTATCTGATCTTATTCTTGCTTTCAGTTAGTTTTATATAATAGTTTTAAATTAAAGTACATATTTTTTACATTGTCAATCATCAATAATACTATATAATAGTTTTAATTTAAAGTACATATTTTTTACATTGTCAATCATCAATAATACTATATAATAGTTTTAATTTAAAGTACATATTTTTTACAATAATACTCGGTGTATTGGTAAAGTTTCACTGATTTTTTACAAGCTTCCACTTGACGATTTTTCATTGGCGCTTGGCAAAAATCACAAAAAAGCACCATATAGGTGCTATCGACGCAGAAGCTGTAAGGTGCCTTTAAACAATTCCCCTATACAAAAATGAGTTAAGCCAAATGTACAGAAAATGGGTTTACAGAACTTCTACCACCTCTCACATGAGGTGGGTCTCATGTGAGACCGAGCTCATTAAAAAATGGATAAAAAATTTGCTGACCCCACGCCTTGTGAGTGATACAGAACCCCCATCTCTGTAAGCCAAGCTCGGTTCTACAAATATTGTCTAAGATTATGCAACAAACACGTCATTTCACCTGCATGGGCTTGGAACTAATTCATCGCACTATGGAGTCGAACTAAAAATAAGAAATTTGAGGTTAATTTTGAATAAGTTAATTTTTTGTTTTCAAATATATGTAAGTTATATTTTACTCTTAATTAAGAAAAGTTATTTGGCTCTGAAGTTATTTTTTGACAAGTAATTTTTTACGATAAAAAATGTATAAAATGATTTTTCTTTAGAGGACGTGGAAAAAAGTGATTGTATTTTTTGTCAAAATGAACAACTTTGCTAACGAGTTACGGAGAGTAAAATAACTACAACATTATCCAAATCCCCGCCAAATGATAACGATTTTCCGACAGGATGGAAGCCCCCATATCCTTAAACCTCAAAAATCTTCAATTTTCACGAAAACAAAGAGCAACCCACGACTGGGATTCAATTATCAAACACCAGGCCAAGCTCAGAAACGACAATGCGATTCTCACGACATATACCCACATGGAATCTTTAAGCATTTTACCGAACACAGTAACGTTGCCTCTCATTCTCAAGGCTTGTGGGAATTTATATGCCATTGAAACGGGCAAGAAGATACACAATGATGTTATGAATACAGGTTTGATTAGTGATGTGCGTGTTGGGACAAGTCTTGTTGATTTTTATTGTAAATGTGGGTGTTTGGATGAAGCGAGATACGTGTTTTATGAAATGCGTGAGAGAGATGTAGTTGCCTGGAATGCGATGATTTCTGGATCTGTGGAGTGTATGGAATTTGAGGAAGCTGTGTTTTTGGTTATGGAGATGCAAAGAGACGGGTTGAGACCGAATGCAAGGACTATGGTGTCATTGCTCGTGGCCACGGGGGAACTCATGGACTTGGCACTGGGGAAGGAGATACATGGGTATTGTTTGAGAAATGGATTTTTGAAGTGTAATGCTCATGTGGGAACTTCTTTGATTGGGTTTTACTTGAAATTTGATGTGTGGACGGCATTTGATGTTTTTGAATCGATGAATTTGAGGAATGTGGTGAGTTGGAATGCAATGATTAATGGGTATGTTGATACAGGGTATTGCTTTGAGGCATTGGATCTTTTTGTTCAAATGTTGATGAATGGGATGAGATGTGATTTGGTGACCATCCTCAGTGCTATACAGGCCATTGCAGAATATAGGTGTGTTAAATTGGGTATGCAAGTCCATCAACTGGCAATCAAATGTGATTTTAACAGAGATTTGTATATAATAAATGCATTGATAAATATGTATAGTCAGATTGGATGTATGGAATTTGCGCATGTTCTATTTCGATCCGTTTCTACTGGAGATGTTGCTTTGTGGAACTCTATGGTGTCTGCATATACTGAGAGAGGCGCCATTGATGAAGCTGTGGCTTTGCTAAGAGCAATGAAGTTAAAAGGCACAAGACCAGATGAAAGAACTGTTGTGATTGTACTGTCATTATGTGTTGACCTAGCTAATGGTCTGAGAAATGGTCGAAGCCTGCATGCTCATGTAGTTAAATGTGGAATGGAGAACAATGCCTGCATAAGAAATGCATTGTTAAATCTGTTTGGAGAGCTAAATTGTGTTGAAGATGCCTTGAAAATTTTTGACGAGACAAAAAATCCAGATGTGCTTTCATGGAACACGTTGATCTTGACATTGGCCCGTAATGAACTGAGGGGTAAAGCGTGGGATCTCTTCATGCAGATGAGTGAATTACATTTCATGCCGAACTCCCACACGATAGTTTCCATTCTTGCAGCTTGTACTGACGAATCATTTCTAAAACTTGGTAGATTTATCCATGGTTATGTGATAAAACACGGGATCAAAATTGACCCTCCTCTGCATACGGCACTCACAGAAATGTACATGAACTGCATTGATAAAGAAACAGCCGAGGTTTTGTTTGAGAGCTTTGGTGATAGAGACTTGATCTCATGGAATGCTATGATTGCTAGTTATGTGAAGAACAATGAGGCAGAAAAGGCTCTGTTTCTTTTCCATCGTCTGATTTTAAACAAGGAACCCAATGGTGTGACGATTATTAATGCTCTTTCATCGTGCACAAGTCTAGCTAATCTTCCCGAAGGCAAATTTTTACATGCTTATGCAACAAGGAAATCACTGGTTTCTGATTTGGCTGTGGCAAATGCTTTCATAAGTATGTATGCAAGATGTGGTTGCATGAAGTATGCTGAGAACATTTTTAAAGCCTTATCGAAGAGAAATGTAGTCTCATGGAATGCAATGATAGCCTGCTATGGAATTCATGGGAGAGGATATGATGCTATGCCAGCCTTCTCAAATATGTTGGAAGAGGGCTTTATACCTGACAAGATAACGTTCATTTCTGCATTATCTGCTTGTAGCCATTTGGGTTATATAGACAAGGGCATGCAGCTTTACCAATCTATGATACATGATTTTAGGATTACCCCTGAACCGGTACACTATGCTTGTGTGGTTGATCTGTTGGCACGTGGAGGTCGCTTTGAGCAAGCTTGGGAGTTCATCAATTCAATGCCTATTGCACCAATTGCATCTGCATGGAGATCTCTTCTTAGTGCTTGTCGAGTGTATTCTGAAACTAAGTATGCTCATACCCTCTTTGAGAAGCTGGTTGAATTAGAACCGAGAAATGCCGGTAACTATGTTTTGTTATCAAATATCTATGCAGCTGCAGGCCAATGGTCAGAAGTCGAAAAATTAAGAAAATTGCTTCGAGAAAAAGATTTAAGAAAGCCTCCAGGAAAAAGCTGGATTAGTGTTAGAAATAAGATTCACTACTTCACTGCTGGTGATAAATCGCACCCACAATGCGACAAAATTTACCAAAAGTTGGAATTATTGTTGTCGTCTATAAAGGAACGAGGATATATTCCTGATCTTCATTGGGTTCTTCACGATGAAGAAGACGAAGAGAAATTTAAGAGGCTCTTAAGCCACAGTGAGAAGCTAGCAATTGCTTTTGGATTGATCAACATTAGAGGCGGTGCCCCAATCTTGATTACCAAGAACCTAAGGATTTGTGGTGATTGCCATGAATTTAGTAAACATGTCTCCAAATTGGTTGGAAGGGAAATAGTTTTGAGGGATGGAAGTCGTTTCCATCATTTCATTAATGGCGTCTGCTCATGCAGGGATTTTTGGTAAGACCAGCATCTCAACTCTGGAAGCACGGAACTTCAGTCCGACATTGATTGGCAAGTAACAGCCCATTTGGCAGGGTTGCTTTTGCTTTTTGTAGAAGAGCTTATTGAAAAAAAAAACCACCTTAGACCAAATTTCTTTTAAAGTGCTTTTAACCAAACAAAACACTTCCAAAAAATTATCCATACAGGTCCAGAAGCAACTTTTTTCAAAAGCCTTGCCAAAGGAGCCCTAAAATTTGTGTGGATTCTCGATTGGCAACCTGACTAGGATGAGAAAACTGCGTACATCTTTGGAAATCTGCAAGTTTTCTAATCGGGTCCTGATTTACATTTGCACTACTAGACATGGGATGTAATTCAATGTTGGCTCAGATGGAAGGTCAGTAACGACTAACTCGGACAGATGCTACTCAATTCTTGATTTGTATTAGCTGAATTGTTTTGTTTCTTCCTTTTTAGGTACAAAATTCAACATCTAACAAACGAGATTTTGATGCAAGAAGGTGGTTTATACGTTGATTCCTCTGGGGTTTACAAGTCACAAGAACGGGGTATTGTCTGGATGATAATTCCTTTTCAATTGAGCTCTAAATTCGTATGAAATACTCGTGTGAATAATTTCTTGATAGTTTTTTACTAAACCCGATTTTCGAGTTTTCTCATGAATCAATTAGCATTAGAGAGAGTTATTTCACATAATCATGTATCCTTCTTCATATAAAAGCCTTTACAGAATTCCTGAAGTTTTGACAATGCCGTCCGTATCTGAAATTAATATTTATGTAAAGTTTCTAGAATTTCTAGTGCTATTCTACGTATGGATCAAGTTTCTATACAATATTGATCAACAACAGAAGAATGTAGAGCTTTCGAAACATAATGTAAACGACACTTGATAAGATCTCCTTAGGCTACAGGAACAACAGAAATAGCAAGAAATTCAGCCAACGACCTCTGTGTTTGTGTCATCAGACGGCCATATCACAGTCTCAATGAGGCGTTCGCGCATCAACTCCAAATTTTGATCGGAGATCCTTTTGTATATTGCAGCGTGATCACATTTCTAAGGAAAAGAAGCATGTAAAAACAATTACAATCAAATTCCAAGCTTCCCACTCAACTTTGACAAAGAAAATGTTTTGGGATTTTCGTACCTTTATCCATTTTCCATACAGGTTAAGGCGTGTAACCATTACTCTTTCAGCAAGCTCGTGCTTCTCCTGTGAAGATGATGAATTTAGAGTAATTTATGAGGTTTGAGTAGGGGGGCGGGTTGTTAACGTAAGCGTGAAACTTTCTTTACCTTTCCAAGGTTACGAAGGAAGCGCTTTCCATAACCATGCTCATTTGTTGCAACATAACTATAAGACCAGCAGTGCAATGTGAAAAAGCACGAACATTATATCAAACGTTTACATAAAAGGCAAACTATATCGTGTACATATTATAAATCGAAGGACAAAAATGGTGTACGTTGCTTGGCCTCAATTGGTAGAGTGAGAATATAGGATACGACTGATATGCAAGAACAATGTACTTACTCATAAAACCATCGGTATTGTGGAGGGTTCATCTCATAAAGCTGGTTTAAGACAGTCCTCACGGCTTTGTAAGTGAAATAGTTGAGAATTTGCTGCAAGAAAAAACAATTTTCATCAATCTGCAAACTACCAATTAATTGATTGTTCAGTTAATTGCAGAATTGCCTCTAGGCCTGAGCTAGATAGAACCCCCGAGGCATTCAACTTCAACTGCCCCTTTGGCTGAGCTTCGGCTTCTTGTCCTGAAATTCCTGAGGGAGCTAGTTGCTTCTAAACACTTTTAGCCGGATAAAATACTTTCAGAAAATTATTTAAACGTGTTCAAAAACAACTTTTTAATCTTATAAGTAATTTTTGCCTTTCCAAAAGCTACGTGCATGTTGGGTTACCGAATATACGAAGCACTAGATTTTAACTTCCTTTTCTTCCATAATCATGTCCAACATATCAAACGTGCATAAAGTATAGTTGTAATGACAACAATGATCTCAGGAACATCCAAAATCTAGTCATTATATAGGCATTCCGCTACTAGAGGAAATCTTTATTCGGGAAGTGATATGTGTAACATCAAAGTCACAGGTTAAAATACCATATATATATATATAGTAGCGCTCAAATTATCAAACCCATAATAACGACGATCCTCTCCTCCACAAAACTTGAGTGACTCTCAGGGCAAAATCTATGTCCATTCCCATCCAATTTGCAATTCTCGTGGATTAGAGTCCCTTTATCCTTTCCTTATTTTCTTCAACTCGGCAAGGAAGACAATTTCTTCACTCGACTTTTTCTCTGCAATAATAGTTTCTTCAAATGTTCGTTTAAGAGCAATATAAAGCAAGCATTCGGGACCTTTACCATATCTAGTTCTACCCCTGCTAGCAAATTCTACAATTTTAAATCATGTAATAAAGATAAAAGGATACTGCAATATTTCAGACAGAAATCCCCAAAAATTCTATAAAAGATGGAAAGATAATTGTAAATTTCTTACAGAGGTGACATCTCCAAAATTGTCTTCATACTGTCCAGCCAATTCATCCACAATCACACTCCTCATTTTATTCTGTTTTTTCAAATTCTTGGTGACTGAAAGAGCCTTCACTGAAGAATAATCAAGAAATGAGCTGCTCATATCCAATGAACCTGGACGAGGCCTATGCTTTCTACCCATCGAATTCCTAGGAAAAATCCAATCTCCCCTCCTCAAATTTCTTGAAGGCATCACATCCAAACACAGGCATGAACGAGTATGAGAATCAACCATTGATGAACCCACAGCAGAGAAAGCCCCCACCATTCTTATTTTGACACAAAATTCAGCAGAGAAATACGTTTATAAGAAAATTAGGGACAACCCACTAAAGAAAAACCAAAAATACTAGCCGGGTTGTCCAAGAAAACTGGAGATTTTTGAATCTTAGACGATTGGAATTCAAGGAGACGTGTGCTTGCAGCAAAAGCGTATTCAAATTTGGAATTCCAAACGTGAATAGTGGAGAATGTTAGAGGAAAATTGCAAGATTCATGCTACAGTAGCATATTGACGTTCTTCAAATAATATCATATGACATTCCATTGAACTGTTTTAAATACTGTCAACATGAGAGTAAAGCCACTTTACTCGATAATGGTTGACACCTCAAGTGATCGACCCTCACATTGCACGTGGATCCCTTGTGAAGAAAATAATGCTCGACTCCCGATATGTGTGTTCGATCATCGAAAGTGTCAATCGAGATGTTCGTGTAGCATGATTCCAACTAAGATTATGTCATGCATCTGTTACCAGTAGCAAAATCCAAATTGAAATTTTGTGGGGTTTGTTGAACTGCGACCAGAATAATTTGTGTGGACGGAATTTGTCTAACCACAAAGATTTGAACTTTTAAGCAAGGCCTGTTGTGAACACACCATCTGGACGGTGGTGTACTGGATGGTTCTTCCAATTTGGTGGCTCTTTGGCCACGTATGAGAATCCTGTAGAATTGTAATGCACGTAAAAACGTGCCACATGGGAATTTTCTGTGAATCTGGACTGCATTTTGGCCTTCAGGACTTGCTTGCGTGTCACTTTTTAGTTGGGCACTCCTAAAATTATTCAACATTATAGGTCGATGTGCCCACAATGATTAAACGTGAGGGTGAGAATTGATCTACTGCGTTCACTGTGAACAAGAGTTATGTTGTCCACCGTAGATAGAAGATCAATTCCATTTTCAAGGGAACCCCAAATTTTTTATTAAGGTAGGGGTGGTATTAGAGCAAGTTAATCGTTATCGAATATTCTCAAATATGTTCTAATTGTCATTATTTTTTATATATGTTTCCTAATTGCCTTTGAACTTTAAAAGTTTTTTTAGTTGTCAATTGAAGTTACCTAAATGTTACTTCGTTGATCACTATGTCACTCACTGTTTTGGAAATGCAATCCACTTGTGATTTTGGTGACATAACATACACTAACGTTGAAAGCATGTTACACATGAAATATTATTTGTCATGCCATCAAGTTTGAGTAACGTTGAAAGTATGTCACCTGGGCAGCCCCTCTTCGACGAGTTGGGTTTCTATGAACATATTTAGACTAGATGCATGACCCGATCTATGTATCACGCTAGGAAAAAAACTTGTAAATGCCCTTGAGTCGTTTCATCTATTCATTGTATTTATTGCTTTTATTTACTTTGAGATCATTGTCGGATAGGATAACATTTTGGTAGATTCAGTGGCAAGTTGATTTTTTTTTTTTTAAGTTCAACAGCAATTAAGAAACATATAGGAAAAAAATCATTTGCAACTTGAAAAGCTTTTGAAGTTCAATGACAATTGAATAACATTTGAGAAAGTTCAACCATCATTTGTCTCTCATTCTTTTAAAACTTTTTTTTCTATATACTCATTTTCAACCACACATTCATACAATAAAATATTTTACATGTAAGTCCAAAACTTTTCCCTACTTTTTAATTACACATTCTCCAAAAATTTACTATTCAAAACAATATTTTTCAAAAAAAAAAAAAAGGCTACCAAATAAGAAATCAATCGCGATTGAGATATTTTTTACATGTTTTTGAGGTAGACCCTAAACGTAACAATGTGGATGCACAAGACATGTTCCTTGTTGTAAATGAACGAAAGTGGTGGACCTTGAGATGGATTGCGATGACTAGAAAAATACTTAGAGTGTGTTTGTGACACATTCTTTTGAAAGAATGTATTATTGAATAGCAAATTGATGGAGAATGTGTGATTAAAAATGAAGAAAAAGTTATTGATGTGATGAAAAATATTATTTTATTGAAAAATGTATGGTTGAAAATTAGTAGAAAAATAAGAATGAAAAAAATAATGTGTACCAAACATAATTTTAAGATGGTGGCCCCTGACACAGTAGACATATGGGGTTTTGATGGAGCATGTAATCCTTCTTCCGTAGGAGGAGAGACGCTTTACTGTTTGCTTAAGGGGACCACCCGATATGATATTTTGTTTGAAGAGGATTTGTTGGAGGAGCGTAAATAAACTTTTTGCTTTGGTTTGACATGAGGTAGACAATGTATTCCGTCTAATAGATTAATCTTTTAAGATAAAATCTTGTGCATCTACCCATGAGACCTATTGTCTAGAATCATAGATCAGGTAACTCGTGTTGGGTCATCCTTGACCTATTAATGTTGTGTTTCCACACGTGGAGTCTAGCCCGACACCGTAAAATTATCTAAAACTCACGTAGCCCATGTAGAGAATGATTCACATGGCTTGTGTCATATGAGCTTAAATGTGGAGAATGGCTCACAATGAGTGGGTTGTAGACACCTATTAAATTTATGAACATAATTGGTCAAATTTACTTTTTTATCCACATTTCTATTACATACAAGTATTACTCACTTATCCACCAACTATTTTATCAATTTATAATTTAAATCAAGTATAATCACTTTCCTAGCATGTAGTAAGTTGTAGGTTGAGAGGACGTGGTTTTGAAGTCATTCGAGTCAAGCTTAGGAACTAGCTAACACAATTACAACAATGAAAATAAATAAAAGATCAAATCATGTTTTATTCACATATTTATGATCCATAAATACTATCCACTTTTCTATCTATTTATATTTTAAATAGATTATAAACATTTTCCAAACAGGCACAAAGTTGCTTTCGAAGTCATGCGAGTCTAGCTTACAAGCTAACATAGTGGTTAATATTGAAGGTAAATAGAAGTTTTAAAACATGTTTGTCTAAGGTTTTATAATTTATTTATAAATTGTCGAATTACTTTTTATTCACATATTTCGTAAATTTCACAAATCGTATCACTTATTCACCACTCATTTCTATCTATTTATAAATTGAATAAATTATAAACACTTCTCAAACGAACCATAGTGATTTTATTGAGATAAATTAAACTTATTTGAGTTATTTAAAATTTCACTAAAATGAATTAATATTTTGTCGAAACATAATTTGATTTTTTTAAAATCTAAATTTCTATAAACTAATTTATACTATTCGAAATACCTTTAATCAATATTTATTTAAATAAATCTACGTGTTAATTTATACTCTTATTAATCGCACATTTAATTTTCTATCAAAATAATTATTTAATTTTATTTAATAAAAAAAGTCTTAAAATATGTTAGAGATTTACTTTAAAATAAGCTAAATTATATTTAGGGCTTGTTCATATTTTTCCCCCGTCCACAAGATTTGGCAAGAATCGACATAGCCCTCCATTAGAAAACGCAAGAAATGTTCTACAGAGGGTAAGAATTCAAAAAAAACGCGTGCTTTTCAGTATATTTGTTTTCCTGCCGAGTTTTATTGGATTGTTCTACCCTGAATTCTTATTCTCTCCAATCGGAGATTTTTTCGAATTAAAATGCGGAGATTTTTTATGTTTTAAATCGTAGCCTGATTATGCAGGAATGCGGCTCGAAAACACTCGTGTATGCTTATTTTTGTGGGTTGTATGCAAAGTTTAATTTTTTCGAATACCCAGGACTTCAATTCGTTTTAGTGTTATTTTTTTGCAGAAATCAAATTTTGATGCTGCCAAATAGGCGTTAGATAATATTTACTAGTTTTATTGTTATCTCGACATTGTATTCCTAGTTAACTGGCTGTTTAAATATGTCAAAAATAGAAAATATCCGAAGTATTGAATGTTTCTCAAGATTTAGCTTGTTTTTGACCGAGTTTCTGATAAAAATTATGTTTTCCTCAGTAGTGGTATGCTTAGGTTTTCTGTGGCCTTTTATTTTGAAGATACCAATTAATAGTCTCATTCATGAAAAAAATGTGGAGTTGGAAGTGAAAATAGACTATATATTGTATGTCCCGCGTTTATTATGAACGTAGGACTGACCCAGTTAATGTCTATATAGTAAATTCGTAGACAGTGGAGATGCAAGGGAAACGGGGTTCAAACGGCAGCGGTTGATGGATCAGGGGTCTTCGTATTATGGTACTCCTCCCGGTCCGAGTTATATGTACAATGCTCCACCTCCACCACCTCCTGCATATTCTTACTATCCCCCGCCTTTCCCAGTGGTTCGGCTTCGAGGCCTACCCTTTGATTGCACGGAGGCTGAAATTGTTGATTTCTTCCATGATTTAGATGTAGTTGACGTCCTGTTTGTCCACAAGGGGGGCAAGTCCACTGGGGAAGCTTATTGCGTTTTGGGTTATCCTCTTCAAATAGATTTCGCCCTGCAGAGGAATAGGGAAACTATTGGTAGGAGATATGTTGAGGTTTTTCAAAGCAGAAAGGATGAGTACTATAAGGCCATAGCAAATGAAGTTTACGATTCTCAGGGTGGTTCATCTCGTCGTGGTGTTCCCAGAGCTAGATCTTTTGATGAGAGCAAGGACCTGGCAGATTATACTGGGGTCCTGCGATTGAGGGGCTTGCCATACACTGCTAGCAAGGAGGATATTATGGAATTCTTTAAGGATTTTGTGCTTTCTGAATCCAAAATTCATATGATAGCTAATTCAGAGGGAAGGCCAACTGGAGAAGCGTTTGTGGAGTTTGCAAGTGCTGAAGATTCAAAAGCTGCAATGGCTAAGGATAGGATGACCCTGAAGTATCGCTATATAGAACTTTTCCCTTCATCGCAGGAGGAGTTGGAAGAAGCGGCTTCCAGCGGCAGGTGACTATCTCTTTTTTATGCTTTTCCTTGTTGCTATTCACAGCCTTATATTCAGTGTGTTATTATTTATTTTGTAGTTTGCTAGTTTTAATTTACTGTAATTAATTCCTTGAGCTTGCAAGGAAATCATGTTATTTTAAAAGAGCATACCAAATTGACAAATCAATTCATGTCTTATTTGTTCTAAGTATTCAATATTTTGCATAGACACTGTTTCCATGATTCATTTTTTGAGACTATCTTATACTGCAACAACATTATTATCTATCTATTGTTCAATATGTCTAGAAGTTATACATATTTGCCACTGTTAGATAAGTGTTGATGGCATCTAGTACTACCATTAATAATACACAAGTAGCAGGAAATCAACATTAATTATGCTTAATGGATTTTAGCTCCCAAGATTTGTTTCATGTGAGACTTATTTGAATCACTTTGTCATTGCCTTCTATATAATTTTGGATTGAGGAACTTGTATTTGGACAAAGATGATGAGATAAAATAAAAAAAGGCATTATTTTGAAAGTTTCTTGGAAGAAGCAGGTATAATTTCTTTATGACAGTTCATAGAAACAATGCTCCTCTGATTTACAATAACAAACTAAGATTTTTCCTTGACAAATTTGAGGTCGGCCACAGAATCATTTTTCTCTACTATGTTCGGTCACCGTTTCGTTAACTGCTAATAAGATGAAGAGCAACTAGATACTTAATAACTACAACATCCCATGTTAGTTTTGGTCTACCATTCCCTCTTCTGACTCATTCCAAGCTCCTGCTGACATTGTGTGCTGCCTTATTTCTCAACCCAAAATCAATGTGAGTTCAAGGTGTACTTCATTTATCTTGGAAATTCTTTGTAGTGGCTCCTCTTTTAGTAATCAATCTTTCTCATTTGCTCAATTCCATCTTCAACCTTTCAAGGAAATTGAAAAGAGAGAAAAAATTGTATCTGATTTCCAGTGACTGGGGCAACTTTGAGAGGTAGTGAAGATGAGAAATGGATTTTGGAATATGACTAATGAATTTTTGTGGGTACAAGGAGACATAGGACTAGAAGAAGACAAATGAAAGGAAAGAAAAATAAAACATCTATGCCATGCCCTAGCTCAAGTCAACTGATCCTGTTGAGTTGTTCTCTGACTTGACTTGGCAAGGTTAAGTTATAGTCCCCTCCAACAAACTTTGGCTACAAATAATGCCGAAATTCTTAGATGTGTGTTCTCTTCAAAATACATGGGTCTACAGATGGCTGCTGCTTTTTCTTGTTGCAGTTACGGCATCTTATACAAAACAGGGAAGTCGAAGGGCAAATACTAAATACCCAAATTAAAACCCAAGTAAAATAGAACTTAGTTGGAGAGGCTTTTTAATTTGCACACTGGACTTTTCATGCTAAAGTCTCTTAAAAAATAAAAAATTAAAAAGTTAAAGGAGGCCTTCTCTCAATTTCATGTTCAAAACTAGTTCTTCTGTGAAAAATTGCTTTTTGATAGTGGAATCTTTAGTGGTGGAACAATAAGACGTTAGCACTTAGCACCAATGAGTTTAGCCTTTAGGAGAAGAGGTTAGAGGTGTTCCTTCAAAACTAGTAGATTTGTGATGCAGTGCAACAGCCAAACACCCGAAAAAATTTCCCGATCTGAGATAAAAAGTAAAAAGTTCAGTAAATGATCCATCCATTTAGTTTTTGCTCTTCAGGATTCAGGAAGTTAATGCAATTTGCAAGACAAACATTTAGAGTTTCAAGATAATGGGTGCTGGGTAGAGCGTTCTGTTATTTGTTTGTTATTACTTAATGATTTAATGTAGCTCTTTTGGTGACTAGCGAGGATCTTGAAAATTGGAGTGCCTCGCTCAACTTGTGTATATTGGGACCAATTGTATTTTGAATGCCAGTAGAAATGTGTATGGCGGGGAATTATGGCATAATATATATTGGCACTGCTATATTTCTAATGCCAAAACTGCAAGTTGACACTTCTTCATGATCATCTACTGAAGGCTCTATGTGAGGTTCCTTCTGCATTGGTATAGATCATACCGACATTTTTATGCTGAAATATTTACTGTGATTTCAATGAAGTTACATTTTTGTTGATAGTTTTGCTCATGCCCAATCATCTTGAAAAGAGTTGCTATTTACAACTTTTGTGATGCACGTATACTAGAAACCAATAAAAATGCTTACGACTTTTTTTATCCAGGTTGTTGACAAAATCCTTCGAAGGGAAGGACATGGGTGAACCTACAACTGTATTACGAATGAGAGGATTGCCGTTTTCAGCTGGCAAGACTGACATAATAGATTTCTTTAAGAATTCTACCTTGTCAAAAGACTCGATTTATATTACCTATAATGCTGATGGGAGGCCAACCGGAGAAGCTTTTGTTGAATTTGCAAATGTAGACAATGCAAAAGCAGCATTGGTTAATGATAGGATGACACTTGGCAGTCGTTATATAGAGCTATTTCCGGCATCGCTTGATGAGTTGAAGGAAGCAACTTCAAGGGGACGATGAGCTATTTTCCCATATTCTATTATAACGTCACATAATGTATGAAAATTGTGTGTTGATTTTATATTGAGTTTTGGGTTTGTTTTTTAACAGGGAACTGGAATGGAATTAGAATTAGATGCTATTTTTTGAATTTTTTTTTTTTTTTGCAAGAATTTGTTTTGGTTTTCTTTGAAATCTACAGCTTATTCGGTTTTCTCAATCTTTTTCTTTTTCCTCTTCGGTTATCTGAAAGTCAATATCAACACGATTCATATTTAGTAGTTGGATTGGATCTTATAACTATGGGTACAATTTTCATGAAATATTTGTTGTATATATTTTTTTCTCTCTTTAAAAGACGATGCATAACAATAATCAAAAAAGAATAAAAGAGAAGTGATTATTCAACAATTAAAAGAAAGATCAATTCTCGGAATTCTTCATTTCTTCAAATAGAAGGAAAAGAGAGAGACCATTCTGAATATCTTCAATATCCTATATATGGAAAGTGAGTATTCATCTGCTTTCGAAAGAATAGCAATAGGTGTATTATAATTAAATTCATCTACCGAAAATGTTTAAACGTGGGCTTGGTTTCGTACTCATTTTTTCCTAAATTCAGTTTTAATTTCGTGTTTTTTCAATAAAATAATTTGCATATAAACTAATAGATTTTAATCATATATTCTCTAAAATAATCAATTTTCATAAAATATATAAATGTTCATGGAAAATATTTTTAGACGAAAGAGAACGCGCGTTGGTGCAATAAGTACATCCTTCTCGGTTCTTCAGGTGATTCAATAGTCAGTGCAGCAGATATACTGTACGAAGTGTTTTATCACAGTATATTCAGCTCCCATATCAAAGATTCAAAATACACGTACATAAACTGCTCTAAATTCTGTTCCAAAAGAATTTGTAGCTCCCCAAAATTTGTGGGTCGGTTTGCTGTTATCGTCGTTATTCATCACTTTAGCTGGTAAGATTTTTATCTGTTTAATGGAATTCTATATATTTCCAACAGCAGGATTCCTATTTCTGTATTTATGCGTTGTGTAAAGGATTTTGGGATTTTGATTTCGTGTTTTGTTTTGAATGAGACGTGTATTTGGTTATTGGTATTGTTCTTGTTCTCATGATTGGGAAAAAGGATCGATTCTTGGAGTTGTTTGCTGGGAAAAGTTTGAGTTTTTTGTACCGGTGTAATTTTGATTTTTTTTCTGGAGGATGATGCAGTGTTGTAATTCGACTATAAAAAGTGGTAGCTTTAATTGTGACTGAAAATTGGGTTTCATTTGATTTTTGGATGAATTGTTGTTAGGATCGTGAAGTACTTTTCTTTTTAAAAAGACTTTATGCACTGGAAAACAAAAAAGCTAAGGGCAAGTTTGGTTTTCGATTCCGTTTTTAGTTTTGAATTCATTTTTGGTTTTCGTTTTGAGGGATTATTTTAAAATTGCGTAAAATGCTTTTGATTTGTTATTCCGCAAAACTGTTCCTCAAAAAAAAAAAAAAAACTAGAAAATGTGTTTGGTTTAAAAAATTTAGAAATAGTTTTATGATATATTTTTTTCAATTAATTTGATAATTTAGTAAAACACATCAATTTTATGCTTATATGTGATTATTTAGTTTGATGGGTATTTGTATTTGGGTAGGTATTGTGTGATTTTATTAATTATTTTAATTTGAGAAATGTTAAAGTTTATTTTCCTTGTTGAGTTTTTTGAGTGTTTTCATCGAGTTTCATTGAAAACTCTCAAAACGTCGAAAAATCATTTTGAGTTTTATGTTGTAAAATTTTCCTTGTTTTTGAAAACTCATTTTGAAACTAACATACCAAACACATTTTTCGTGTTTTAGGAAACTGAAAATGGGCAAACCAAATGCGCTCTAAACTTTTGGGGTTTTGGGGGGTGTAGAAAAACACAATATTTATGGGTGGATGACAGAAAGCACGGTATTTACATTCTCGTCTCTTGAAGATGTATGAAGATTAACATTTACTCTGAAAAATGTTGCACAGATTTAGTTGACATTTCCCTATGTTTTTTCTGGATTATGGAGTGTTGAAAAGTAGAATTTTGATCTCATAAGCATGTTTTGGGTGAATTAAAAAGGTGCATATTGATTTAGGAATTCTGTATCAGCAACCTTGGAAATTGCATTTTCACATATATATAGAAACAGAAATTCAAAAGCATCATTAAAGGAATTATTTTCTTTTGGATGAGCAACGTTGAATTGTTGATTTTTCAGATGAGCTTTAGATGTGAAGCAAAAATTTTAAGAAAAAGATCGTATTTTTTTTCTGACATATAAAATTTTAGCTGCTCAATCCAATTTACCTTTCACTACGGTTAATTGGGCATTATTTTGTCTGTGCTGTTTGTAAGGATGTGAAGTCTTTGCCCGTAATTTCATTGGAGAAACTAGTGGAGCATGCAATCCAAGACTCAGAGTGTCACTAAAGGAGATTCCCATCTTTACAATGTTTCAAACTCCTTGTAATGTTCTTAACCATGTTGCAATAATACTGGAAGCTTCAACCCTTCAACGATGCTAGACAATGACTCAGATTCGTCATCATTGGAACAATTGATGGATAGCCAAGCACAGTCTGAGGGTGTCATAAACGAAGAGGACAATGCTACCTATCAATCAGAAGGTACAATGCCTGTAATTCCAGGTGCCTCTTCAGCATGTTATTTACCATATAAAATGTTCCTTTTTAATTTTCTCTGATACCTTCCTGATTCGTATGAAATATTGCTTCTTTATACATTCTTCTCGTCTTTGTTAGTTGGGTCAAACTAGAGCTGTCCATTTAATCTATGCTGAAGTTGGTTTTTTCTTAGTATATAAGCGGTGTCCTTATTAGCATGTATATATTATTTTTATTGATTTAATTTGCTAAAATTTTGTTGAAGCATTTTATTTCTTTCTTGTTTTATCATGTATGAAGATTGATAATAATGTCCAACTCCTGTCAAGGTTAGATAGCAATTCTGGACTGGACAGTCAGAATTTCCAGCAATATTCGTCAACCATACACCTGAGTAGTGACAGCCTAATGCAGCCTCCACATCTTGAGTTTGTTGGGCACTCCATTGTAAGAATGTTGCAATGAGAACTTAAAACTATGTTGAATGTAGCTCACTTCTAAAGTCGTGTTAGTTTTGTTGAACTCCTTTTCAGGCTTGTGCTATGAATCCTTGTGATCCATATGGAGGAATGATGGCAGCCTAAGGCCTGCCTTGGGTATGTGCGCGGGTGCTAACTTGTTTTTTGCAATGTTCTAAAATGCGTAATGCGTTGCGATGTTTCGAGATCGAAAATCAAGAATCACAAGTTTAGGCGTGTCAATGCAAAGAATAAACGTCATAATGCGTTTCGTATTTTTAATATTATTTTAATTATTTTTAAGACATTAAATATATTTTTATATAAAAAAAAATAGATTTTTTAATATATTATAAAGAAAAATAGATTTGAAAAAAAAAAGGGGGATTAGATGAGATAATGTGTGCCTAGGCGTGCACTATGTGCNCATTTTTCCGCCCATACCCCGAATTCGACGTGTTTTCTCCGCGCGTCGCTCCTAGGCGGCGCATTTGCGTGCATTTTAGAACATGGGTTTTTTGAATGCACTAGTTCATTTCTTATTATCAGTGCTAGACAATGTAATGCAGGGCACCTTTTTTACATCTCAGAAAAGGGCACTGTGTGCCAAGGATTCATCTTCGCTGGGCTATTTCTACCAGACACTCTTCCTTGCAATGGCAGTTGATTGCAAATGTCGGGTCAAATATAAAGAAAGCTCTAAAGAAGACAACTGAAAATGAAAGTCCATTTATTGATTGTAGAAAGTAAAGAAGTTATGCTAAAGTTGGGGTGAGGAAACTATAGGAAATACTTTGAATACTCCATACGAGTAGAAGGTTCTACCATATTGGATAAAATGGGCTCCCCAAGTCCTATGAGGGGTGATGGCTTCCTCTCCCTTATGATTCACCTCCTGGTTATGGTATATCGCTTATATTTTTTCCCCTCTTTTTGCTTTTTGGAGTTAGAGGGAATTTGAATAATTCAATAAATTTTACTCTGTGCCTAATATTTTCCACTGTTTCTTTTTCCTTAGGTGGATGGAAAAAATTGGTATCCTAGGATGCCACAGTTTTGACATCCCAATATCCCTCTTTATATTGATTTATCACTTTAGGCTGATGACCTTAAAGAAGTTAATCGATGTAGTTGCGATATTTTTGAATTTTGGCTCTTAACATTGGATCTTTTGGCATTCTTGGGAACTTGTTCGAATTTAATTTGATGTGGTATAATCTCAAATTGTTCAGAAAATAATTAAGAAGAAGAAGAAGAAGATAGGGATTGTTCTTTTGATCAGGTTCCTCGTGTATGATATGCATCAGACGAGGATGATGCTCCCCATGGTCCATGGAAATGGCACAGGAGCCCATGTATGTGAAGGCCAAGCAGTACCATGGCATTATACGCAGAAGGCAGTCACGCACTAAAGCAGAGCTTGGAAAGAAGTTGATAAAAGCTCGAAAGGTTGGTTATGCGAACATTTTGTTTCTCCATATTATCGTCCTATGATATTACCCATATGTACTTATTAACCAATGAAGTAAGAGCATCCTTTGCTAAGTTCAAAATTATATTTATAAGTGAATAATTATGTTTGAAAATAAATTATTTTTATTGGTCAAAGTTGGAAATAAGTAAGTTATTTATTTTGACGATAAGTTAAGAGTTGCTTTCAAATAAGTAACTTTTTTTTACTTAAAATTAAGAAAACGTTTTTACTTAAAATTAAGAAAACGGTAGCATATGTTAACATGTATGCTCCATTTGGAAGCTGATCTCAGGATCTTCAAGTTTGTCTCTGTGTTGCTGGTAGTTGTTTTTCTTTTGTCGACTTTCAGCCTTATCTTCACGAGTCACGACACCAGCATGCTTTGAGGAGGGCAAGAGGTTCCGGAGGACGTTTTGCGAAGAAGTCTGATGGAGATTCGTCAAAGGAGACAGGTTCTGCTTCAGCCATCTCATCACAGTCCTTTACTTCATCAAATACCGACTCTTGCCCTCCGAGTCTTGTGAAGCGAAAGTGACTTCTTGCAATAATGATGTCAGCAGTTCTAAAAAGCAAATTAACTTGTCTGAGTCAGTATATCAGTCCCATTCGGACAAGAGAGAGGAAGGACGCATTTCAGATCAGCAGTGGAGAAATATTCTATCAAATCGTGCACTTGCCATGCAGTGAGTTTCTATGGTTAATGAAAGCTACGAAGTGCTGGTTTCTTGTTGAAATCTTGGCTTCCCGAGGTGAACGGCAATTCATTCTTGGCTGTGTTTCTTTTAGCTTGTGGAGAGATGAGGGAAGATAATTTGACTTTCTTAGCTTGTTTAAAGTTCATTGTTCTTGTACAAAATTTGAACTACATAGGTATCAACCTAGTTTGAGTAGGAACGAGGAAAGAAGTGTCTCTCTTCTAAGTTAGAACAATGTAAAGTTGGAGCGGGGATTGGCAAGTTTTTTTCTTAGTGTTGCCTTTTTCGTATCGGTATGAATTCTGATTGTTTTATGAATTATTTGATGGTTTATGCTATTTTCTATTTCTGATGTGGTTTGTGGATGAAATTTGTAGACATGTTTATTTTATCGAGCCTCTCTCCGATACCGTGCCCAAATCGTTGCGTCTTTTGTATGAGTCCTTATTTACCTTGCAAGGAAATTGTTACCTTAGTATAGGCGTCGATCTCCATACACACAATCCTTTGCGGAGAACTGTACTTTTGATACACCATGGTCTGGGCCTCATCAATCCCCTTTTGTGAGTTGATTTTGTTAATTGGATGATTCATGCATTTTAATTTAATCTATATGAATACCAAGTGTTCTAAAAGGCAAGAAAAGGTAAGGCCTAGAAAAAAGAAAGGCGTCCTGCAAATGAACAAGGCGTGAAGAAGTCAGCTCAATTAAGTTTGGCAAGTTCAGGCATCAATCCAGTTAAGCTTCGAGCCTAGCTATCCGGAGGGGTATCAGAGGAACCACTGCAATTAGTTTTATGGTAAGATGACTTGTATTTATAAAAAGATTTCAAAGTTCTACACTCGAGACAACTAAGGAGAGCACAACAAAAGATATGTATGCTGTAATTCGATTGAGATTTCATGTTCTAAAGTTACATATTAATGCAACAATGATTATTGGTGATCTGTATCTTCTGCATTTTCAACAGATTCTTCAACTTCATGTTCGCCTGTGATGGATTCTTCCTCCACATCCTCAGGTTGAGCCATATCTTCCGTGGTGGATTTGCTACCATCAGTGACATTATCATTGGGATCGGTAGCATTAAACACGGTTTGCTTCTCCATCATTCCCGACAGTGCAAGACTTGGAGACCACTCAAGAACGTCGTCAATTATGTTGGAAACCCGCTTTTGATACCTGCAAGAAGAGAGTTTATGATGTGGATACCATATGATATTTGTACATATTTGGTGCATCTTTAGTACTCACTATTGGATAGGACTCGAAAATATAAATACGAAATTTTGGCCTTTTTTTTCCTTTCTTAATAGTGTCCTGCTATCCAGTCATCTTCTACCAAAACATGCAATGAAATGTTAAATTTTTGCCTCAGATTACAAGGAGATTATCGAGCTTTACTAGACCTTAGTTCCTGTCCCCTTCTATTTCTCATTATTTTGTCAACTGGGCCAAGCACGATGATTGCTTATAATACGAGAAGATAATAAGTTCAAATGTCCAGTCAGAAATCATATTCCATCTCATATATTCATTGAAAAATGAATAAAATCAAACAAGGGTAGGAATTGTAACCTATTAACTCCACCACGCACATAAGAAAAAATATTAATCAAAATTTCCCAACTAATTCAAACATAACATTAAAACATATTCGATTTTGCTCGAAATTAAATTAAGATTTTCCTTACATTTACGCACACTTTTATTTACCGTTCTTTTTAATTTCATTATTTCCTTTCTCAGCAGGTTGCAAAAAATTTAGAATAGAAACGCATACCTGGCTCTAGCGGCTTCATCAGGAGCGTGGTGCCTCAGAAGTAAAAAGACCAGCACAGCTACTATTGCATAAAATAATCTAGCCGTCCACTTTGGACGCTCGTCCTCATCCTTTTTGGGCCAAAACTGGAATAATTCCTTGAGTGTTGCTTCCTCTGCAAGAATGTTCGGGAAAAACCAGACACGCTTTCCAAGAAGTATCCATAGGGTCCCGAAGACAAGGCCTCTCACTGCAGGAAAAATATCAGTGCAAGCAATTTGATTCAGTAGCAGCTATTTCATAGACAACTGTAAGGGCGTGTTCAGTAGAGATTAAAATCGAATTAAAATTGAAAAATTAGCCGTTATAGTTGACTTTTATTAGACGAATGAGATCCAATAACAGCTATATTTTCAATTTTAATTGAATTTTGAGCTGTACCGAACAAGCTCTAAATGTGATGCAACCAGCAAGAGACAGGAAGAGAATGGATCCCCAAATGAGCTACCTATACAGAATTAGCAAACAAAATGCTACTTGCTAATCATAGAAGAGTAACTCGGTTTTTGCAGGGGAAGAATTAATTTTCTGAATAAAGACATTCTTCACAATTCAGAAATTTAACAGGGGAAGAATTAATTTTCTGAATAAAGACATTCTTCAAAATTCAGAAATTTAAAAAATATTATTAATGCTATAAATGGCATATCACCCTTTTACAGTCCTTGCTAAAATCAATGGGTTAGAAAGATCAACAAATTCTTGAACAGAAATTGTTACAACTCATAATGAATATTTCAACTAATTGAATACGGCAGGGAAGAACGAAAAGAGTGATAAATCGCATGTGCGAGTTGTGAAAACGCCTAGGTGAGCCTGGGAAGGAGTTTTACTAGGGCATTGGCAATACCAAGGTATTATTTTTGGAAATAAATAAATAAGAGCAGACAAGAAAACAAAGGATAAATTGGGAGTTTATTTTCACTATAAATTCTATATTTCTCCTTTTTGTAACTTTATTCATATTGTATAGATCTTTTATGATTACTGGTGCTCACTGTATTGTATATATTTAGATAGTTGGTCATGTTGTAAAGTAAATAGTTGTCCCATTTTTGAGCCATCAAAACAAACTAAATACATAAAGTAACAAAGAAGTTCCAAACTCTTGACCCTGTACTAGAAAGAACTTTTTGTAGAAACTCCTACACACGGAAATACTAAGAGAATATTTAGCAAAGCTTAAGAAGTTTACAAGTATAAAAGTTAGTCTCAAAATATAAATAGTTTTTTTTTTTTTTTTTAAAGTTGGAAATAAGTGAGTTGTACAATGATATCTCAATGAAACTATTGCTTATTACCATGTATTCTATTTTACAAATAGTAAGTACGACAGAAATTGCAACAAATTGAGTCAAATCAAGACTATATATAATCAGACTAAAGAACTTACATATAAGCAGGGTAAGTATGAGTAGCAGTAAACCCGCACAGAAATAGAGAATAAATAGCTTGCAGCGGTGGGGATACACAGGAAACAAGCAGATTGCAAGGGTCAAAACTGGCCAGAAAAATGAGAGAAGTGTTTGCCACAATGGCCGTCGATTTACAAATGTCCAAGCAAAGAAGGCATCATTATCAGAAAAAACTTGCTCCTGCAATGCATCAATAAATAAGTGATAAAAAAAGTATAAATCAACCCAATAGAAACAGCTGAATAATATTTTCCAAGCTGAAGGGGAATAATATATTACAGATGGACTAAAAAACTTTCATTAGTCAACTGTGCAGTCCCAGAGCCTGTAGTGGTTTCCAAACTACTTGATTTTATTGATATTGAGCTAGCTTAGACTGAGTTGGACGGAAAAAAGGACTCATGTAGCTAAATCTAATTTTAATTGAGGAGCTAACTTGTTCTAGTTATTAGATCATCCCATACCATTACTAACCACATGAAACACCTTTCTGGTTGAATTTTGGGAAAAAAAATGTTTTAACAACTCACAGGGAATATCTCCAAGTGTGCTGGCCATGTAGACAACTTTTTCTTCCCAGGGCGAAGAGTTTTGACAACACGATCACACCGCACTATAAGATTTTTTCTCAGCAGAATGTTAGCGATATCTTCAATTTCTGAGTTCCTGTCTGATTCAAGTATGTCTTTGAGCTCTGGATGATTTCTCAGAAAGCTAACAAAATCTTTTCCTCTAAAATATTCCACTCTTGTCTCTTGTAAGACAGCCCATCTAGACTCCAATTTCTTATGATCTCTTACTTTCTCAGCAAAAATCTGAAACATGTCCTTCTTTCCGGCTTGCTTCTGGAATTTAAAAGAAGGGCATTGGGTAAGATTTAAGATGTTTAACCATCTGAATATTAAAGAAAAAGACAAGCAATTTCACTTCTTGTAAATAGCTTTTTTGTGAAATTAGATGATTGACAATTTCAGATCTTTTCTATTTTTATTGCATTTTTTGGTGGGCACAGGGCTTTTACTATCACGACTAAGGCATGTAACAGCTATTTAAGCAGCACCAGTAAACATAGAAAACAACGTAAAATGACAGGTAACATATAAAAACAAACAAAGATCCTGTGATGGAAATGTGCATATCTAAGTTGTTTCATAGTCAATTATTTCCCTAAGATTCTTCTAAAAGAACTACCACCCTCTCCCTTACAAAGAAAAGAAGCAAGTTAAAAAGACAAACATTTGCCATTACACACATGCAGATTACCTCTTGGATTCTATTGCATAAATTATCTGTAACACTTCAATCCTCACTAGGTATTCAATGAAATAACACTGAGAGCCCCTTCCATCGACCAATTAACAGAAGACCCAAAGACATTTAAAGTAAGGGCAGGAGTGGAATCTTTGTCCACATCCTATCATATGTTCCATAAATACAAACCCATGTAATTAAGTATTCCAACTTGTAAATCAGCTTAGAAAAAAAAATTATGTGCTTAAGGGCCCGTTCGGTAGGGATTAAAATCAAATTAAAATTGAAAAAATAGCCGTGTTTGTTGACTTTTATTAGACGAGTGGGACCCAATAACGGTCATATTTTTAATTTTAATTGGATTTTAATACCTACCAAACGGGGCCTAAATGTCTACGTAAAACTCTTCAGCAATTGATATTTGGAAAGAGTTGAATCTTTGTCCACATCCTATCATATGTTCCATAAATACAAACCCGCATATTTAAGTATTCCAACTTGTAAATCAGCTTATGAAAACTTTTTCATATGCTTAAATGTCTATGTAAAACTCTTCAGCAATTGATATTTGGAAAGGAAAAGGTTAACTTTAAATGAGCAGCATATTGGATCATCTTAATAAGGATTAACTACAATACCTATCAAAAATAAGGATTAACTACAATAATGAAATTTCCATAAAAGAAAAAATGATGCAAGTAACACATGTCTTGAAACTTCTGCTTGGAAAAAAAAGAAAAGAAAGAAGAAGGGGCAGTAAAGGAAATCCATCTTAAACAGCCGATTCAGATAATTATGGGCAAAGTAAAGAGTTCATCTTTAAGATTACATGTTAACAGTCCCCAAGCATGGTCGGAATTGTCTTCGGTTTAAAACTAATCGCCTTTCTTTTATAGTAAGTAAAAGAAGCAAGAACATACCAATAGCTATATTATTCAATGAATCACTATAAAGTATAGGCAGCTTGAAAGTGTTCAAGAACTAGAGCATAACAGCATTCATCTTCTTATCTTATACGTATTTCTCTTTAAATCAGTAAATTATTCCTATTCTTAAGTTTCATTATCATACGAGAAATTCAAAGTACATAAATCCTGATATAAGATTGACTGGAAAAACATGTCTTCATGGATTTGAGTGAGAGTCCTATTACATGTCTTCGTGGATTACAAAACTATTTAGGTACTTATATTTAAAAAATAAAATTAAAAAATCATGTAATTTTACATAAAGAAGGGACTAAAAAAACTACTATCCTGGTTAAAGCATAGTGACGCGGTGACCACTCTTCTCTAGAAAAGATAGATAAGAACAAAAAAAGGTCTCAGAAAGGGTACTCTATCCCATCATATAAAATACCCAAAGTAACCCTTCATTTGGTTGGACGGAATGGATTAAATTTGGCAGAATCACTTCAAAAGTAAACGAAGCTGCCTAAATTTTTAAGCATTCTAAACAAAAATTTAAAAAACTACAAATTTAAAATGACAAAAAATTCACATTGGGCCTTTTATAATTGGGGTCAGATCCTTCATGTAAATACATCAAAACATCGGGAAACCACCAGAATTCAATACTAAAGCACGTTATAAACACGTCAACGTGCAAATTTGAAAAATTGCTGCTATGTGTATTAGTAAAATGTTAATTACTAACCTTAGGAGGGGTATCGGTGCTGGACTCTCCGTATGAACGCCGGCCGCGCTTCTTATCGACGGCAGCTCCTCCGCCGCCTCCCGGTTTCTTCATTTCTCCGTATCTCTCTCTATAATTGTCCTTTTTGACAGCGTTTCTTAAATTTATCTACCTTTCTTTTAAAGGGAGAAAAATATATTTTGATTGAGTCGCAACGGTTAAGAAATGGGCCTTTGTGGACTTCTAGGGAGCCGAATGATACTGACAATTTTACCTGTATGCTGACCCGAAGGTAAATTCCATAAATGACACTTCAAAGTAAAATGTGGATCAAATATTAGGATTCACGTCCATTGATTTGTAATTTTTGTAATAATTAATAGCTTTTTAATTTTTTGTAATAATTAATAATAGGACTTCCATTTCACTTACATTTATCCACTCAATTCAAGTAATCTAGTAATTAATAACATAATTAAGCTATCTGTAAGACTCTTGTTGATAATCATTGTTGACAACTTTGACGTTGTCAAAATTCGATCTGTGTTAATTAAAAAACAGTTTTTAAAATGGATGAATGCGATATTGCCAAGTGTAAAATCGTCAGCCAAAGTTGTACAACTAGCATGATTCTTAGTAATATTCATTTATGTTGATGATCAATGGTAATAAGTAGGGTACGAGGACAACCTTAAACATGGAGGCAAAGAACTAGCCGTTAGACTAGAGAAAAATGAAGACATGAGTAACTTGAACATTTGGTGAAAACACAAAGGTTTAATAGAACGTCGTAGAGACAATCTTCCTAAAATTTTCTTCATGAATAGAATGGAAGGGTGTAGAGAGTCAATGCCATCTATATGATAGATTAAAAATATACCGTCTATTTTTAAGTATGTTGGTATAAAATGAGAAAAAGTCCTCATATGTAACCAAGAAAAATCCAAGTTGGCTAAGTAAATGAGAAAGTCTAATGAGGTTAGTTGTAAATATTGGACAATGACAATACAGAGTTTTATATTTTTCTATAGTTATACGTGACTTTTTAATTTTTCGAAGTGTTGTTTAGTATATTTACACATGCTTCAACGAGGGGCTTATTGGATTTAAAAAAGAAAAAAAGGTCTCGGTTGTTGATTTGTCCATTGTGACTAATCAGATTTCATAGTTATTAGACATTGAAAACGAATTACGACATGGACTCTCTTATTTATAAAAACAAAAGGATAGAGTTAGTTTTATTATCAAATTTAAAATTTGAATAAAAATAACAGTATATAAAAAGTGTGTGTGTAAACTTAAAAAAAGATTGAGTTTGTTGTATGGTCAAATTCAAAATTTGAAATAAAATAACAAAAATATTTCATTTAGATATATAAAAATCATAAATAGATAAATATTTGCTATGTTGGTGGACATAATTCTCATCTTATAAAGTGAAGAATAAGTTAAAATTTGTGATCTTTTCAATTTCAAGCCAACGTCTATTGACATTAACAACTGATCGATATAGGGATGGTAGGAAACTCGATTAGTGGAGAGGTCGATTCTTATTAGGCCAAAAATTTCTCGATTTAAATCAATTCGAAACAATATTTTAGAAGTTGTCTTTTGTGACAAGTGTTGACTAAAAAATCCAATTAATCTTTTGCATTTATATAAACAATAAATAAATTTTTAACACATACAATTGGTAAATTTTAGTTATCAGATTCACAAGAATACTTGACATTTTATTAGTCAAACAAAGAAAATCTGAACTTGCTGCACAGTTACATTTCATTTTTTTTTATGAATATGACTTGTTGATGAATTTTTTGAAGATAAAAAAATATAAAAAGAAACTATCTTGTAATTTCTAACCGTTTAACCTTTTTGAAATATATATAATAACTAACAAATGATATTATAAATATTGAAAATTTTAATATTTTTTTATGCCATAAAATTTTATATTTTTATCAACAACCTTTTTGAAATATATAGAACATTATTATAAATAAATGTATATTAATTACTAATACATATATAATTATTATTATTAAAAAATAATTGATCACAACATAAAAAAGAAAAAAATAATACCAAAAGAACTTTGTACAAAGTTCTCCTAATATTATTATTAGGAACTAAAAACATAACAAATGAAACCAGAAAATGCACCTAAACCTAATTAATTAGGTGACACGTGAAACAAGAAAATGGACCTAAGAAAGAATGAGATCAAAATGTATCTCCATTACTACATCCAATGAAAATTCAACCAACCCTTAGAATCTACTAATGTTTTCTAAACTCGCCCTTTAAAATTTTACTAAATTCTTCATCTGAATCATCTTCCGTAGACGAACCTTGAAGAGGAACCTCTACGTTGTTGGGCATTGAATTCTCACCAATGTAGTAAGTCGGTAGAGGATCAACGAGATGGTTAAAAGAATTATCAATCAAAACATTGTCAAAACCCGAGAACGAATCTAAATAAGGACCAGAATCGAAATTATCTAGATTAATTCCCAAAACATCCTCTTCAAATTCCTTACTGGCCATTTCTTGTTGCAAGTACTTGGATCTGAAAGCAGAATTCTCATACGGAAAACTTGCTGATGCAAGATCATAACAATCAAAATTGCAGTTAGAATTAATTAAAGCATGATCATCAGCAAATGTGTTATCGAAATGGCTTGGAAGACAATTTCCCAAACGATTCTTCAACACATTTCCATCTTGAAAATCGATTTTCTTGCACACTATTGCTTCAGGATTAGTGTTTGTTTGAGTTAGTTCATGATCCTCATCGATCCTTTGTCTCTTATTTGGAATGGATTTTTCTTCTTTTTTATAAATCCTACACAAAACCCAGTCATCAAGCTGCAAAGAAGTGAAATAAAACATTAATAACCGGAAAAATCGAGTGCTGAAATAAGAAACTTGAACTCAAAGAGGCTTCAGAGAGTACCCTCATGTCATCTTCAAATTGTTTCACTCTGGGAGGTTGATGGACTCTATACTCCTGCATGATCCAATTAGTTTTCTTTCCCTTAGGTGGTTTGTCTTCGTAAAAAACTAATGCTTTCTTGGCTCCAATGAGTTCATTGTTATAATAAATAAGCTTGTCAGCTCCTGTTGCCTTCCAGTAACCACTGCCTGCTGCTCGATTCGGTCGGCTACCATTTTTATACTTTCGATCCCTTGGGGTGAAAAAGTACCACGAGTTTATTCCATTATCCGAGAATTTCTCTGCAAGAAAAAGTACTTAAAATAGATCAGAAGTCATACGGTCAAGATTGAAACCCTAAAATGTTGAAAACAATGTTTGAACAGACCTGTCAAATCCTGAGGATTATGCTTGTAAAGCTCGACATCTCTTATAATGCTATACGGCATTGGCTTATTCATAATCCTACTCTTTAAATAATGAAGAATAAGTTCTTCGTCTTCAGGAATAAACCTATATCCTGGAGGAAACCAACGAGTATAAATTGGTTCATTTCCTGCAGATGAACATTTTTTCAGCTGAGTCGTGGAATGAAGATGATTTGTACCAGAGGCAATGAGATTTGCCTCTGGTGGCTGACCAGAATGCATGGCTATCATGAAAATCAGAGTCATCGCCTCTCCTATTTATAAGGACGAAAAGATTTTGTTATCAAACGCAAAATTTTGTTTAGATAGATATAAAAATTGAAAAAGAGAGAGTTTGTTGTATATTCAAATTCGAATTCAAATTTTGAGATAAAATAACAAACGATATATATCAACATTTCATTCAGATATATATAAATTATAATTTGATAAACGCGATCTACATAATTACGAGTGAAAAATAAGTTAAAATTTGTTACATTCTTTTATGCTTTTTAATTATAATTATTATTTAAAAATATTCAACAATTTACATTTAAAATTTGTTGATACCATGAAAGACTCGGTAAATGATATCGACTTTATCATACTTCGTGGCACTAGTAGAGCATCAAAGTCACGATATAACGTTATAATTTTATTTTTTTATTTTTTTTTGGTTTATTAAGGTTGTTTATTTGTCAAATATATTCCTTGATTTTGTTAAACATCTGATTTTAATAATTTATTATAAAAGTTGTTAACTTATAAGAACTTGTGATGAATCTAAACTATGACTTGCATTTTTACATTTATTTATTTCGAAAAGACACTCAGTCGAGAAAATGGCATACAAACCTTATTATTCTTCGATTATTTTTTTATTTTTTATTTTTTATTATTTTTATTTTTTTGCATTTACTTGGACAATCTTCAACTCATTTTATCAAAATTATAAAAATTTGACAATTACTCTTATCTTAGAGTAATGTCATTCAACTCACATGACACCGCGTAGACTGTATTTTAATCCCCAATGGAAATGAATAGCATTATTCTATCTTATATAATCATCTCTGAGCCAATGTTATACCAGAAAAATATTCTGTTTCTTTCCTAATTTGTTAATTCTCAACAACTAATTTATTAAAAATTATTAATTACATATATATTACCACTAAAATTATTAAAATAAATTTTAAAAATATTACACTTAATATCACATTTTAAAAAAATATTGCATGTGACATTACAATATAAAAAAAAAATTACATATGACATAAAAACTTTATCAAAACAATTAAAAATTTTAATGTATTCATTTGTACATACGTTCCGTAATCCTTATTCATCTGTTCATTTGTACCCTGGTGTCATTTGAGATATCCCTTTTCTTTTACGAAAAGGGTCTACGAACCAAGTGTCCGCTGCTCGCTTCTTCAGACTGTCATTTCGATATTTCTGATCGCTTCGATGGACTATCATTTCTATAGTTTCAGTGATTTAGGGTTGGAGTATTTAAGTACGAATCAATTTTTCCTATTTCTGGATATGTTTTTATGTGGCAAAGAACATAAAAGAGAGAGAAAAATAGATTTGAGTTTTAGAATGTTACACCGTGCACAATGTGTTCAACCACAAGGGGGCGGAGCTAGGAGTTTGAGGTTGTGGAGGCAAATTTCACAAAATTTTAAGTGTGGGCTATAAGTTAAAAACTATAAGAAAATTTGTGAAAATTTTGTGCAAAATGGAGGGCAAAATCCTGCATTTTTGATTTAGTGTGGGGACAGCTAACCCTACTATCCTATACTGAATCCGCCCCAGACCACAAAGGGCATTTGATACGCTGAATAGGATGACTCGATAAGATTAAGGAAGACAAATACGTGAAAAAAATTTGTAAATTATAAGTCTAATCTTACCATTCGTAGAAGCCTTAAGAAAAGGGGAAAAAAAAAGTACTCCAAGCCATGCACTAGTCCTAATTAGGTGTTTTTTTTATCGTTACGAAGAAAGTGAATATAACATACTCGAATTTCACATAAAACTAGGATAAAATTATATTGAAAACTTTCTAACCCACTTTCTTAGAGCCGTGTATTATAAGTAATTCGTGACAATAAAATATAAACGGAGTAACAGAACACGAAACCTTCAAGTTCTTATGCCATGAAAATCCTACAAATTTCTTGTGAATCCTACCCATTATTCAATCATCTCTCTGCAAGAATGAAAAAAAATAAATAAAAATGTCATTATAATGTAGAGAAACACATGAAGATGTGAATAAAAAGGAAAGTATGTACCCTCATGTCGAATCCCGTTTAATGGTGGGAAAGCTGAGGAGACGGCCAGTCGGAATGTAAAAGAGACACTTCATGCACCATGCACAATGTTTTCAAGATGTACCCTCGTGTCGTGGTAAAGCTAAGGAAACGGCTAGCCAGAGTAGCGACATGGAATGTAAAATAGAGCGGACCCTTCATGCACCATGCACAATCCCATCAGTGTTGGGAAACTAAGCGGACGACCAGCTGGAATAACGACATGGAATGTAAAAGAGAGTAAAGGACACTGTGCATGATGCACAATGTGTAAAACCATATTTGATACGCTGAATTTGATACTCGATAGGACTAAGGAAGAGAGAGACGTGAAAATATATGTAAACTATAGTATCCTATCATGAAGAATCATTTATAGAGGTGGTGGCTTTTTCTGATTTGTGAGATACCATGAAACTCGGTTGTGTTTTTGACTTGGCTTCATAGGTTTTTGGCAGGAAGAGGAGTCTCTAAGAAGATTTTGGCAAGATAACGTGGACTCTCTTGAAATAATTTGTTTCAAAAACAAAGATTAAAGAATTTAAATTAATAATATTATGTAAAATTTAAGGACAATGATCACTATCAACAACATGTTACGTGTACATAAAGAGTGGGTCCCACCCCATGTGATGCCGTGGACACCCCTATGTACAAAATTTTATGTACACCAAGAATTATTCTACTTTTAATCCTCCATATTTCAAATCATTATTTTATTTGTGATATGTAAATGATCGACGAGTGCTATATTAAAAAGGATATTAAGTAGGAACGGATGTGATCTGGTTCATTTCATTCTAAAGAAAACCAATTAATCTAATTTTTAATGATTAAATCTTAAATCCATGGTTTCCTCAAGACCATGCCGTATCAAATTTTATTTCCAATTGCTAGGACAATAAAATTTCACCAAGACCGTGCTATTTTGAAGTATATATATATAATGAATCAACTTTCATCAACGTAATCAATTTCATCAGCCAGCAATATATATGTGAATTTCAAAAAACCGAAATACAAGTCCCTAAAACTCTATCAATCTCTACTTCTAAGAGATGTCAACAAATAGGCAAACTCATTCATTGTGGACCTTATGATTCGACGTCTTGAGCCTTTTGAATTCCTATCCAACGAGCATAGTCGACCCACCTGCAAAACCATTCAAAAAGTGTATATTCTGTAATGCAATGACGACAAAGATGAAATAAGACGAATGCAAAGAGAAGAAGAATCTCACAGTAATGAACCCAAAAATGTGTTGCCTGTTCGCACGGCAAAGCAAATTGCACTCAAGAATAACTTGTGTTGGTGCAGCAGCGGCTCTAAAATTCGTTGCTCGATGACACCGGCCAATACCTGGTATCTGTTGGAGAATAAAAAATAAATAAATAAATCAGCAGATCTTTGTACATCTTGGTTTTTATCTTAAACAACAGAAGAAGCCATTCACGTTACATCCAGAAATTGAATCAGAATATAATAAGCCGTTCATGAAACTTTATACTTAGCAAAAGGATGCAAAAAAAAAAAAGAGTAATTTACGTGCAATTCACATACCGAAGATTGCTGGATACTGCCATATAGACACCATATGCAACACTTGTTGATAATACGGGAACATTTTCCACCTCGTCCGCAGCAGAGTGATCAACAGCCTTTCGAGCATTTATCAGTGTATTTGTCACAACCGTGCCAACCTAGACATGAATGAAATAATTTATGTTTCTTAGCTTTGACTCAAGTATTTATTCATCTGTAATTCTAAGAAATATTAGCTACGAAAAACAAACTATATACCTCCTTCATGCAGAGATAATTAATGTATGTAGCAGCTAGAAGTTACTGAGAGTAAAATTACCGGCATGTTTGGTAAGGTTGATTAGACATTACCAAACAATATCAAATAAGAAAAAAAAAATGTTAAAATTGCATATATTGTACTATATAGTACGATCTAAGTCTATTTTAAGCAAGTTGGTTTTAAATGACTAATATTTTTAACAGTTACTTTTTTTTGACAGTGAGGAAGACCTATTTCCAAAATTAGTTACTTCTTTTCACTTAAAATAAGGAAAAGTAACATCTCGAGGCATGTTTGCGAATGAGCAGTCATAATCCATGATGGACAGCAAACTGAAACTCTAATTACATCAAATCTCCCAAATAGGAAATTTACCAAAGATGAAGTGGTCCCAACAGCAAATAGCTTTGCTCCATTGCGCTGTGGAGAAGTCATAGAAATATGAGCTTCACAGTCAAGCTTTCACTCAGAAATTTTTTCAATCGCAAATCATTAGACATTTCCTTACCACTATTGCACCTAATCTCTGCAACAATGAATAGGAGATACCGGGCAGAGCAACCTACAAAAAATATATAATAAGATCTTGCTCTTAGTTCAAACTATATATGCCAATAATGGCACGAGTGTCTAAGAAAACCCATTACCTGAAATGCATTATCTGGAAAGCTGTGGAAGAACTTGGCAATTCTTCCAGCATTCACTGCAATTGGTGGTCGGAGAGAAACAGTAGGAGCCGGAAGGTAGACAAGCATAAAATCTGCAATTATAGCCATCACCTAAGCAGGAGACAAAATGAAAATATAAGGATAAGAATCAAAATGTGATTAAACTTTTGCAACCAATTTATATTCCTTTAGAGCCCGAAAAAGGAAAAAGAGAAGTATTCACAATAATAAGCATCATCATAAATAAATCAGTCATCCTGCAGAGAGAAGCAAAAACAAATGCCATGATGAGCTGAAACCAAAGGGAATCAAAGAAATTGAATATTGATAATAATGACAACGCAACCATACCACATCAGCAAAAACAATTTCTAGCTCGTTCAAAAAGTTCTCTTTGCGGCGCTCATATTCTGCAGCAGTCTGGAAAAATAAAATCGTCAAATTACTAGTGAACCAATATAACATTTAAAACCAAAATAAAGACCATGGCTTTGAAGCAGAAAAGTAAGAAACGTGAACTTAACCATACAGGTGAAGAAGTTGTATTGTTTTTATCCATAGGATGTAACTAAAACATCCAAAGAAAATGCTCTGCGGATGAAAATGAGCAGTATTTCTGTTTCTTTTAATTCCTCGAAAGCTGGATATAACAAGTCATCTCCCAGACAACTTTAATTTCATCTTGCCTCTTGCAATAAAAAGTAGTACTGACCAGGTGATTTTGAATTTATAAGGTGCAAAATAGGTTGGTTAGGATGAGATACAAAATGGTTTCATAGCCACTGTCTAAAAGTGCACAGAGCAGTTCAAGACTTGTATTGTATGGTGAGTGTAAGAATAAGAAAAATACTCAACAATATCATGAAAACTGAAATCTCATAGAAAGTCATTCTCAATTAAAACAAGCACTTAGATTTTCACCACAATCAAGATTTGTGCATTTCCAAATATGGTAATATAACATAAAATTATTGCAGAACGTGATCATGAACTGTACATGAGTTTTTTACTGATTAACATTAGAAGAACCAATGACAGGCAATAATGTGCGTGCAGAATCCATATCTGACATTGTTTGCCATGGGAAGCATGTCTAGCCAGTCTAGGTTGCCGTGGGATGCATGTCTATTCAGTTTTTTGGGGAAATGTATATCCTAATATTACAACATTGGACTAGGTTGCTTCATGTTTTATTAATTTCTTTTGCTTGTAGAAAGCATGGAATATGATTCGAGGCAACTTCTCTTCTTTTTTTTTCGTTTTCTCATATAACAAAGAGATGCAAAGTTGTGTTCAAATTAGAGCCAACCCCGCCAAAGAGTGGATATATCAGTTACCAATATTTTATAGAATAAAAGATGGTATCTTCTGTTCCTAATTGACCACTCCACTGACATTTCACAAAAACTGCAAGGAACAGATCATTTATCTATATTGTTAAAGTGGGTCTTTACAAGAAGGATAGGAGGACCATAGGAATGAGAATGATAGAATAGGAAGGCAGGAAAAAACTGCTACAAGCATGTGTATTTTCAAAGATTTATTTACAATATAACCTTCCAGAATCTTAAGAAACATAGAGAACCATTTAGTATCAGTCATTTACTTATTTATATACTTTTCTTTTTATAAAATTATTACTTTAAACCAAAACAGATAAAGTTACAAGAAATCAAAATGACAAAAATATGATACAAATCGAAATTATCACATTGCTTATTTACTAAATCTCGTGAACTTGGGAAAATTAAATACTATTATCAATAATATTATTATTATTATTTCGTCAAACTAAATATGCCAGAGCTTCTCAATGTAGATGAATGACGCAATGGAACATAATATTACAAATCAACCAAAATACAAAAAAGAGCACGTTTTGAACTGCGAAAATATAGTAATTACAGTAGAGAATTATGTGTGAAAGTATATAATTTGTCACCTAATCTGATCAAGGTACAATCTTAAATTCACAAGAATAATAATGAAGAATTTGTTGATTCCATTGAATTTAATTACCTTGGTGAAAACTCCAACGCCACATTCCATGGCAACTTTAGCCAAGAAGAGATCATCAGCCAACAACCGCTCCTTGAATCCGCCGAACTTCATTAACCAAGAAATGAAAGCAGATTTTTCGAGTTCGAAGTATCGAATCACAATGGATCCAGGTATTCTACCGTCTTCTATGGCGGCCTTCAAGTCCTTGGGCAAGTTCTCAAGTCCCTTCCCGGCCTCCGCCAACGCCATTAGAGCTTCATCTCTATTCTTCGTCTTGTTACTATCATCATTCCAATTATTTCCTCCATTAGAGCTTCATCTCTATTCTTTTTCTTGTTACTATCATCATTCCAATTATTTCCATTCTCATCTCCACCTCCGCCGCCGCCGTTGTTGCCTCCTCCGCCGATTCCTCCATTTCCTCCGCCGCTGGAGATGTCGGTGATAATGTCAGTGTTAGTGACTGAGGAATTGGTGGAAAATGGTAAAAATAGGGAACGGTGGTGTGTGGGGTTTGTGGTTATTGAGAGTGAAATGAGGTGGGTTTTGGCAGTCGAGAAAGCACGAGGTACGGAGGCGGATGAAGGGAGATGGTTGTGGAGTGAGAGAAAGCGCGGTGGTGGTGTGGTGGAGGTAATGTTGGCGGAGATCGGCATTTTGGTCGTGGTTCACGCCTTTGCCCTGCTCTCTCCAAACCTTTTGTTTATCTTTGTTTTGTACAGGGAGACAATCTTTTTCCTAAACAGTATTGAAGTTGGTGAGTTTGAGGGAGTAGGTAATCGATTAGGGAAAATTGCAGCCGAGATACCAAACCTTTTACTTATTTGCAGGTCCTTGCCCAAATCTTTAATTTGTACAAACCACAGTACCAAACCTTTAAACAATCTCAGCTCAAGTCCAAATTGACGGATTCCGTTAGTTTGACATTAAAAACTGTCACTTGACCTCATAAATTAAAAATTTAATAATTCTTTCCAAATAAGCTAAAGGTATTTTGGACATAATATGTTTCTCATATTAAATCAAAAATTTAAAAAAAAAACAAAAAACAAAATCACAACCTTCGGCCGACCTGCCTCCTATCTCAGCCACCGGAAATTGTCCCTCATACCCGCCGCCTAAGCCACCCTCAACCCGCCGGGTTTTACCATAGTTGAATTTTTCAGATATCTTCCTTGCATCAGATATCGAAAGTATTTTCCTTTCATACAACGACTTATAGTGTTTACAAGGCAATTTCGAATAAGATTTCAGCTGTATTTTTTGCTCATAGAAAATTAATTATAGAGTTCATAAGGCAATTTTCAATAAGTTTTCAACTGGGTTTAGCTTAGAAATGCATACGGGTCCGGACCTCTCGCTTTCACCGAGCTTCAATAGCTACTCTAACTATAACCTTGCAGAAATCGCAGCTCGAGTTGTGGAAGAATTTAGTAATTTTGAAGAATTTTATGATGAATTTGTATAGAAAACAAAGAAAGTCCATCAACCCAAAAAGTCGCAGAAGAAGCAAATCTTGAAAATGTAGAAAAAGAAGATAAAAATGATGATATGGCATTAAATGATAGGTGAAATTAAATAAGTTATTTAATTTTACCTTTCATTTAACATATCATTTAGAGCTACCTAAACTGTGTTTGTAACTCCATTAAGGGTGAATAACATTACTCAATTTGAATTCGCATTTGTTGCAAAAGAGGCTGAATTTTCTTCTCCAATTTCAGCCAATGAAATCTTCTACAATGGTCATATCTAACCAGTTTTCCCGATCTCAAATAGAGATTTACGGCTTGAAAATGTTGAAATTGAGAATGGAAATAAGATTACTGAAAATTCGAAGATTACTGAAAATTTGAGTTCCATTGAGGAAACATTTTGGTGGCGGGCATAAGGGGCAATTTCCAGTGGCTTAGACACGCGATGATAGTTTTTAATGTCAAACTAATGAAATCCGTCAATTTGGACTTGGGCTGCAATTTTTTAAAGGTTTGGTACCGTAAGTGATACAAATTAAAGATTTGGACAAAGTCTGCAAATAAGCGATAGATTTGATACCTTGACTGCAATTTTCCCGGGTGATTATGGACTATTTGCCTACCATGGTTGGGTCCCCCAAAGTGGATCCCTGGAGATGTATATAAAAAGAATCGTGCTAAAGTGACAAGTTCAATGATAGATTCAAAAACAAGGGGCTCGTGTCAATACATGATTGAACAAATTAAAAAAAAAAAACCCAATTAGGTGCTATCATCCCATCCCGTCACCCCATCCCTATCAGCAGCCCCCATTCAAGGAGCATTATCCATGAAAAAAATGACTTCGATTGTTTATAAATATGAGTCAAATATAGGTTTAGACCAAATAGAACCGATCGATTTTGGTATAATTCTGGATTCCATGGGAAGAATTCTCATCGGAGACTGTATTCAATCGTATTTGAATCATTGGTTTTTCGTGGAACTTAGGGTTAAGCTTCTTGACCTTACATGTTGAATGATTATGAAACACAATCTTCATATAATTACTTTTTTAACCACACCATGTTTTTATCGCTATTAAATTCTTAAATCTTGATTCAGTTTTGCTTAAATCACAACCTTTTATTAGCAAGTGTTTCTTGTCTTTAATGACATTTTTCACCTAAAATATTTATAGGGCTTAAAAGAACTTATTTGTCGCTCATATTTTTAAATAAGTAAAATTAAATTTACAAATTCAAAACTCCACAAAATATTTACCCTTGATTTGAAGCACGCTAACAGACTATTAAGACAGAAAACCGTCATCAAATAAAATATCTTAATTAATTAATGATATGAAAAAGTTGAAGGGTATAAGTGCAAAAATAAACAAAGGTAATTGATCAATATGTCAAAAGAAATAATAAAATAATCAATTTACACGTGCCAATTAAAAGGTTGAGAATGTTAGGTGTGATCCCAATGCCATGGAACACGTACTCGAATGGTCAAACTTAGGGGTTAACGTGATTCACGATTTATTGATTCTGGTTAATAATAATAATAACCCCGAGCTCGAGGTTATTGCCCGATCTCACTTGACCTTGATTGCACCAATTATTAGGTCGGGCTTCGGGATGAGGTCGGGCATTTATTGTCCTCGTGCAGACCAATCGACCCCATCTTACGTCGCTAAGAAACGATGATCTTTTTCTTTAAAAATTAACTCTCATATTCAGATACGCAATCTCAAACATGTATAAGTATTTCAAAAAATCGGTTTTAATTTTTTTTGGGAAACAAAACATTTTCCTTTCATTAATTTCTTTTCCGGGAGATCTAAGAATGACTTTACACACAAAATTGCATTAAGATGTTGTACTGGATAGATATAAACAAGATTAAGAAAGAAACTAGCCGGAAAAATTTAACATGCTAACACATCTAACAAGAAATCGAACACGAGAAGATCCAACAAATGTAAATAATTAAGGCAATTTTGAAAAACTTCCCTCAAACAGCCACACGGTGTCTTGGAAATTATCGCACAAGCCGATGAGCTTAAATGTTCATAAACACACATATTCGAGTAGGAAGCTTGCAATTATATTTGCATATGACGACGCTGTTAGTGTACTTTCCTATAATATAGACCATAAACCAGTTGCTAGTAATCTCGTCGCACCACATGGGTAGGGAAGTTTGATCATGGAGGTTTCAGAAATTATCCTAAATCATTTCTTGCAATATGATTTTTAGGTATAGTCATTATTTGAGCCACATTAAAATTTTCATTCTCATTTTTCTATTCATTTTTAACCACGTATTCTTCAATAAAATAGTATTTTACATCACATCAATAATTTTTCCTTCTTTTTCAACTACACATTCTCCATCAATCTACTATTCAAAAATACATTCTTCCAAAATAATATGGCTCAAACACACCCCTAACTACAAAGAACAATAACATGTACATCAATTACTTAAACATAACTTGTATCTCATCAAGCTATTTTATTCTTGATTATCTATAATGAAAATTGATTTCAGGAAAATTGTTATTCGTTGATTGCGCAGGCCATCGAAAGATTGAGTCTTCCTCAAATTCAAGTGAAGACCGTCATGCATTGGCGGAGATAGGGGTGGGCTGTAGCCCACCCTTGTCCAAGCCAAGATCCTCTTAAAAAATTAAATTTTTTTTTTTACAGCCAATTTTTCCACAATCCAACACATGGTAGCCCACTGTCCATCCACCCAGCCCACTGTTCAAGCCCAATTGGAAAAATGTCCAACCCAATTTGCTTTTTATATAAAATTAAATCCACCTAATTTGCATTTCTTTACTTGTGCAAGGCTCTTCTACAATTTCTTCCAATTCTTGCCCTGTCGCCCATTACCGAAGGTGCAAAAGTGAAACCCTTAAACGCCGATTGCTTATCGCCGAAGTCCGCCCAGTATCAGCCGATTCCGAACCTACAGATACCATTGTTGAGGTCAGTAATTAATTATTTTCTTTGTTTTTTCTTTTAATACAAAGAAATATATAGAAGGTTAAAATTAAAACTGAAAACTTTCTTTGACGTGCGGATTTATGGATGTATGAGGGGAATCGAGGGATTCATTCAGAGGAATATCCGTTAGACCGTTGTACTTCAGCAGTTGAGAATAGAGATGGATTCTGGGAATCATGGGATAAGGATTGACGTATGCATTGTGCTTTGTGCTTAGCCTTAGCTCTAATTATTTTTAAGTGTTGCTTAGCTTTAATTATTTTTATCAAAGTTATTAATTAATTAGAAAATAGAGATGCTGAGATGGGAATCATGGGATTGATGTGNATTGATAGCACATCTGCTTCTAGTTTTTGAATTGAATTTGGAAGTGTCTCAATTAGGCATTTTTTTAGTAAATGTTAGTTTGGAAATTTAGTCAACCGCAGTTTATATAGGAATTCATAGGATATTAAAGTTTTTTTTTGTTTTTGACATTTATGCTCTTAGGTTTCATATGGAGGAAGATCGACCTTCTTCCAAGAAAGGAAGAACTTTGTTATCTTTCTTTTCAAAGAGTAACAAATATCAGGGTACAATTGTAATATGTAACGTTAGATTTAGATTCTATTATAGATGAATTTTATGCTATAAAACATCGTCGGGTACAATTGTAATATGTAACGTTATATGACAATTTTTCTAGTTATATATAAATTTTATTCGTATATTACATTTTAAAATATTTAGCCCCCCGTACGATGAATTCCTGGCTCCGCCCCTGCCGTCATGGATGCTGCGTAGAAAGTCACGGGTCGAATCAACTTGGCACGCTGTTGGAACAGGCCAAGGTGCCATGCTGCACATGAGTGCATCGCCTAGTCCCAATTGTTTCCGAACCTTGCCATCAAACGATACCCAAGCATGGCTTCTGCTATTGAAAGGCACAACTACTCGAACATTCACATGCTGGGTCAATATCAAAGGCCGAAAGGATAAGAGAGTGTGGGCAAATTGGTCTAAATAGGATACCATGAAACCTGAAAATCAATTGAAGCTATTCATGGGATGGTCTAACAGAGCATTAATCAAGAAAAACACATTGTCCAACATACTTTGATATAAAAAGTTTGTGCATGTTTGATGTGCTTAAACTATAATTTAAGTTGGTCAAACATACTTATTACACATTTCGTAGAATTCACAACTATTACTTAATATTCGACACACATCTTATAAGGACTCCCAATAAAATTAATCACGTTGTTCAACATATTTTGCTATAAAAAGTTAGTGCGTGTTTGACAAAACTTAAATTGTAATTTAATCTGGTCAAACTTATTTTTTATCCGCACATTTTGTAGAATTCACAATTATTAACACACATTTTGTAGGATCCTCAGCTTCTAAACATTCCCAGACACGTTCTTACTTAAAAGTAACGTGTACTTCTTTTAAGCTTAGCCTAAGAAGCTCAAATGACAAATAGACGGGATGACAAATGGTTCAAGACGTACGTGGTGATGAACCATCGATCCTCCAACTGCCAGGGAATATGTCGTGCTCCCAGATATCGTCGATAATATTAAACCATCTCCTTGTACACAAGTGACGAAAGAGTTGTCAGTCTCACAATAGCATTCCAGGATGAAATTCCACGATCAATTGTAACCTAGTTCATGACAAGCATTGGTACTTCGCTCTCATATTCACTTTTAGCTGAATCTCGAATGATATGGTACTGCAATCAATGTCTTAAAATACTCATGGCAATGCTCACTATCTGATTTTATGTGGATCGAAATAATATTTTTCTTATCCATTCAGGATCAATAAGTCCTTGTTTGAGCCCCGATTTATTAAAAAACTCATTTTCAATCATACATTCTCGAATAAAATAAATTTACACATAAATCGAAAAAAATTTCTTATTTTTTAACCACGCATTCTCCAAAGTACTTTTTTTTTTCCCCTAAAATGGGGCTCAAACAAGGACTGAATTTGCAAGCTTGAATTTTATGGTTGAATTTTATCGAGAAAAATGTATTAGAATTTTAGAAAAAAGTTAAAGATTGGTGAACAGAGAAATGAAAACAAACAAGTTATTCATTTACCGGTCTAGACCACTTCACATTTGGCCGCACTTAAAAGCAACTTTTTAGGCATTATACAAAAATGTTCAAAAAATGTGCTTTTATGCACGTCGAACCATGCTACTAGTTTTTCACATTTATCGTAACATATTGTCAAGAACACATTTTTTAGCTGTCCCTTTTATACTAAATAGAACATTTCTCTCTTCTACATTCACATACAAGATGCACTCAAAGAAAATAAAATAGAGTACGGCAATTAATTGCTCAATCGTCGTATCATAAACATTATATATCCATAGTACATGTTAAATTTCAAACTATTAAATGTTCAATTCAATATTGAGGGGTCGCTCAATTGTAACCTTGGGTTTGCTCTCCAATGATCACCAGTTCGAGTCCCTTCAGGATCTCGTGGAATTAGTCAAGGTGCGCACAAATTGATCGGACATCCACGGTTATCAAAGAAAACAAAATATTCAATTCAATCCCATCTTTAAACAGTTTGGTACAAGGATTAATTCCTATGATAAATTATTTATTAGGAGTGTGTTTGGTACACATTCTTTTGAAATAATGTATTATTGAATAGTAGATTGATGGAGAATGTGTGGTTAAAAATTAAAGAAAAGTTATTGATGTGATGGAAAATATTATTTTATTGAAGAATGTGTGGTTGAAAATTAGTAAAAGAATGAGAATGAAAAAAATAATGTGTACCAAACAGAGCCTAGGTGCTGTGTCACTGGAAAAGGACAGATCATACATGGAAATTAGCCTACACCTCATTTATTCAACCAACTACTTCGCTGTCCTATTAATTGTGACACTGTAAAAACTCAATGTTGAAATGTGCTTTACTGAAATATATACATACGTATATTTTCCCATCTACATGCTCGGGATTGAGGACAAGAGACGAATGAAATAGTTCTCACGTCATGCCCTCAAACAAAGCTCGAACTGTCTTTAAACAAAAGGATACTTGTACCCTAAACTCGAGATTTGATGTGGGTTGATAGTGAATGGATCCAATAACGTATGTGCCGATAATGATTATTTCTAGCCAGGTCCAAAGATACAAAAAGGAAAAGGAAAAGACGACTATCCGAGCTAATGATAGAGAAAAGAATAGTTTCGGGTCAAATCTCATTAATTGATCATAACGATATCGTGAGAAAAGGAGGGAGGGACCTGCTAAAGAATCAAGAAGAGTGGATTTGCCAGAGCCAGAAGGACCCATAACAGCCATGATTCTTCCAGGCTCAGCATAACCGTTGAGTCCATGTAGCAATTTCTTGGCACCGTTAAATCTTCCCAAACCAAGTAAGCTCCGCCCTAGTCCCTTCTCAATATCATCACCAGTGCTGCTAGAATTTGCACCTCCATCGCCTCCGCCGCCACTTGCCACCTCTATTTCCATACCAAGAAACTTTCAACTGGTACCCAAAAAAGTGGTCAAAATGAAATACAAAATGTTGTGTACTACTCCATCTGTGTTTATATTCTTTAACGAGTTATAGTGAATAACTGTATTCACTTATTCAACAAAGAACTACCCTTCTCTGTCTACATTGTATTTAAATATATACATACATCACTCTGTGTGAGTGAAAGAGAGAGAGTTAATGTTGGCGTTCAAAGGGTTTCGCAGTGAGATCATAGGGGTGTCATGGCAAGATAAGTGGAGCAGTGGGATAATATTCGCAAAAGTAATTTTCTTATTAAAATACCAACGTGGACATAAACGACGTTAACTAGTGCATCACGTGAAATAAAATTACCTCACCTTCAAAAACTTAAAAGGAAAAAACATGAAGTTCAACATCCGACTGCACATAAGAATCGAACATATAGGCAAAAAAACCGTAACACAACTTTATCTAACATGATATACTAATTAACGCCGTTTATGTCCACATTGGAATTTAATAGTGACGCGTCGTTTTAGACTGTAAGGTCGCCATAACGACCTAAAAGTATATAAATATTATCCTTGTTAAGAATATCAATATTGTGCTTTTGACAAAAAGATTAAATCTTTTCCAGAGAGAATCTAATCCATTATCCCTCATTGCTTGCGGTCATCCACAGTCACACAGTCCTTTAAAGTATCCCTGAATTGCAATCAAAATATTGAGATTAATTGGACTACTGACTGTGAAGCCTACAATTCAAAAGAAACTTAGCCCCTGTAGTAGCTAAAGATCAATTTTGTAGTAAATTTTGATAAAATTTAATGAAATGTGATTGAAAAGTTGATGAAATGAACAGAGTACAGTCGACATACATCATTACAGATAACAAACAGATTCATCAGAATGTCCCTTTTACGTGCAACAGGTTCCCAAAGCGAAACCATAGCTCAATGCAAAGAACGCATACTTGACAATCCATTAACAGTAACATATAAACTGAAGATAAAGTTATCTATCCAACGGGAAAGGAAATACAAATCCTCATCAAAAACAACAATCATGCACATGGTTAAATTTTAGCATCGGTCCACAACTATCAGAACGATTTCTTAACACTAAATGGAAAGCCACAAAATTCTTCAAAAGCCGCCAACATCAGAATCTCCTCCTGGGACTTCTAGAACGACGACCACGAGGTGATCTGCAAAAATAATTTCAAAATGGACAAGATTATGTAAATGTCAAAAGAGGAGGAAGATTAAGATCCATCATTAAAAAAAGGACCTTATCAAATAAATGAGTGGGGGCAAAACGTGAAAATCTAAGTTTCAGGGATGTTTATCAATAGAATCATCATAGAGTAAGCTTCAACACTGTAAGGTTAGTAGCAATCTCTTTACAAAGTTAAATAAGGCATCCAATTTAAGTTTGAACAATTATTAGATCGCAATACTGATTTGGAAATTCAAGTAAAAGAGTAAGCCAAAAAATGTGAGCACTCCTACACCATACGGGTTGTAGCGCCTCGGCCTATCTTGTTGAAGGCTTCTAAAAAAAAAGTGGTGAATTACTCGGATTGGTCTCGCATCCCTGTGCCCAAAAGGATGGGCAAGTACGATTTGAGTCCTCATCGATCGGGGAAATTAACAAATCAAGAAATTCACAATGTTTAACATTTTTAATGTATGCTCACTTAAAATGAAAAGAAGATGATATAAATAATAAGAAACACATGAGACTTCATGAACATGTACCTCCTCCTCATATTCCTCCTCCTGAATGGACCTTTGCTGAATGCCCAATCAACGGTTATCGCCTGGGTGAGGAGTTCTGTCCCATCCATTTCACTTATAGCTTTCTGTGCTTCCTCAAAATTCTCATATTCAATTAGTGCATAACCCTACGTAACAGGTCAATGTGCCAAGTTAGTTAAAAGTACCTAACAGCAAGCCACAGCAAACTGAGGTACATAAACAAAATCTGGTACTCTCACTAAAATAATAAATGACAAACACGGGGAATCTTCTTATATGCAGACTGTTGTTCAGCAAGAATTCAGAAATCGATGTCTTAATACCGAAAAAGGTCAGCTTTCCGACATGGTGACAGCATCTCCAAATGATAAAGTGAAGAACTACAAAGTATTCATTTAAAGTGTGTTTGGGACACATTCTTGTGAAAGAATGTATTATTGAATAGTAGACCGCTGGAGAATGAGTGGTCAAAAATAAAGGAAAAGTAATTGATGAGATGGAAAATATTATTTTATTGAAGAATATTGAATAGTAGACCGATGGAGAATGTGTGGTCAAAAATAAAGGAAAAGTTATTGATGTGATGGAAAATATTATTTTATTGAAGAATGTGTGGTTGAAAATGAGTAGAAGAATGAGAATGAAAAACATAATGTGTACCAAACAGGGCCTTAATTAAGTATATATTTGCTAATGTTCTTGCCAAGGTAAAAGTTTATATTTAACTATCTCCACTCTCATCCTAAGAGCAAAGAGATCGGTTAAAGTGACGCACACATTGCCATAATGTGGAAGGTATTTCAAGCAGTGACTAAAAAAAAATTCCTTAAAAGGATGTGATCTATGATGCACCGACACGGATTCGTGTGTCCGACACGATGCGTGTCACCAATAAGCAATTTTTCAAAAAGATACTAACACGACACGTCCCCGATACGTTGATTATATTCTTTAAAATTCTTCATTTATATAGTATAAATTTAGTTTTATACTTGTTATTAATATTTCTTATTGAAATCTTTTACATGAGTACTTATTTGTTATTTACTAATAATTTTGAGTTAAAAATATATAATATTTTTAATGAAAAATGAAAAATATTCATAGAAGTGTCGTATCAACGCCTAGTTGAAGCTTCCGTGCCACAGAGGATGTGATCCTATATGATACAGGAGCTTTAAGCAACAGTCCCAGTAGGGGTGGCAAAAAAACCCGAACGGGGCGGGAATTACCTGCTTAATCGGGTATTCGGGGCGGGGATGGATAACGAGTGCCCCGTTCCGTTTAATTTTTTTATTTTTTAGAATTCAATATTTTAAATAGAAAAATTCACGAAATTTCATTAGTTCTAATAAAAAATCACAACTAAAATTATCTAAAAAATATGACAAGCAATAAAAGTCTTAGTTTACCTAATATATTTGAATAATTTAACTTTTAAAAATAAGTAAAGATTAAAAAATATATTATTGTCTCGGTCTAAAGAATGGAGGCAATAAAATGAATTAAAATAAAGGCGTGTTCGATAGAGATTAAAATTGAAAAACTAACCGTTATTGTTGACTTTTATTAGACGAGTGAGACCCAATAACGGCTAATTTTTCAATTTTAATTGGATTTTAATCACTTCCAAACATGCTCTAAATAAATAATTAAATAAAAATTAAACGGGATAGTAAATTGAGCAAGGGCCCCGCCCCGTTGCCATCCCTATAAACAAGCACAGATTGGCAAATAAGCAGAGCCCTACATAAAATTAGGGCTATGCTTATTTGGTGTGTTTGGAGAGAAAGAAACGGCCGGTGTTTTGAAGATCAAACGAGGACGACAGAGCAGTTTAAAGAATTATTTTATTTGACTTTGTATAGTTGGTTTAACGCCGCAACCAATAGTCCGATAGAAGGGTTGCCTAATTTTTTAGCGTTTCTATCTTGTTTAAACTGAGAATGCACTCCTTGTGTATTATCTTTTGTTTTTGATTTATAAAATTTCATGATTACTTATCAAAAAAAAAACTAAGAGTTGTGAGAGGAAGTTGCTGATGTCCGGGGTGAACACACACCATTTTCCTTCGATGACAGATGGAGTTTATTTCCAATCTACCAAGGTCAAATGCAAGTCCCCCATTCCAGCCTCTATTATATGTTCTAATGGAATTTCCTTTCATTGGTTCAAAAAAATCGGAAGCACAGCCATCCTCCGAAGCTGGTACTGGCAGGGTTCAATCACATCATGACTTCTAGTATTTTTCTTTTTATTCTTTGTAGATCTACTTTCATTACTACCATAAATTTATTTCTTTTTTCTTTGCAAGTTTTTTCTTTAGTTCAGTGTTCTTTTTAAACAAAAGAGGACATGTGCCAGTATGTGGTTCAATTATACCAGCTCCCTAAGGGGACACTTTTGGCGTATATGTTTCATCTCTTTCTTTAAGTTGAATAGCTCCCTAGTCCATACAGGACCCACTCAATGACCCAAAATATTAAATTCTTCAGGTATGCATTCTTCATTTATCCTATTCAATTCATGGCAGGCCAATCAAAAGAAGATAATAATTCAGGCCAATCATAAGAGGTAATCCATCTTTTGTAGAGGGATCTCAAAGGAAAATTTTAGTTTACCTTGACAAAACCCGTACGTCGGTCAAGATTTAAATGCAAATTCTTGATCTCCCCAAAATCGCCAAACGCATTTTGTAGATCATCCTCTTGTGCCTCTTCATGAACTCCAGTAACCAGAATAATCCATCCTTCAATTGCTGCACAATTTCAGAACCAATTAAAAATCATCACATTCCATCAAACTCTTCTCTAGATATCAAGAAATTGATACCATCTGATTGAAAATGTTTGTTCAATCCGCATTATATAATAGGTGACTGGCACCTAATAATAATCATAAAAAGCAAAAATCTATAATAGTGTGGCAATAATTTCAATAATTTATTACACCAAAAAAAACTCAATATTTAACGTTTCTTCATTCTCATAAGTTACAGAATCTAATTTAAAAGTTAACATTCATCAATGCCTGTAAGATGTCCAGACAGGATTCAATAACTCCAAGGCTTGGAAAGCAGTCAAAGCACCAAAATTATGTGCCCCAAATAGTTATGTGTTATATGATGTTTTAATAAGAATTCTTAGTTTCGGTGCATACTTTATTCAACATTTGGGTAGATATGCATTATATGATGTTTACTAGTTCCCAAGCAGTAATCACACATTCATACTCCTTGTTAACAACTAGATCTTAGGAACCAGGAAAAAATTCAAGAAGACACAAATAAGTAAATGGTGATAGGTGAAGCCATGAAGGGGTGTAATATATCCAACTTCTATCCTAAAACAACAATTTTTTGAAGGGAACTTTCATTTACAAGCAACCATTTTTCCTTTAGAATCCAAAGAAGACATTAGGATCTCGCACAAGAGAAGCATAAAACTAGAAGCAAAACAAACAGAGCCAGGTTCAGATTTCCAACTAATTCAGATAATGAAACAGATCTTTAATAAGAAAAGGAAAAAAGAATAAACCAAAACTATATTAAATAAAACCCTAGAGCCACTCAAAATCATTGAAAAAACCAGGATATATGTACCTACACCTAAATTTCTTCATCTTCTTCAATTCGCTCTACTAATTCAGCCAAAACCCGATCTTTACTCAACAAAACAGTGAAAATATTCATAATCCTCAGTTCCTTAAACTATATAATCCCATTTGCACTATTTCAGCTTAACAAAGACCTTTATCAAAAAAAAAAAAGAACAAATAATAATCTTCAAAAATAGGTTCTCCATTGACATCAGTCCCAATCAAATAAAAATTAAGTAAGTGGAAAAATCAAATGCGTATAAAAGGAAGAGTGGTTTAGGTTTTAGATACTAACATCGCTCGGGGCCCGGCCCACCGTCGGAGTCGAGGGAGTCAAAACGACCGGACATACGAGCGTTGCGTTCGGCCTCAGATGAGGCCTCGCTACGGAAGCCGCGGCCCTTGGTCTTCTTAGGAGCAGAGGCTGACAAGCCGCCTGTGATGGCAGACTTGAGCCGAGGAACATTGGCGCCGCGGTTGGGAGATGACGCACCGCCGTCCCCTATGTCCTCGTCCATCAGATCGTCCTCCTCCGGCTCGAAATCCACCGCCTCCGCCTCCACGTTCGTCATTTTTGCTTACAGAATTGTACTCGAGAAGAAAAATAGATTTGGTTTCTGAGTGGGGGATGAGGGTTTTAATTTAGTTCTATAGTAAAATTGAAAATAAATTAACGTTTGGTAGCCAATATGTAACTATCTATAACGTTAAGGACCTTATGTGCAATTATCACCCATTATCGATTGTAAATGGACTCGGGCGTGTTGTTACAGGCCCAATGATAAGGAAATATTGCTCGATATCGTTTGTTCTGTTCCACTCGAACCCTTCGTTTTTTGTTTTTTGTTGGTTGTAAATAGTTCACGTTGGAGCTCAAGTAGAAAGGATTAATTCATTTCTTGGGGGCAAGGATCTAAGGTTAATGTCAATCAATAAATTGGAACAATTTCGTAAATATATCTTCGAGATAGAAATGGAAAGGATCCAATTTGAGTAAGTTTCCAATTCAAAAGCAAAACCTGTTGGAATTGATCAAACGTTTTCGATCCAAAGTGTATCACGCGGGAATCAACTGTCCGTAGGATTCTTTGATAGAAAGAGAAATCACAAAAAAGGGTATGTTGCTGCCATTTTGAAAGGATTAAGAAGCACCGAAGTAATGTCTAAACCCAATGATTTAAAACAAAGATAAAGGATCCCAGAACAAGGAAACACCATTTTAATTGTCTCGATAGTCTCAATAACTGGATCAGACTGAAGAATCAAAATAGAATTTTAAACGAGACAAACAAAAGGGGGTAAAGACCACTCAATAAATGAAATTTATTAAAGATTTTTTCCTTTAAGCTATTTGAG
>OU503051.1:1332200-1382056 GCA_912172775.2 Fraxinus pennsylvanica
GATAAAACAATTGCTGATCTTTCGACTAGTTAAACAAATGGATTGGACTAGAAATGATTAAATAAGATATATGTGTGAGGATAATCGAGCATTTCAAGCATGCCTTCAATTATTTGAGGTTCAACTTTGATTGTTATTTTTCGTGTTTTTTCAAATTTAGTGAGGGAACTGATAGAACTGCTGACATTCCAACTAGTTAAACAAATGGATTGGACTAGAAACTATTAAATACGAGATGCTTGTGAGCATAGTCGAGTGTGTACCAAACATGCCTTAATTATTTGGGGTTCGATTTCTGATTGTATTTCTCGTGTTTTTTCTTGATTTATCTCTGCAATTTTTGCTGTCATAATCACAATTCTAACATCTAGTTCTTGATTCAACTACAGGTTGCAGTCTGAGTTAATGGCCCTAATGGTGAGAACTACAACCAATACTCAGTACCTACATTTTCAATTTTTGTCCCTTTTAATCGTGAAATATTATGGAATATCCGCATTCCCGAAGGAAAACAATATTTTCTGCCGGAAAGGAACGATAACTGTCAGCAAATATACAGTGTTTGAAGGAACCGAATACAAGTTATCCCTTTCATTTCCCCTCGACTATCCTTTCAAGATCCCAAAGGTTAAATTCGAGACCAGTTGCTTTGATCCCAACGTCAATTGGTACGAAACATATGCCTCAACATATTACAGTTAACAGTCTCTCATTCTAGTTGTGAAGGCGAATGCATATATCTGATTTTTCTTTGAATTTTCGTAGGATAAGTGGTCATCTGCCTATCTTGTCTCAACTGTTGCTCCAGAAGGCTGAATATAGAGTAATGGATCGCTCTCTACTTTCAGAAATCCAAAATAAACGTACAAATTCATTTGTATCCAAAAGCAGAAATCCAAAATAAACATGTACAAATTCATTTGTATCCAAAAGCAAAAATTCGAACCCACAAATCTAAGTTTTTCATTTAACTCATGAGCCTGGAGAATCATATCCACAGTATGATCCTTTCTATGGTACATTGAACAATATTTTTACTCGTAAATGAAAAAAACAAGACAGAATGTTTTCTCGAGTCAAGTAGATATGTAAAGAGATGTTGAATCCATACCTGATTTTTAAACGAAAGATAAAGTAGGTCAGTTTATAGAAACAGCAGCATCCGTTGTTCAATGATCACCAATTGTTCAATGATCACGATTTACTTAATAATATAAAAGAAATCTAGAACAAAAAGAAGGAACATAGATGAAAAGTGTGAAATGTGCGTTCACAGTTCATAGCACTTTGATCTTGTTTCTGCAGACTCGCTGCAGAGTCGAGTCGAGTCGAATGTAGCAATTTCTAAATGTTCCAGAGTTCTTTACTTTATACTGAGAAAATTAAGTGCTCGTGTAATTTACGTCTTCACTTTCCTCCTTATCCTTCCTTACTTTCCCTACAGTTTTAAGTAATTCTACACTCCATCAAAGCTATCATGAAAAAAACTTGCAAATACACCCTTCTCAATGTCCAGTTATGCACAAGGAAAAATATATGATTCTTGGCTTCTAAATAATAGCATAAAACTCAATTCGTGAGAGCACTGTCCATAACGGAAGAATTCCGAGTTAATGGAAACGCTTGGTTTCTGTTTAAGTTGTAGGTGTAACCAACCAGGAATGATTCCAGACAGACGCTTCAACCTTTATTTCCAGTTATCAAACATTATCCAATATTGCACCTATACAAACCTCTTCTATGTCACAATTTGAGAAATTCAGGGCATGCCAGTCAAGTTACATTCATAGCATCATGGTTTTATCATAAATATTTGCAAATGATAATGAAAACAATAACTACGGAAAAAAATACAAACCTTCAAGCAGAAAGCAATGGCAGATGATGCTTGAGTTTTAATTGCTGATCTCTTGATTATGCTCCAGTCTCATTGATTTCCACGTTTGATCTTTATCAGTACCCTGTAATTTGCAACAGCATACCAGGATTGTGTACTGAAATTGATGGAATTCACATTAGAGAAGAAACTCAAGATAGTGTGGTAATATTTCTGGAAAGGAAAATTAGAAGCCAAGAATCAAATAGAAAAATTTGACTTGAGCATGCTTTGTTTTGCTTAAAAGTTACTTTTCTGGAAAGTAAGTTATCGCCCACTATCCAGAATAGCTAAATTTTGTTAGTAAAAAGAAGCAACTATGAAAATCATGTTAGGTTGTGCTTGCTTGGTAGTGCTTTTAAGTGCTTGTAATCCCACGGAATGTGTGGTAATAAGTGGTAGCAAGTTGTGGGTCCTATGAAATGTGGATAAAAATATGTTTGACCAGCTTAAATTTTAAACTTTGCCAAACATGCACTAAATAACTAACTAAAAGTAAGTAGGACTTACATTTAAGCACTTCCAAAGCAAGTTCATGTTAACTTCGTTCCCAACTCCACGTCCATAATACAGCCTCCAGTTCATGTGCAAGGCACAAAAAGTTTATAGCATCCCTGTTACAATTTGCCAAGTGTATGGCTATAAAATCAAAGGAAGCAAACAGATAATGTGAGTACACAACATAATATTCATTGAGATGTCATTCAAACAAATATATCTCATATTTTCTGCGCATACAATTCTTCTTCTTCTTAAAGGAAAAATCCTATTAAAGCATAGTTTATCATCAGAGTGCAAGAACTTCTCCATTCTAAGAAGACGACATTTGATATCATACTTCATCAATTTAAAATGCCCCATTGTTGTTGTGTATCAGAGTACAAGAACTTCTCCATTTTAAGAAGACAACATTTGATATGTGAAACAAGTTAGCGCATGGTCGTCAAAAATTTCATTTACTGGAAAAAATTAAAAATAAATAATATTCAGATCAATATAGAATTTGGTATGTCAAGTTACACAAAAATAGTAACCAATGCAGCATAGCAGGTATACATAGACTATAGCTATGAAGGGAAGAAGAGAGAAGCAAAAAGAGAGAAAGAGGGAAAAAGCAGATTTCAATGTATTCAATATTTCAATAGCAACAGTATGTCATACAAAATCCTCAGTCTTTAAGCTTAAAATTGCAAATGAAGAAGGGAGATTTTCCTAATTTAGCCTAATGATTATGGAAGGGAAATGAAAAAAAATACTAGAAAATCAATCAAAATATAGATCTTATTCTTTTGCCTAAAATCAAGTCTAATTATGGCAAGTGTTTGCAAATATCCATTAGAATCTCCATCAGTAACAATGTTAAATTAATAAAGCACTCAGGTACATCCTCAAAAAAATAGTAGAGAACTACTAAAAGAAATACCTTCCAAGCTTCTGGCTTATAGAACAGAGTCAATTAATTCAAAAAACATAAGACTTCAATTGACACGGTACAAGAACACAGAAAAAGAAAATTGTCGCCTGAATGACTCAAAGAACAATGAAATTAATCCTGGATCCTCCATATTTTGTCAATAACTTGTCAACAAACCATGTGCCAAGTATCAGATAGAGAATGGCAGCTAGTTTCCAAAACACAAATAATGCCAGATGTTGAACTATCGTGTATAAAAGCTTAACTATTAATGAGGAGCCACATGTATTCTTTTAAATCTCATCTTCAGCGTGGATCGAACATGCAGATCAAATTCTTTTTTTGTTTTTTTTATCAAATGTCCCAATCATGCACAATTTTTCATTAAAAGTTGGAAATGAGACTTGAACTCAGGTCTTTTGCTTAGCTATGATACTATGTTGAACCATCTCGACAAAAGGCTTAAGCATTTAAAGAGATGCTATATGTATTCATTTAAATAATTATCTTCAGCACCAGATATAGCAATAATGACTTATCAAAAACATGAGGATATTCGAAGAAGGATAGGAGCAACAAATTAATTCTTCGCTTTCTCGGTTGCTCTAAATTGAAGTGAATCATTTGGTTTCAGCTAAATTCACGCAAGCATTTAAGCGCCTACAGTATAGCACAATCTCTTGTATAAAGATAAGTATAAACTACGAACTCTAATCTATTTTCTCTCCCACCATAAATGGCATCGCCTGAATTTCAAAAATTGTTAATGGGGACAACCAGGATTAGTCAGGAAGAGTTCTACTGACTACAGATTACAGAAGGGTAGTTTATCAAACCATTCTTCAAATGGTCATGCGTCAATGATGTAAACATGGCATCTTCCCATGGTCAGCTTCCAGCAAGGTCTTCTCCTGTTGGTACCAATTCATCAAGAGGTCTTCCTTCCTCGCTGAAGTTAACAACTGCTGTTTTCTCCTCTGAAGTAGTATTTAAAGTCCCGATTTTGCATCACTTGCCTGTATCTGGTTTGAATCAGGAATTGGCACTGATGATTGCTTATCATGATTGTCATCAATCAAGAACGCCTCATTAGATTCTTCATTTGGCAGAAATTTCTGATCAGTAAATGTTTCCTCCAAGAGGGATACACCAGTAGATTCTTTCCCAGAGCATTCAGGCCGCACATTAATTTCTGGAAAAAGTGCAGCTTGGCTGCTTTCAGTAGCACAAACATGGGGGCAAACTGGAGGGTTCTTATTAAGACACTTATGGCACTTAAATCCGATGAGCTTTTCAACTTTATCAGCTTTGAGATCAAAAGCATCTCCATGAAACAAATCTGCAAATTGTGAAAATTGTAATTTAATAACAAACTAATTATACTCAACAAATTTGGATGACTCTTCCCTGAGCTGGTTGTGCCAAACATCAGTCATGCATACATACCTATTTAAAAATGTAACTGTCATCTATCAAGAATATTAAGGGTTATTCTTATACAGGCAAGAACTCTAAAAACGATTTTTCTGAGCGAGCAGTTAATTCAAGAAGGAAAAATAATAATCTTCTACAGCGTACATGTGTTTATTTAGTGTAAGTATAGATAAATCAAGTGTAAAGATTGTTACCTCCACAAATCTCACAAGAAACATAAGTCAGCTCAGATTTGAATTCTAATTCACCACAGAGGCAGCATTTCGGCATACATGCGTTGGAAGTCGACTCTCCAGAAAGGACAAGAAGCAATTTACTTCTAAAATGCATCACCCTTTCATCGTTTAGCCTTCTTGACAATCGAAGACCATTCAACCAGTAACTATAATTGACCAGCGTTCTCTTCTTCTGCCAACTACTATATTTTGGCTTCTTCAGTTTGTCTTTTTTTGATTTAGCTTGTTTCCCTTTCTTCTGTCTTTTGATCTTTGTATCCAGCAAGGATGTCTTTACGACAGGTTTAGCATGCCTGGCAGAACGGCGCAGGGGTACAACAAGTTGAACCTTTTTATTCTTTCGTGATTGCACTCGTTGCTTGCCTTTGCCCAACTTTTTCCCTTTTCTGGAGCCCAATGGCTTCAATAATTTTGATGATTTCTTACTTTTTGGTGGCTCGGACTTCCCCTTCTTAGTATCCATTTCCACGGACTTCCCATTGAGACATTTATGGCATGTATATGTACACTGAGCGACAATCGACCCAGCAGACTTCCTTGCATGTCTTTTATGGAAAAAGCCTGAAAATCCATACAATAAGTTGATATTTTAAGTGCTTTTTAGAAGTAATTCATAAATCATGGAAATCACGTGAATCAAGCATGTAGTATATCCACTATTTCAAATTAAAAACTAGTTCAATCCACAAAGATACAAATTCATATTTGTAACCCCAATGTATCTCCTTATTTTACTGTTCCCTGACATCACCACCAGCACCACCCAACTGCTACTGGCACCTTTCTGTTGGCACAAGCATCAACTACCATCAATTTCAGACCCACTTTAAAAATCACTAACAAACTTTAAGGCACAATCAAGCGCCACCAGATCTTCTATAGCAAAGACAACCCCAGATCATAGCAAATGTAAAAAAGAAAACTACTGGAAAAACAGTTCAATATTTAAGGGAAAACATTATAGATAATGATACATGCTTAATACAATTGACAGTTGAGGTACATTTATTCTCCATATTCTATAACTATTCCTGCATGCAGGTAGCAAAAATTTCAGTTCCAAAATGAACATAAAGCAATAATTCCATTAAGCCTTGATAAACCAATATGACCGTATATGTATGGGTCAGAACACAGCTCCAGTCCAAAATAATTATCATTCAGGGGTCTAAAGAAAATGAACAGTTGAGATAATCTCTATTTCATGGCAAAGCATAAACTGTCTCAAGTTTATAGTGATTAACAAGTGTGCCCGAGTAAAAAAAGAATGCCAACACTAAACAACTCAATCGTGCAAGTATTGGATGATTACAGTTATTTATATCAAATCCTATAGAAGCATTGCAGGCAGCATAAAAGGAGAATAATTATTTGGTATCTGATAATCAAGAAAGTCCAAAATTTTCATTATGCAACTCCAAATCAATGCGTTGATTTAACACAATTAGTTTTGCCTAAAAATTTTGAAAAATCAGGTTTTCAAACAGAAGTACATGGGTTCAAATTGGTCCAACTAAGCATGAAAAGAAAAAGATGAAACAGTAAGATGGTAGACTAATAGAACAAATTTGAATCATGTTTAAACAATCAATATACTTTGAATTCCTTTCTCATGCACGCTGAATTAAACAATGATGAAGACAGAGATAGGCAGATGCAACAGTTGATTTGCCTTTGCAATATAGTGACATAAACCAGAATCTCTTACTCAAAGAGAGAAGTTTACCTTTGCAGTACTGGCAACTCACTGCTTCCCTGCAAATGGACAAAAGAAAACCGATTGCTGAGACTGCAAATTCAGAGGCCAAAAAAAGACTGGCAAGAAAACATAACAGTTTAAGCCACACTGTTCTCTAATACTGTTCAAATTAATGAAACATTGATATACATATCTTTTAAACCAGTACACATATAATTTGCAACATAAAAGGAAAAACTTGTCCATGCACAAATAACCTCACACCAATATCAACTCGTGTATCTATCATAAAGAAAGCCAATATGGGTACACCAACACACGTCCAACAGAAAAAAATTTAAACATCTAGATTATCTAACTTCACAAAAGAAAATATCAATAAGAATGACTCAAATCATTATGTAGTAAAACTACAACTAAAAAGTAAGACTGCACATTCAAAAGTCTCTGCATATTATGTTTGGTTATTTTTTTGATTTTACATCGAATCTAAGAACTATTAGAAGGGTCTTCTTTGTCTAAGGACAACTTGTTATCTACTGCCATGCATTTTTCCTTTCTTTGATAAAAAGATAGTCCTGTTTTTTTCTAAAAGAAATTCCAATATTAACAATTAGTAATCATATCATACCTGACGAGAACATCTTTGTTACAGTGTCCACACTGATAATTTTCCAATCTCTCTGCTCTCGAGAAAAGGTATGAAAATCCCTTTTCCTTGAAGGTTTTATTCGTTACCACACTGTTCTCACGAAGTTTTCCAGAACATGTCTTATTTGATTTGCGAGCAATTCTTTTCTCTTCAAACATTTTCAGGAGATGCAATGGAACATGAGACTCTTCCAGCCAATATTTCTTCCTTTCACTAGAAGAATCTTCAAGCATGGATCCATGTATCACAACAATATCAGGGATAAATCTTCTCTTGCCAAAATCAAGAAGATACCTAACCACCGATCCCTCAGAGCACTTCCTACGTATAATAACTTTTTTGAATAATTTGGCTGACTTTTGGGACTCCTTGTCTGTCTTTGATAGAATTTTCGGGTTCCCAATGTCATCCCATCTGATATTTGCATCAAGCTCTCTAACCTGGGCACATGAAAAATGTCGATGAAATATAACTTAGTTAAGTTGCAACACATATTGCTGTGTTCTTATCTTTTTCCCCTGTTGGATGGGGTAAAATGTAGAGCCAACAGCTGTTCAGAGAATTTTTTCATCGTACAGACCAGGAATCTAAACGAATGTAATTATCATAAACGTGATATTCTTTGACAGCTAGACCAAATTCCTGAATAAAAAATAATAAAAGAAAAGGCAAGCCCTTTAGAGAGTTTGTCGCCAGCCATCATTTTACATCTAGTTGGCCTTTAGGCCAAGGTGAATGGAAAGCAAATATTGGAATGAAGGTGGGGGACATATTGAATCATAAGAGAGACATGCCTGGAGAGCTAGCTGTTCCACGCTTCTTGATGTCTCAACAGAAGCTCGCCAGGCAACACACTTGCTCCTTTTTGCGTATTCTCCACTCTCAGGGTAAAGGATGCCTGGTATCTTCTTGCATCCACCTGCAACAATTTAAACTTCAAACATATTCAGAAAACTATGTATTCCACAAGGATCTAAGTTTAAACAGACGAATAGAAACTCCAGACCTTGTCGGGCAGATTTGGAAGCTAAAGAGCGAGGCAAAACCTTCCAATTGAACAGCTGACGTGAAATTCTCCCACCTCTCCACCAAAATAAGCTCAACCCATTTGCAGAACTTGAAGATGAAGTTGTATCCAGCTCCAAAAACCTTGCTCTCTTCCTGCCAATTCCATGTTTCATAGATGCTCGTACAGAATTTCTCACAACATGAGAAGCAGAACCCATCGTAGGAACAGAATCCACATACTTCAGCCAATCTGCTGAAAGTGCTCGAAGATGCAAGTTTGACTCTAGCTGGTATTGAAAGTTGCAACTAATCAGATAACTAGTATGAAGTACAAGACGGAAAACACGAATAAATGATTCAAAGCTGAAAACATGGAAATGAAAAGATAAGATAAAATTCATCTTATATCCATGTTTTACTGTTCCCGAGTATGCGTTTTTATCTCTTAAACTTAGTGTTCTCTTGTAGTCTAGAAATCTAAGATGGTAAAATGTTTACATTCTAAGGCCGTCAACAATGTTTTCTGGAGCCGAGAAATAGGTTAGCATATTTCATTATCTATCTTCCTGGAATTATGGTGTATGCGTGTATGTGTACTTTTGAAAACATTGTTACACCCTTGAGCCTCAAAGTGCCAAAAGAAAATTTCAGATTATCGACATTTACTAGACTTCGGCGGCTGGAATACCCCATTAGTTAAATTTAACAAGGAAGCTTTTTGTTTATCAATTTATTTCTAAATCTATCACCTGTTGACAATGCACTTAGCACAAGTTCCATACCAATGTATCATATAATCAAATTCACTGTTTCCAAATTTGAACTTCAGACAATATCCAAATGCCATGATCATTTTACTTCTACTGTAAAAGTCAGTTAAAATGCACAGCCTATGGCTATTGTTCTCATCAAAAGAAACTCGAGCCCAGATCCTACACGATATGTCATGGTTTGCTTTATTGGACCAAATCATCATCCCATTCTTGATAATAAATAGTTCTCCAAGTTGTCAAAGCAACCCAAGATTTCTTTTCTGTGACAATTCACATGGCTGGGCATTGTTAACAAATTCAAAAGTTACTTGTTCAGACAGAGCCAGATAATGAACTCTCACTTGAATGAAAGATACTTTCTGACAATCATTTTAAAAAGGACAAACTATTTCTTTAAGAAGACGATAATCTTTAGAGTTGAACACCTCGGCATCAAAAATATTGAAATATACATCCACAAGTATATAAAGTTAGATAGAGATCCAATAAGGAAATATTCTTACCTTAAGTAGAAAACTTTTCAATGAAGCGATGTCAGACACTCCAAGAACACTTTTACGCCAAAGCTCAGAATATTGAGGATCTAACCATGGGCCCAACAGAAGCCCTTGAAGACGATCTTCAGTGCAAATAATATGGCACATAACATCAATAAGATGGCTTTTCATGTTCTTTCTAGACCGAATACCCAAAACCTCACTAGTAAAATTTTCAACAGCAGGACCATTTTCATTCACAATGAATAAGCAGTCCCTTTCCTCTTCAGGACCTTGGCAAGTGAAGCACCACCCACATTTTTCTTTCCTACTGTTTGCACTTAAATTTTGAATATTCGGCCAGCATAAATAAGCATATTTACTTGATATAGCCTTCAGCTGCCCAGTAATAACCTCTTCTTCTGACCTTATGATTTTTTCTGATGTCTTTTCTGATGATTTACGCATTAAAGCTTCAACAACTGATGATGCCGTCCAAGCAAATTCATAAAAGTTAACATAAGTTGCTGCACAATGCCCTTGAGGCATAATTTCACAAGGATTTATGATGGATGGGGCATGGCCATGATTTGCAGAAATGAGATTCATTCTTTGCTCTATTTCTAAGATAGTAGATGTTAAATAATGATCTCCAGCGTTCACAAACTTCGATGGAATTTCAGAATTATATGATGATATACCGGTGCCTCTTTCTGAACAATCCTGCCCACTTTCCTTAATGTTATCAGTGTTAGTCGCTGCTTGGGAGACTTCGGCTGATCCTTCGGAACTTGCCAATCGATTTTCCATCTTTGCACCGTGGTTATCAGTCTCCAACATCATATTGACACACTCCTGAACCTCAGGTTCTATGTTACAAGTGTAGGTAGAGACAACGGATTTTTCTTCCGACTTTCTTTCAGCAGCATCCTTGACATGCGCTTCTGAAGGTGTAGGATGCATATGAGGCAGCAGCCCTTTTATAGGAAAAAGAGAGTGTATAGAGAAGGACCGAGCATCCAAATCAGTTTTTGACCCATCATCTCCATGAGTGACATTCCAATGCTTACTAATAGCAGTTATTATTGTGCCATGTACAAATGGGGATGACTCTAGTGCATCTATAAGGGTTGGTAAATCATTTTTATGGTAGTACCAAAACGAGTATTCGTCATTGCATAACTCTGACCTGCATGTATGGTTATGCAGAAGTCAGCATACATTTAAAGCAATCATGCAGGTACAAAGTCAAAAAATTCAAAACGCCAACAAATTATACGACTAAAAGAGACTCACAAAGTAAAAAGGAATTGCATGGTTAATTAATAACAGGTTAATCATCATAACAGAATCACAAGGCCAATAATAACAAGAGATTTGAACTTCATGGAAAATGTGGAAGAGGTAAGTTCATTATTGCAAGATAATTGCAGCACCTATTGGAAAGAGGATATAAAGAAAGCATAATATAACTTTTTCAGCAAAATTTGGAAGTGCAATGATTGATAGAGTAAAATAATCTAATGATTGTGACTGACATAAATACCGGTTATTGTGGTTTCTAGAATTAGAACTTCTAATGCACGTAGATCAAATCTAGGGAAATATATCACATTTAAGAACAATCTAGCTCTCAGCAGCTCAAAACTAAATGAACAACAATGTTAATGGCTAAAAGATCAATCAATGAAGCAAGTTACATTATGCACTTTTACAAAGTACTAAACTAAGCGGCTAGTGTTTAGGTTGACTATGCTAGCTACTAAGAATCCAACAATCAAAAGCGACGTTATTTGACCAGCTGATATCTTGATATATAACAAACACAATCTTACGCTCAATGTTTAAAAAGATTCAATCGGGTACCGAGAAATTTTACCTCAGTGAGTCTATGCATAAGCCAACATCAATACAAACCAATAGAACAATTCAAAAGAATATGAAAATACAAGTGTCCATAACAAACCATATACCATCTTGAAAATCCATAATTAAACAAGTTAACAACATTAAAACCCTGTTTGATTGCCACATTTTTCATGAAAAATGTGGCATTCAAGGAAAACGAATTCCATTTTGGCCGTTTGATTGCAACGTGAAAATGGAAACCAAATTCTAAAGTACAACCACTTTAAACTGCATTTTCTTTGTTTTCATGGAAAACGAATTTCTATGAATTTGGTGGATTTTTATTTTCCAACTAACATGGAATTTGAATTCCTTTCCACATTTGCCTATCAANCCAACTAACATGGAATTTGAATTCCTTTCCACATTTGCCTATCAAACGGACCCTAAGTCTAATTTGCTGATAAACCTAAAATAGATGAATAATGTAAATAGTTTATTCTCAAATTAATATTCACGTAACAAAATTACAGTTCACTACTTAGAGGAAACAACCTACAAGTCTCTCATATCATCATTGCTAATAGGACTTCTAAGAGAAATCATCAACATATTTGATCCGCATTATCATCCTCCTTATCACTATTGTAGTTACTCTTTATTCTTTGTAAGCATCCACTTGCAAAGAGTCTTTTCCTTCCCTTATGTGCAAGGCATATAGACTAATGAAAAAATAGCCCAAATAGCTTAGGCCAATAATGAAAAAGCTAGCCTTGAGTAAATCTCAATAAGTCGAGGTGTAAGCCTTGACAAATGGCACTCAAGACATAAGCATCGAGGCATTTAATGTAAGCTTCAAACATCCTTTAAAAAATACATGGGTCCCATATTAGACAGTTTCTTTCTTGGTCTAACGGGGATGCCCAGTTAACATAGACTCAAATATGTTCTTTTTTTTTTATTGACACACTTCCACCCCATCTAACTGCTCTCCACATGTCAAGACATTTTGTAAATTGAAAATTACGTGCTTAAGAGGGACTATAATTGATTACGTGTCAAGACATTTCTTTACAATTTTCTTCCTCTTTTTTGAGTAATGCTAATGTTGTTTAACATTTAATACGTAAAAATGTACAATTGATGCCCTAGTAGTTAGTAACTCCATAACTCGAATAGATATATTAAATACCCAACAAAAACTATTTTGCGCTCAAAAGTGGATGTAGTGCCGATTGGAATTGAGGATAAATTATAGGAAGAACATAAGTGGTTAGCACATGCTTTGCATAGACTTAGAAAGACTCCCACTATAAGAGTGATATGATATTAGTAGAACAAATCAAAAAGGGGATAAACAACGTGGCCGTTGTAGTTATTAAGGATCGAAAAGCTTTAAATCTCCAAATATATCTAACACTGAACCTATTGGCGTAACGGAAAAAGAATCATATAGTCTTAATTTGTTGTGGTAATGATGCCAATGCATAAAAACATAAATTCATGTATCAGTATAAGCGATAGAATATACCATAGTTAAATAAAGAAGTTGTGGAATTGAGTGTTCTATCCCATCTCTCATTATTAGAGTGGCGCATATGTGCTAACATGTTGTCTTGATTCAATTTAATGATTTTCCAAATTCTAAAATGGTACTCTCTTTCTACTGAAAAATTTCCAGCAAACAATGCTAACAAGAGGAGAAACTCTTCACTCTAAGAGCATAAAGCTCTGCTTTTACTCAAAAAAAAATTCTTTCTAGTCTTAGCGCGTACGATAAAACTTACAAAGAGAGAAGACTCAGAGTAAATTACTAAGTATCTATATTCTTTTGAGATCTAGTTTGCTAGTAGATTAAAAAATGAATTTTGTTAAAGTATCGATTATGTATTCAAGCCGTAGCTTGATAGTTCTTCCATTATCTTATACAAAACGAAATCAAATGGAAATATAGCGAAAAAGAAGCAAATACTCCGCTAAAACTCAAATAGGAGCTGGCATCAACACAAAATAGGTTAAATGGAGGGTGACTCGGCCAGGGTGGTTGGGTGGTCAAAAGCAATAGACCACAAATGTGTTGAAAATTATAACGCATGTGTTTATGTTCAAGGAATAAAATACCAAGGAGACGATAGGGAAGGTTATTTTCTTTCGTAGTTGTAAACCACACAATTATAAAAGTGATAGAGATAATCGGTTGTCTTTCGATTCACACAAACTATTATTGATTATTAGTATGAATAGACCAAAATAACACAATGTGATGTGGTTGTGTTGGCAACTAAATTTGAATACACGTCTTTCTCTATCAGCTTAAGCTAATATAAAATGGTTCAATGTGATATCAAAGCGAGCGGGATTCTTGAGCTCAAAGCACGCCGCTGTCCATATGTAGAAGTTGTGCACGTCACAAAATGAATATGGCTTGCATGAGCGAGGGTGTGTTATGTCCTCTAACAACTCAGGTTTTTAGGTGAGATAATTTAAAATGTTGCAAAGGATTGATTTTATTAGATATTGGATCTTTCGAGATGTGTAGTCGTGAATCCTCTTGACGAACAAATTGAAGCTTCGATGACCAAATGGCTGAAGGGTTGGAAGATTGAATAAGTCATGGTTTTCTTGTTGTCCGGTTAAGTAAGAGAAATTCTATCAATTTAACTCAATGGCATATTTTCCTTCTTTTTCGACTGAATATTAAGACCATTGCACATTGTGCAGGTAAGCCAATGAAAATCAGAGAGGAAGGGAATGTTTGCAGTTGTTACGACTCAATTACAAAAGAAGATTCACTATTAAAGCCCCAAAAATAGGTATGTCATTACTCTCGTTTCATATGTACATGTTACAATTATCTATGTTCAAGTGTGTATCAATCATGTAGTACCAGGCATATTATTAACCCATGATCAATGAACTAAATAGAGGATCCCTACTTGACATGAAACAAAACATGAACTGATAATTCATCCTTTCTAGATGATTGCTCAATATCAACTGTTTAATCCATCTCAACATCATCTCCTCCTTAATAACCGGACTAACCACTTCATTGCACGATGTAAGGAAAAGTCTTGTACTATTGAAATATGGTCCACGCAATAGTCTTATGCATTGGACCAAGTCTCCTTTCGTTCTTGGAAAAACCTCGCTTGATCAGGGAGTAATTAGAGTTGCAAAAAATAGATAACTCCATATTTATTGGGAACAAGGCTCAAGTATGTTTAGCTCAAGTAAAAGTTACTTCTTTTGCCAAATGTGATTTTCGAACTTGCTTGTCTTGTTAACAAAAATTACTAGATTCTACAAAAATAACTTCTAAGCACAGCCAAATGGGCTTTTTTCCCTTTTTTTTCTTTTTTTTTTAACCAACAAAACTAAGGATAGGAGGCTTGCACCACTAGAGTTAGAATTACAACATGCCAAAGGAGCCATGATCACTGCAGCCAGTAAAGAAATCAACACATAATAATCAATAACTCAATCCCCTTGCAAGTGCAATGTAGCCATCACAATAGGCAAAAATAAATATGCATGCCCACCCTAATAAGCCACCTTATGATTACCAAATTGAAACTATCACCATGATATTGGATACTGTAAGCATCCAACACCAACATAAGGTTGATAAAGTGTCACCAAACGCAGTCCAAAAGAAATTGCTGTTTCTTTCTTCCACAACTAGCAATGGACAGAACCTTTTCCAACAGATCCAGATGCAATAGCACTAAATCAACTATACATGCACATTAGCCAAACAATAGTAATGTGCAAAAGGCAGAAAGGAAAGAGGCTGACCCATGATTCAGCATTCTCGAAGCATGAAGAAAAGCTAGAGCTTACAAAATAATAATAATAATAATAATAATAATAATAATAATAATAATAATAATAATAATAATAATAATAATAATAATACTAAAATATATATATATTATAATAATAATAATAAAATATATATATATGTGCTTAGACTGTTTAGAAATGGCATCTCAAAATATCAGGCATTAAGTCGATGTATTAAGTCAATATATATATATATATATATACACCCACTGCTTTTTTCACTACCATGAAAGGCGCAACAACATTATGACTATTAAAACTTTACAAAACTCAGATATTTATAAGATCTGTCTACCAACTTATGAATTGTTTCGTTTGTGGACCTAAATGATTGATTAACTATTCACAAAAAATAAATTCACGTAATTTTCTTGGTTTTTATAAAGAAAGGAACTTACACCAACAGATAACCACAGCTGCTATAATATAGTCGGCGGTAAGGATCCATTCCCAACAATTCAGCTCCTCGAATAGACTTCTCCATTTTCATCCAAGGCTTATCCTTGTTAATTGCACATTCGGGGCAATACCAATCCCCCTCTGGCAACAGGCTGCTGACAACTCCTACGCACCTGGAATGAAATGCTGCAGGACAACCGTCACAACATATTAAGTTTCCATCCATCTTACATAGGCAGCATTCATCACTGTTCCAATCTGCAGTTTCTTCACCATCCTCCTCTGTGATGCAAGAATTGGTAGCAACATCCATCATAGCCTTTCTTTTCTTGGAGCTGTCAGACTTCATAGTCCGAACAAAATCCACTTGGCGTTCTGTTGCCAGTGTCCTTCTATTTATCTCTAACCTGATGGATTCTACTTCCATCGCATCATCACAAAGGCGCTGCAGTATCTCAATCTTCGTCGATACAGGTAGTTTGTAATAGTCACTCTGAGAAAGCTTCAAGTGACACAGATCAAAACCAGGTATGTATTCAGAACTGTACAGTAACAGATACTCAACCGCAAACATGGGCCATGTGATCAAGTCTAGCAAATCCCAATTAAGAGACCTAAGTAACAAATTAAAGAAAATAATAAGTATCAAGGAAGGGGATGTCAAATGCATAAACTTTTGGAATGAAAGTAAACTAAATACCTGAGACAATTAGATGAGGACAGATCACCTTCATTGGACAGCAACACCAAATGCTTCCGTAATGTTTGCAAAAGGGAAACATGAATGGAATCAAACAATAATGTAGAATAGTTACATTTCACAGATGCCACAAAATCATCCAGCTCAAAGGGGCATAGAAACAGCGAAACACTGAAAGACCTCAAGAATGCATAAACAGAAAGAATGTTAAATGCAGGAACTCCATTTAAATCCAAATTCCTGGAAGAAGGTGGCAACTCCACCTTTGGCGGAAGAACGTTTTCCTCAGATTTTTCACAACCCAACGCTTTGATCTTTTCCTCGCAAACTGAGCTAATAGCTGGAGAGGACAACTGATCAGTGACTCTGTCTAACCCTGCTGTATTGAAAATGTGATCTTGACCAGAAAATGAATCCCTTTTCACTCTGCGGTTGCTCCTTCTCAATCCTGTTTCTGGCGTAGCAGATGTAATATTATTATCAGATACATCTCTTCTCTTCCTACCTCTTCTTCCTCCTGGCTCACTTCCAGGAACTTGGTTATCATAATCAAGTACTCCACTACCACTTTCTCGTGGGGTTTTGTTGTTGTTCTTTGAATTTATATTCACATTCTCATTTTCCCCATCCATGTTTACCATCTCTGGCACAGCCAAGTTAGCATTGTTATCCAATACCTCTCTTCGCTTCCTACCCTTTCTGCCCCTTTGCGCACTCACTGGAACCTCATTTTCATAATCAGCTCTGCCAGCACAGTTTTCCACTGATTCTCCTTTTTTTTCTAAATTTAGATTCACATTCCCATTTTCAACCTTCACACTAAATAAAATACCCTTATTTTCCCCACCAATCTCTTCCCCCTCCAGCTTCTCTTCTTCTGCACATAATTTTTCATTTTTCTCAAACTGTCCCAGGAAATTAGCCGGATTCTTAATCTCATTCTCTGATAACCCTAAATTCAAGTCAAAACAAACCCTTTTTGCATCGGGACTAAAATTCTCAGAATCTTCATTTACATCCAAATTTAAATCAATTAATTCTTTTCTTTTCCCCTTCGTGTCATCTGAAACCCTTTCACTGAAACCCATACCCTCATCCCTCAATTCCAAATTCACAGCTTCATTCAAATCCACACCTTGCAGCTTAGCCCCACCACCATCGCGATTATCATCCAAAGTCCCCCCATAATCATCATTTAAATTATTAAACCCATCATCATTTAAATCCAACCCTTTATTCGAATTCAAACCAACCGCATTTAATTCCATTTCCCCAGAATTACCAGAAGCGCCACTCTCAATTACTGAAATACCAATTTTACCTGTATTCATATGGCTCCGCTTCCTCCGCTTGCGAACAAGCCTTCTGGTGGGCTCCTCCACGGGGGATGGCTGCGCTTCCCGAGCCGACTCCAGTCCCTCGGGAGACACCAATAGAGAACTAATTTCAGTCAAGTCCAATTCCTCAAAATCGCCGTCCTCGTACACGATCTTGAAAAACCTAGTTGAAGCGTCGTATGATTCGACAGAACCGAAGAATGTACCGTGACCTTCAAACTCTTTCTTCACCTTTCTCCCGACATACTCCATTTCCCCTAAAATTCAAACCATCATAAATAGGAAATAAAAAAAATAAAAATCGAAGAATAAACTGAAACTGAAAGAATAAAACCCTTAATTTTAATTGATCTGTGAACCTCTCTGAGTCTCTGAATTTAGAGAGAGGGGATGAAAATTGTTGGGAGTTTTTGCTCTGTCTCTCTCTCTCTCTCTCTCTAGACTACAAAGATTAAAGAAAAGTTGGTGACTTGGTATGCTGATGGTTTTGGGGAGTGGGGACCGCGCACAGTCCAAACCATGCGAATAGAGAGACGTGACAGAGTTCAAAAACGGATAAAGAAAATTACTTAAATTATCAAAAATAAGTACTTAATTAGGTTTGACCGTACACATGTATATATGTATGTATTTGTATTCGAATAGATGACGATGAAATTTTAACTTTGACTGACGTAGCGATTTACTGAACAATGTTAATTGCGATGTATGTATATTTGTCTTTTGGTAATTGAAATACATTTATTGAGTAAGAATAACTTTGACTGATGAAAATATTTATTAAAAAACTTTTTTTGCGATAGTACATATGTGATAACTTTATCAGTTGATTCACATCATCAATCAATCTACGAGTGGATTCTCTAATTTATTGTCCAATTCATTAAATTGTATCAGATTTTCATTAGTATGTAAATCAAGTAGTTCATTCAACCTAAATTGGTGTAGATAGCATTATCCTAGTAAATAAGGTTTGTGTGCGTGTGTGCGCATTTGTGTATTTGAAATTGAATGCAGCAATAATAACTTTAATGATGTGATTTAATAAAGATGGTTTTTTGCCATAATAGCACATATATATGTATTTGTCATTCAGTATGATGACAATGCAATAGTAACTTTGATTGACTAATTGGTTTATTGAACAAGGTTAATTTCGATGTAGGTATGTATGTATTTGTTTGCTATTGGGATTTTGGAAATGTTGGTAGTTGTAATTAAATACGTTGACTGAGCAATAATAACTTTGACTGCTAGAAAGATTTACATTAATACTTTATTTGCTGTAGGTATGCAATGTGTGTCAACTTTATCAAATGATTCTCATAATCATTATAGGAAGCGAATTCCTTCATTCATCGTCCAATTCATTAACACACACCACCAAAAGTGATTATATATAGCATTATTCTAGTAAATAAGGTAATGTGTTTGTGCATTTGTTGGCATTTATGTATATTTGAAGTTGAATGCAATTATAATGCAATAATAACTTTCACGATGTGATTTAATAAAGATGGTCACAATAGCATACATATTCATATTTGTCATTCAAATGATGATAATGCAACAATAACTTTATCATGCAAATTTGGTAAATAATGGCATTAGATATATGTAATTTTGTCATGTTTTGAAATTTTCATAAATATGTTGTATAGAGTGATTTAGTAAATGAGGCTATTTGACAGATAAGCGTATTTATATGTTAGTGCGTAGGTCATTGAATGTGATTACGATGCAACGATACATACACAATTATCATTGAATGCAAAAGTGATGCAACACTACTGAAATATTTTGACAAAGCAATTAGTTGGTAGCGGTGATTTTGTCTTGTTTCGATATTTACAATGCATGTACATGCAATAGTAACTTTTAACAGAGTTGTTTAATAGAGTAGGTAAGTTGATAGCGGTGCTCTTGTTCACTTTCGAAATTTACAATTTTGCATGTATGTATATTCCACATCGATATTAACGAATAAAATGCTGTGAAAAATGTTTTTGCTAAACGGTGTCTGATTTGTAAACGTTTCACGATACAATTCAGATTTTTTATCAACAACTTTATCATGCAGATTTGGTAAATAATTGCATTAGATATATGTAATTTTGTCATGTTTTGAGATTTTCAGAAATATTAGAGTAATTAGTAAATAAGGCTATTTGACATATAAGTGTATTTATATGTTAGTGCGTATGTCATTAAATGTGACTGCGATGTAACAATACATACACATATATCATTGAATGCAAGTGATGCAACACTACTGAAATGTTTTGACAAGGCAATTAGTTGGTAGCGGTGGTTTTGTCTTGTTTCGATACTTACAAATGCATGTACATGCAATAGTAACTTTTAACAGAGTTGTTTAATAGAGTAGGTAGTTGGTAGCAGTGCTCTTGTTCACTTTCGAATTTACAATTTTGCATGTATATATATTCCACATCGATATTAACGAATATAATGCTGTGAAAAAAGGTTTTTGTTAAACGGTGCCTGATTTGTAACGTGTCTCGATACAATTAAGATTTTTTATCCTCACAGGCAATGGCGGATCTAGCACCCGACGAGCCACGACGGACCGCATGCTGGTTCCGCCGGGAACGGTTTTTTTTGTTGACAATGAATGAACTTTTTAGATTATATACGTGGTAATTTGTTTTATTTTCAAACATTTCTTGTAGCTTAGCTGATTATAACTTCTATATTCATATGGGAAGTTCCAGATATTCGAACTCATGACCTCTCCTTAGAATATTGAAAACTTGACCATTGTGGCACTCGTTGAATTCGATACTAAATTTACCAGAATAATATATGTTACATTTTACCGATTTTAGTGCAAATGTAAAAATTTGAACTCGTCATCTTCCTTTGAATTATACAAAACTTGACCACAATATTATTTAGTAAATATTACTAATTTTTACAACAAAATTATATGTGTTCAATTTGAACAAAATAATTGTTATATTTAAATTTTAAACCTTGTTTGATTTCTTTTTTTCAAAATACATTTTTCTCTCTTCTTTCAACCGCACATTTTTCAATAAAAAAATATTACATGCAAACTCAAAATTTTTCCTTTTTTTAACCACACATTCTCCATCAAAACAATATTTCAAAAAGTATTTTTATTTTTTGCAAAAAATGAGCATCAAACGGGACTCTTAATATTTTATTGCTGACAATGGTCGACGATCCACGACCGCCCGTGCTAACTCAAAATCTTGGGTCCGTCACTGCTCACGGGTTCCTTTTAACTCGATTAGGTCCATTTGTCATAAATTTAGCGACTCACTAATGTTAGATTATTGCATTTTTTAAATTGTTAATTATATTAGAAACTATTGGATTGAATTTTCGATAGTTACGGAATGTTTTAAACTAAAGCCAATGGGATAATTTTCTTAGTTTTGAAAATAACAACAGCTATGTGCCTAATTTCCTCTTTTCATCTGATACTTGGACCCTTAACAGTCAATAGTTCAGCTTCACTAGTGGACTTTGTTTTCATTGGACGTACCAAGCTTTAGAGATGGTGTTAAGTTGTGGGTTGCAACAATTTTCTCCGATCCAACTACTTGGCCCATGGTTATACGAAAACAAGCTTCCTTGGCGTTTTACATCAAATCAGATACGACCCATTTCATCCCACTCCACCCACTTTCGGCGGAGCTAGGAGCGAAAAAGCAAGTCTCTTTTCTAACTGACTTATCGAGAGGTAAAGTGAGGCATTTGGTTTGCTTATTGCACATTATTAACTGCGAGTCAATCAATCTACTTATATATGATTGATGGTATGAAGGTTACACTTGCATATTATATATTGCCATATTTTTCATCTTGCCATCGCCATGAAGTTACCTCTTTCTTTTTATCTAGATGTAGCCTCCGTATCCTATCCTACTATATTAAAAAGGGCAGTTTTGGGTTACTGTGGATGTAACAGTAACCCAATGAGATGTTGATGTTCATTTTTCCTGTTTTCACTCCAGTCCTTCAGTTTTATACCACATCATTTTTTCCCCAATCTGCTATAAATTTTTTGAATAATTTGGTATTTATTCCTGCATTATGCTTTATTCTCGCCCACATATTTAGAATCAATACAATGTAACCAAAAGAAAATGACTGTTCACGGGTGAGATCAAAGATTATCGAATAGGACAACATTTCCAGCTATTATTTAATTCACGAGCAGACAAAAGTTAACATGATGAATTGAAATACCTTAATTGTTAACACTCTTATAATTTAAAAAAAAAAATCCCCATGCTGCGCGGAGACACGATGCCTCTGCATGCGGAGATTTAAAAAAAAAAAAAATTCTCTCACAAGCAAAGAAAGTCTTTGCGTGAGCATGGAGGAGTGTGTGGAGACTAATGTCTCCGCACGCGGACAATTTTATTTTTATTTTTTTAACTCTCAATAGTTTTGGATACAAGTCTTCATTTTTTTTCAAATTGACGGCGATACCATTTACTTACATTTTACACAAACTAAATACAATTTCACTTATTAATAATTTGCTATGTACCGTTTGTATTTATATTAAAATGTGTTGTAATTTAAGTTAGATTTGCTTATAAATTAATTATATATCTTCAACACGTACATGAAAATCATAATTTCTTATTCCGGAGTTAGTGATTATGCAGTCATTTGAATTATTTTTTCCTCCATTTTTTTAGCTTTATGATTGCGTCAACATATAAATCTGATGGAAAGACTTGTGCATTACCATTGGAATAATGAGGTTTGATTCTAAGATTTGTATTCCATAGATTCATTTTTCAAACATGTATATTTAACAATGAAAAAAAAATGTTCTTTACATACCTAATATATTTAATTTACATTTATTTATTCTATTAGAATCTTGACCTGAAGTTAAAACCGTTGAGATGGCTTATCAAGGACGGTTGTACCACTGTTTCAAAGGAATATGCAATTCTGGATTTTAACTTTGAAAACAAGTGTACTCGCCAGATGATGTTGCAAAGAAGCATAAAAGAAGGAAGTACAAGTATACATTCACTTGTGCAAATAATAGGCGAGTATTTAAACTATTTACGGTTTACTATAATATTTCATTTTCTGCTTACTTTAAATTTATATTTATAATACTAATTTAATCAAACGTAAAATTCTTCAAGCCAAACTGTGCATTTTTTTGCTCAAATATATAAAATGCTTCATTTTTGGATATCCAATAGAATCAGTTTCTCAAGATAGGATGACTATATACAGATGAAACATTGAGGTAGACATTTGCTATAATGAATACTTTCTACATCCTCGTTGATCGTGCTATTAATGGATAACCATATTTGTACAAAAAATTGCTAGAAATATCTGTTACACTCATTTGATTAATACTAAAGAACACAGCTAAAGAGGCTCTCACAGTGCAGTTACAAACAGAAACTTAGCATATGAAATCAGTTGTCCTTCGTGCCCACATGTCAAATGTCCACCTTTTGAATATTGGACGAATTTGCTACAAATGTACTTTCTTCTAAGGTTTTCCTTTTCCTTTTAATGATGTGTATAGTGTCTAATTTGGTCAACTTATATGTGTTGAAAATTCATTTGACAAGATGCATATATGTTGACTATTGTGGCATAAACTAAATTGCCCGATGCACAAAATGTGATGGAGAGTGCTAACATGTGTGTTAATTATTTTTCCTAATCCGCTAAAACTTATTTATCATAAATTGTTTTGACTCATTCCATATTGTGTGTTATTCATTTGCTTAATTTTCTAATATTTAACTGTATAATTTTTTTTATCTTTAGTACTTTTTATTCATTTTTTCATGTACTTATGTTGGGGAATTGAATTTTTTTGAGATCGCCGTTTCTCTCTTATTTTAATGTTGTTTGATATTTACAGTAGATTTAATCAAATATTTCTTACTCCTATAAACCTGCAATCTTTATGCATGTCAAACATTTCTATTATCATCTATACATCTACATAAATGCAATGTTTTCAATTTTATTTTTGGTNAACAAGTGTACTCGCCAGATGATGTTGCAAAGAAGCATAAAAGAAGGAAGTACAAGTATACATTCACTTGTGCAAATAATAGGCGAGTATTTAAACTATTTACGGTTTACTATAATATTTCATTTTCTGCTTACTTTAAATTTATATTTATAATACTAATTTAATCAAACGTAAAATTCTTCAAGCCAAACTGTGCATTTTTTTGCTCAAATATATAAAATGCTTCATTTTTGGATATCCAATAGAATCAGTTTCTCAAGATAGGATGACTATATACAGATGAAACATTGAGGTAGACATTTGCTATAATGAATACTTTCTACATCCTCGTTTATCCCGCTATTAATGAATAATCATATTTGCACAAAAATTGCGAGAAATATCTGTTACACTCATTTGATTCATACTAAAGAACACAACTAAAGAAACTACCATAGTACAGTTACAAACAAAAAGGTAACATATGAAATCAATTGTCTTTCGTGCTCACATGTCAAATGTCCACATTTTGAATAGCCTTATGAGCACATATATATAATTAAGACTATTAGAGTTTGAAAATTTTTTCATATTTCTTGCGACACCTGTAATTCACTTCTTTAATGTTTATATTTTTGGTGTTTGATTTGATCTTTGTGTTATGGGTGGAAGTCTTAACATCTCGTTTGAAGTCTCAAATGATTTATTCACATGATAACTATGGTGAGTTTCTAATGACTTCATTGCTTTATTAAAAGCATGTTTAGCTAAGGTTAAAAAAGTTCTTTGTGCTAAATAAGCTTAGATATACTATTTTTCCTAACCTCTTGTTCAAAAAGTTAATAATTTACTTATAGTTAAGCTTTTTAAGCTTAGCAAAAGTTGTTGACAATTTTTTATTAACGATAACTTCCAAAACTGTTCATTTTATTTATGTTTTACATGTTTGTTGTTTAAATTCTAATTTAATTATAACTTGATATTCTTACTTTGTAGCCATATGACCATTGATTACATGGGCCTTCTCATTCTAGACAATGAGTGGTTTTCAGTTATAGGCTAAAACTGCTGCTTAATCTGCTGAATTAGTGTTTAAATGCAAGAATGCAGATTATGTAGATAGCAAAAAAGTGGAACATAGTCTGAATTATTCGACGAATTTGCTAAAAATGTACTTTCTTCTAAGGTTTTCCTTTTTATTTTGATGATGTGTATAGTTTCTAATCTAGTCAACTTACATGGGTTGAAAATTCATTTGATAAGATGCATACAGAGTTGGCTATTGTGGCAAAAACTAACTACCTGAGGCACAAAATGTGAAGAATGCTAACAGGTGTGTTAATTATTTTTCCTAATGCGCTTTAATTATTTTTCCTAATGCACTAAAGCTTATTTCTCATAATTTTTTTGGCTCATTCCATATTGTGTGTTCTTCTTTTACTTAATTTTCTAATATTTAATTGTATAATTTTTAATTTTTAGTACTTTTTTATTCCTTTTTTCATGTATGATGGACAATTATATTTTATTGAGATCGTTGTTTCTCTTTTATTTCAATATTGTTTGGTATTCATAGTAAATTTAATCAAATATTTCTTACTCCTGTAAACCTACAATCTTTATGTATGTCAAACGCTTCTATTATCATCTACATACACGTAATGTTTTCAATTTTATTTTTGGTGAGTTTCTCTGGGCAGTAATTCAGCTTTTAAAATAATCACCTTATTAGATGGAGCAACAGCGAAACAATAATATGCTCCCAAGACTCTTGAATAATCCAATGAATCTTAAACTACTTTTTTTTAATATCTACAATTTCTACACTAATAAAAACACAACAAATACAAAATTTGCACAACGCACGTGTCAACGACTAGTCTAGATCAGAATGAATCTTTTAGATTTAGAATTGACGGAATAAGATCAAACTTTTTTAGGCAATGAACGAGTTGAGTAAAAAAAAAGGCACGGTCTCTTTACCTCTTGGTAGGGATGGTACTGTAAGTGTTATGTCCTAGGTCCAATCAACTTTGGACATAAACACTTTGAATATATATAATCAATGCATATATATGGCAATATCTATTATTTAATTGATCGGATCATATTGATGAAAGGATTATAATTTCACAGTAAACGAACAAGTTTGGTTCTGTCATACTACGTGATATTTCCTGTCACATATATTGCCCTGACACATTGCTAGATGTCAATCTGGGACAACGAAAGTGAATTAGTGATAAATTAAAAGGGGCGTTTTAATTTATTGATTTTGATTAGATCAAAATAATAATTCACGTCGTTAAGTATCGTGATCGGGAACCTAATGGGTCACACACAAAAGAAAATCAAAAAAATGAGATTTACCAATTAATTAATTGACAAGTGTTGGATAATTAATTAATTGGGTTGTTTATTAATAGGCACAAATTAATTAATTGGATTAATTAATGAGAAAATTACCTGAAACCCTTTTTTTCAAAATTACATTTCAAAAATAAGGTGGTAAAGTTTAGATTTCAAAATTTAGGTGGTAAATAGGATTTTAATTAATATTATATAAAACTAAAAAACAACCCGATTTGAAATCACCGTCCCCAACCTAATCAAACCTAATTTCCCAAATTCATTTTCTTCACCCACGTTCATTCCCTCTCTGTCCTTCTCCTCCTCACGCCGCCACCACCGTCTTTCACCCATCGCTGCCTCCACCGTGAAGTCGCCGTCGACGCTGTGGCAGCGTTGACGCTGCCCAGTTCGCCGTTCGAATCACCGCCGGAGACTATCTTACTTTTGTGGCGGAGGTAACGCAGCGGTTACCCCACTTTATTCAACCAACGGAAGTTGCAACAACTTAATCCATCCACCGGAAGGCGCATCGTCGCTGCGAGAACTGTGCACAGAGGCTATCGATGATGTGAGCGTCGTTGCGGGACGGTACCTACATCGTTATGGCTTCTGGCATCGCGACGTAGCAGCAACTTGGTGAGATGCTGACGGTGGTGGTGCGGTGGTAAAATGTTGACGGTGATGGTGGTGTTGGCGTTGATGTTGTTTATGGTGTTTTGGTGTTAGGGGTTTTTGTCTGTTGTGTTGATGGAGGTGCGGCGGTGATGGTGGATCTAGCGGTGGTGGCGGCAGTGAGGGTGGTGGGTTAATCGGCGTTGCATTTACCTAGCATCTATGGCGGGATCACAGCGGCGGTTTCCAGTGGCGCCCTTCTAAACTTTTCTCAATATATTTGCTGTGGTTTTTTGTGGTGATTTTGCGGCATGTTTTTTGTTGATTTTTGAGGTGGTGTGCAGGTGGTGGTAGTGTGCGGTGGTGATGGTGGCGACGAGTTTGTGGATTTTTTGGTGGGGTAGTTGTTGTGGTGCAGATAGAGATAGAGGAGATGACGGTGTGGTGGTGCTAGCTATGGTGACGATGGAGATGGTGGTGGTTGTAGATATGTGATGAAGTGGTGGTGCGGGCGGTGGTAAGGTGGTGGTCACAGTTATTTGGTCGTTTGTAATATTAAATTGGTTAATTTGTTATCGATAAACAATATGTGACCAATCAAAAAGATAAATTGTGACAAAAAATAACGTGTGACCTAAAAATTGTTAATTTGTGACCAATAATTTGATAATTTGTGATTACTAAATCTTAACTTAAAATATTTGTGATTTGTGACCAATGAATAAGTTGTGACGTATAAATTTTTTTGTTGTTGTTGGAGATGGTGTGGTGGTCGTTTGGTACAGGTGGCGGTTGTTGGTGGTTTTGTTAGTGTTGTGCAGGTGGCATATTGGTGGTCGGCGGTGGTTGGTGCAGGCGACGGTGGTTGCTGGGGTGTTTGACTATGTGACCAAAAAATTATTAATTTGTAACCTAAAAATTATTAATTGTGACAGATTGTGACCGATTGTGACCGTTTGTGACCGATTGTGACTAGTTAATTGTGACTCGTTGTAACCATTTGTGATCGATTGTAACCGTTTGTGACTGGTTAATTGTGACCAATTATGACCGATTGTGACTTGAAATTCTGAAAATTTTTTAGAAGTTGGGAATGGGTGGATGGGGAGGGTAAGTTGAAGTTGCCGGAGTGGTGTTGGAACAGTCTAATCCAGATTGCGATTTGACTACCGGGCAGTTCATTGTGACCGATTGTGACCATTTGTGGCCTATTGTAACCGTTTGTGACTGATTAATTGTCTCATTGAGACCGATTGTGACCGTTTGTGGCCGATTGTTACCCATCCATGGGTTGGGGGGTGTGATTTTCAATTTTCTAAAAATTTTGAAATTGCCAGAACGATCGCCGGAGAAGTCGCCGGAGCAATGGCCGGACCGTCGCCGGAGCAGTGATCGGACCGTCGTCGGAGCAGTGGCCGGACCATCGCCGGAGCAGTGGCCGGACCGGTGCCGGAGATGGAGGGCGGTGGTGTAGTGAGGAGATGGGGTGGGTGAGGTGTCATGGGGTGGTGTAAATAATTAATATATATTATATTATAATTTAATATTTAATTAATTTATTTATCACCTGATTTTTGAAATAATTAAACAAATTTGTTAGTTTTGAAATGTGAACTTTAAAACTAGTAGATATGTATTGTTCCCTTAATTAATTCATGGATCAAATTTAATTAATTTGATTAATTGAATATTGGACCGGGTTAAGTTTAACAGATGGGCCGAGCCCATTTGAACTTATATTAATAGGCTACTAGGGTTTGAAAACAGTATGGAATTTTTCATTATTCTTGCTAGCACAAGAAAAGAAAACCATAGCCGTCATTCTTGTTCTCTGTGTGGATCACCATTAAAGGCTGGACAATTGGACAACTTGGATTGCAGATCGTGATCATCGGAGTTCGTGAATCAGCAAAGGGTTTTGTGGAATTCATCAAAAGTATCATTCTCATCACAGTTTCTATCTAAACACATTGCAGATCCTCGTTTGGGAATTGAAAATTGTTTTATTTCCGCTGTGCATGTTAAGTAAATTCCCTACAGGTACTCCCTCGCTTCCAAATTCCAAGATAGGATGGTAGTCAAATCTAGTTTTCCGAACAAGCTAGGATTTGAATAGAGAGGATGCAATTTTATAGCTAGTCGGTTTCTGTTTGTAATTCCATGCATAGGTATCCAAATATAAGAAATTAATTACAAAAAAAAAAAAAAAAAATCTATTCACTAAAACTTCCAAGTTCCAACAGATCTTGACAAGAACAAAGAATTTACAATGTCTAACATCATCTATCTATCTATCTTTTTTTTCCTTTTTTTTTTATGAGACATCATCTATTTCCACATGCAACAAAAACAAGATTTGCACTATATCTAAATAACACAACAAAGAAGATTATACGTTAAATCAGTCAAGAATTCACCTCCTAAATCTCCAAGTTGATACCGCAAAAAGGGGTCGATCTTGCCAACAAATTATGACACAACCATTATCTTCCTTGATCTTATAGCCATCACAATTGTAACCTTGCAACAATTTCTTTGCTTGCAACATAGCATAATAGCTCAAAGGGACACTCGTAAAACCGGCGATATCAAATCTTTGTGCCCATTTTTCAAGCTTTTCGTGCCTTTCCTTCCTCTCCATGCGTTCACATGCAATAATATTCTTAATCTCCTCACCTAACATCTTCTCCATCCTCAATCTCTCCAAAGATGTTCTAGGCAAAGTAGACTCCAAACTGTCAAACAATGCAGCATAGAAGTACAATGATTCCGATATCCTCTCCATTAGGCTCGACCCATTGTGGTCGGAATCTTGTTCTGTAACCACCATGACCTTTGGCGACAAACCACATAAAGCATTAAGAAAGCCATCCATATTAGACGAGGGTGTTGAATATAATGGTGAGGAAGAAGCCGAGTCATTACTTGGACTACGACTATTAACCATATCTTTCTCAAGCAATTCACGTAAACTACTTTGGTTCATTTGATTGACCCTTTTCAAGTGAATATCGGCTGCATTCATTGACATCAGTAGAGACTTGTTCCTAAGTTCAGAATCCGATGCCAAAAGTGAATGCAACTGCATAATCGAACTAACTGCCAGAGCCTCTCCAGTTTTGATGCGCAGTTTTTCAAAATCAAGATGTTCCAGTTTACTAACTAAGGGGTTGAACTGAAACGGGATATCCAATTTCTGAGCTTCTTCAGTCAATACACGCGCCATTTGTTCCAACACCTCCTTTTTTTGATGAATCCCTGTTATTCTCAAATGGGGCGGTCCTTCAGGCCGCGCACTCAAATCTTGAATGAGTGCACACCATTGAGCAGGTTCGGCTGCATTCAAATCGATAACATGAACCATTTTTTCGCCTTCCATGGCTTCCACAATGGCTTGGTTAGTGATCACAAAAGCCACCTTCATAAATGGCAAGAACTCAGAAAACATTTTCCTCACAAGAATCTGTTCTGCATAAATTGAGATTCTGGTCGAATGAAAGGCCTTATAAACACCAGGCCAGTTTCTAAGGATCCTATCTGCTAGAGCCTCGGAGAAATATGAAGCAATTCGCTGCATCGTATCGCCATCGGGCGATGCAAGGTGGGAAATTTGATCGAGGGCTATGTTTGCATTTTCAAAACTGCCTGTAGCCACATGATTTGCACAAGTGACTAACAAATGGATTAAATATAATCCTCTCTCTTCCGGTTTTAGCTCCTTTAGCCATGGATATGGTGACATCATTCCTGGTGAAACGGACATCATGGGAAACATTTGCAGGGATGATGAAGTTACAGAGGAAGATCCATCTTCTTGAAACATTGGTACAACAAAAAAAAAAAAGTTGGTTCCTTAAATAAGTGAATCAGAAATCTCGTAACAATCCGAAAATATGCAAAAGTAAGGTCAGACAATAATTTTGATCTAATTAAATGCGAAAACAAACCAAAACATGGAACGGATCAAAGTATCTAGCTGCAAGAACTCACTTACCAAATCAAGATTTCAAAATTCCTCACCGGGTTTTACAATTCATCAAAAACCCAGAAAAAGGCCTCAAGAAAATACCCACAATTAGCAAGAACACTTGTTTTTCAGTGGATTTTGTTAGAGAGGGAGAGAAAGCGCTTGGTTGAGTTTTATGACTAAGAAATTACAAGATTTCAGTCGGTTTTGAAAGAGTTCCACATGGCTACGGTTGTCGTCTGTGCGTGAGGGGTAGTTTTTGTCGCCGTGTGTTTTGGTGTCGCTTTTACCTGTTGAAGGAATATGGAATTTGTGAGAACAAGTGCCATTTTTTTTTTGAGATGTGCTACTGGTACACAAGGATTCATATAAGGGTGTCCAAGGATCCATATAAGGGTGTCCATAATGGACACCCGGCTCCCTTCTATTGGAGGGAGTGTCGGACCCACCAACACTCCCTCTAATGGGAGGGCGTCAAGTGTCCATTATGGATACCCTTATGTACACCTTTGTGTACTTCTAGCACTTTTCTTTTGTTTTTTACACCTTTTTCCTCTCTACAAGAAGTTAAAAAAGTTCCCGTCTGGAAATTTGTACATATTCTTTGTCCATGAAATCTCTTGTCATTTTCTCCTCAAAGGGACGAAGGGAAATGGCTTGTCAAATGACAATAACGTCGCAGAGTTAAATAATAAATATTCAAGATAATTAAGCCTAATTTAATTTAATGTCAACAATTAATTTTAATCATGTAAATGAAATCCCTAATTTTTGTCAATTATTCAACTACAAATTTAATCATTTTATTAAAATCAAGTAAAAAAACCACAGTAAGATATTAAGCCACCATTTGATTTAACTAAAAAAATTGATAAAAATCGAAGTTAAAGTCAACAATTAATTTTATCATATATTGCTTAAAATCCACAATTTTTTTTCAACTTTTGCAAACATATACAAGAAGTTAGAAGGAACGCGGATAAAATCTTATTTGTTATATAGTTGAGTTTTGTCCAATGTTCTATACTAAACATATACTATTTTTTTAGCAGACCATCCCAATACAACTCTCCCCATCCACTACCTTCTCTACGTCTTTCTATATATAAAAAGTGCCTATTTAACGGAATTTGTTGGTTTAACGGAAAAACTAACGAAATTTGTTGTTTTAACGGATTATGTAACAGAATTTCTTGTTTTAAACAGGCAGCTGCACCTTCCTTCAATGTTTTTATCATAATTTTGTATTCCGATATTCGATTGAGGTGATTCAAAATGTGTTGGAAAGCTAACCCATCTGGCTACAACTTTGATTCAGACATTATTCTCCAATTCGATCACTTTCTATGCCAAAAATATGTCTCAATATAATGGACTATGTAACAGAATTTTTTGTTTTAAACAGGCAGCTGCACCTTCTTTCAGTATTTTTATCATAACTTTGTATTTCGATGTCCGATTGAGGCGATTCAAAATGCGTTAGAAATCTAACTCATCTGGCTACAACTTTGATTCAGACATCATTCTCCAATTGAATCACTTTCTTTGCCAAAAATAGGTCTCAATATAACGGACTATGTAACGAAATTTCTTGTTTTAAACAGGCAGCTACAATTTCTTTCAATATTTTTATTATAACTTTGTATTCTAATGTCCGATTGAGGTGATTCAAAATGAGTTGGAAAGTTAACTCATCTGGCTACAATTTTGATTCAAACATCATTCTCCAATTCGATCACTTTCTATACCAAAAATATGTCTCAATATAACGGACTATGTAACAGAATTTCTTGTTTTAAACAGGCAGCTGCACCTTCTTTCAGTGTTTTTATCATAACTTTGTATTCCGATATCCGATTGAGGCAATTCAAAATGCGTTGGAAAGCTAACTCATTTGGTTACAACTTTAGTTCAGACATCATTCTCCAATTCGACCACTTTATATGCCAAAAATAGGTCTCAATATAACGGACTATGTAACGGAATTTCTTGTTTTAAACAAGCAGCTGCACCTTCTTTCAGTGTTTTTATCATAACTTTGTATTCCGATATCCGATTGAGGCGATTCAAAATGCGTTGGAAAGCTAACTCATCTGGCTACAACTTTGATTCAGACATCATTCTCCAATTCGATCACTTTCTATGCCAAAAATAGGTCTCAATATGAGACTAAAACATCGGAGCATAACTTTTCGGTTGGAAATTGATTTGTGATCATCTTTTGACTAAATTTGATCCCCTTGACATCTTCCTTTATCCAATTGACTCCGAGCACTCTCAAATCTTCATCGTGAGATTCGGCACAACTTTTAAGTATTTACATTTTAACCCCCGAACTTTGGATCCCTTACAATTTAGCCATTTCTCCAAATTTGTCAACTTTTGCTTATTTTCTTCAATCTCACCAACCTACATCACAATATCAAAATCACACATCTAATTATTTATCAATTACATAAACATTACATCATTAATTATTTATAGGGTGTCTGTTTCTGCTTTTCAGCAGAAATCAAGCCGTTGGCAACGCAATTTATGCCGTTGGGAGTCGCAATTTTGGACCAATTCTCTCACTGTAGGGCTGTAGGTTTGAAAAAAATGGGTAGCATAAGCAATTTTTTTTCCTCCTTGCAGTGCGCCCAGACATACCCTTAATTAACCGAAAAAAAATTACATATTTATTAATAACAAATTAATTATTAAACAAAAATATTAAATATAAACTAAGCAAACGTGCATTGCACGTTGCTTGCACCTAGCATACATATAAGTACATATTGAAAACGATCCATGTCTCTCAAATTCAGTCTAAAATACTTTGTAGCCTACAAGAAATATTGCATAGTTTTGTTCAATATTTTGTACTAAAATCCTTTTGATGGGACCATCGGAAGAACAACTCTTCCCCTCACCCTCCATCCCTCTCCCTACATAAAGAAATACAAGTATGTATGTATGTATGTATATGTTGGAAATAATCCAAATGTCTCTTCTAGAATTTGGGAAAACTTTTGTGTTGTACGTTTGTCTTGACATAGGGTGTATAGGGAATCAAAGAGTTGGCCAAAGACATTAATATTCCTCAATATTCACTAGGCTCCAAACATGCTCTAACAAGACAAACAAGGTGCTAATGTGCTATCAGATTTGTTCCCTGGTTCATCTTAACTTGTAGCAATTGCAAGAACTAGTTCACTTTGGCAATATAGTTCCAATTTTTTATTATGTTTTCTTCTGCCAAAAAAGCCAATGACCTCTAAATTGGCATCATCTTCTCATGTGAAGAAAAAAACAAGGAGGGCCGAGGAAGAAGCCAGAGAGGAGCATCCCGAAATTTTAATATGATATATTTTAATGTTTTCGACCTAACTGGAATTTAGCGTGCAAGAATCAAGACGTATTGTTCATCCTTACTGTGAGAGTTATATCCACTTGCTAGTCGCAAATTTTTACTATAATAGTAAAAAAGAAGTATATAAAGGATCTCATACATCTTTTGTCCAAAAATATTGTAACGAAAAAGGAGTACATTATGCTCCACATAGTCTAACAAGCCAACAAGAAATTTCAAAGAAGAGTAAGCATACTTGAAGTGAAGAGTCGGCATGAGCTACCCGAAGAAAATAAAAAGAAAAGAATACATTGAAGATGTATGAACTACGCTTGATGACTTGGGGGTGAAAGGTGGTCTAATGATTAATTGAGTACATGAAGAAAACAAGTTATCAAAGGAGAAAGGAAAAAATCATTCTAAAAGTTGAAACCTCAAAAATATAAGTGTAGAAATTTCTGCATTTGTGTTGTTTGTTCAAGATTAAATTAAGTTTCCATTTTTAGCAAAAGAAAGATGGTTGGAGACGAATATTTTTACACAAGTCAGCTTCCCTAGACATAGAGGTCGATTGGCTGTTTTCCCCACTTGGCTCCATTTCGAACCTGCAATAAAATGTCACTGAACTCGGTTACTGCATTTCTTGTTCAGCATTGTAGAGTAAGGCTCTTTTTGATCCCCATTCTTTTCATCGTTATAATGAGAAATATGACCTTTTTTCCTCGTCATATTTCTCATTATAATGAGGAAAAAATGAGAATCAAACAGGGCTAGATGTTTAAAAAAGGCAAGATAAACAGGGGCGTACTTCAGCTGCCCTTAGACTAGGTCTTGAGGCATAAGTCTCAGTAAGTTGAGGCGTAAGCCTCGATTATGCCTCGACAAATGGTACCAAGGTGTAAGGTTCGATATGTTTAATGAAAACCTCACGTGCCTCAAGGCGCAATTAGACGACATTTGAAACAAAAAGAATCATATGGAAGTGCATCACAACCTCGACACTTTGAACATGGGTGATAAATATGATAAATTTTTTCAAGTTCTAAAGATAATAAATACATATTAGCTAAAAACATAAGAGGTCAACAGTCACTTTCAACTATTTTTATGGAGCCGAGCATGGGAGACAGTAATCTCAGGACCAACGTGTGCATTATTTTTCACAACAGCAATGTCTAAGACTTTATCAAGGAAACTCGTACAATAAGATGTACGTAAACAGTTTGAGGCAAATTAGTGAAATTGGGTAGAATAGAATAGGAAGAAAAATAAGAAAAACCTTAAGGCCAAGCAAGTATTTGTCTATTGATCCTAAAGCATTATATAAAGGATACTTGAAGCAAGAGAGGCTCCTCCAGTTAGTTCATTCACTCTACCAAGCAAGAATGGAGTTTCTGCACTGCCGGTTATGTTCTGCTCCCTGAGTTGAATAACGACATATAACATATATAACAAATAAGTAGCAATTGTCCATTTACAACTGTTTCAAAATTAACGTGATCGAAGAACAAAGATTTACCGAGCTTCCTTGAGAGCTTTTTGTATTGCAGACTCGATAAGATTTCCTGAAGCAGAGTATTCTTTTGGAATAGGGACAGCTACCAAAATCCCACTGTTGATGCCAAGATTCATGTTTGAATCTGCGGGACCGGAAGCAAAGAAAATTACTAAACATAAGCAAAGATGCATAATAGAAAATGAAGAAATGCCCTTGCCTATTAGTCGAGCACAATCTTCAGGCGAATCAACTTGACATGGTGCCTAAAATTTTTTTGGCAGAATTTACCAGTTAATAAATTTAAAAGAAAGGGGAAGAAAGAAAGAACTAAAAATAACTTCACCAGGAAAAATATTGCAGCAAATGCAAGTCTACAATTTAATGTAATACAAAAGCGATATATTATGTGACTATTTAGACACAATCACAGAATTTGGTGCTAAGGAAAAGAACAACACATTGGTCAGAAGAGTTACAGTCGGGACTCCTACAATAATGGAATGATGCTAAATGCTGTAATTATAGACCTTGTAGCCACTTGTTTCTGTGAAAAATGCAGGGAACTCATCTGTCTTATATGCTGCAACGCAAACCCCTTGAGTTTCCTGTAGTTCAACAAACAATAGTTTTTTTCATTTATCATGCATAAAGCTATAGGGTTTCTGTATAATATTTGGAGTAATAAGGAATTACCAAATATTCGAGGGTTCTTGGGATATCTAATATTGATTTTACACCTGCAGAAATTACAGCAATTGGAGTCCTTCCTAACTCCGTAAGATCAGAAGATATATCCATTGCTGCAAGAAGAACGATTGAGTAATAATCAAAAAAAGGTTATTCTGCAATTACTTTGCTTCTTTACCAATTATCACTCCACCAGCCTCAAAAAATTTATGATTCAAGAGTGCACTCAATGGTTGTGGTCAACACTACAAATGAAATCTTGTTTGTTAACTTACTACTCTCTCCATATCTATGCACTCCACCAATACCCCCAGTAACAAATATTGGAATCCCAACCTGCAAATATGTGGAAAAATAGCAATTACACTCCCCTTTATAGGCACATCTGGTAGAAAAAGAAAAAAAAAAAAAAAAAAGAAGCAAAATAGCAAAGAAGCTTATAAGATTGCAACATTCACCATAGAAGCAAAAACCATTGTTGCAGAAACAGTCGTTGCACCATTTCCTCTAGTAGCTACCTGGAAAATTTGGTAATAATCAATGCATAGTACTGTCATACACCTGTTAAAACAATCTAAGCTCATATAAGGCATTAAGAGCATGTCTGGCTAAGCTTATAATCTACTTTCTAAAAAGTAAGTTAAGACTTGATTCCTAGAAGTAGGTTTTGTTAGTATTCTTTTTAAACTTTAGCCAAATGTGCTCGTAAATTTTTTTTCACGTTCAACAACTAAAATAACACTTTATCGATGTTCAACAATATAAATGTTGCCAAACATACATTCAAACAGCAGACATATGGTACTAACCAAAACAACTTGATGGAAGAAGGTAAAACCTGGGCTAGACATGCTAAATATCTAGCAGAAAAAATATAAATGGTCATGAAATTTGCGCAGCAGGACATCAAATCTGGGGAATGAAGAGTTTTTCACATCATGAGAGTTATTACTGTAAATTGAAAAAGCCTAGTGATTCGCCCAAGCATCAAATGGTGATGAGAAATATTGAGAGTTTCTATCTCTCATATTGTAATCAATATTGTTAATACCAGATGTGTTTATAAAAGAAATTATCCAAGGCTGCAGACAAACACAATTAAGCTAGCTTCTAATACTCACAACATGTGCAATGTCCCTGCGAGCTGTCTTCCGAGCTTTACTTCCCATTTTAGCCAGCCTCTCTATTTCTTCCATACTCAAGCCTACAAATAAAACATTGGTCTACAAACGTAAAAAATACATACAGATTTTTCCTTCTTTTTTCGGTTCTGAAAATGAGTTGGCATCAATAAATGGCAGACTAAATGAAAGAAGCTTTACGGTTGACTAACAATATATTCTATTCTGAAAATGAGTTTTATGCATAACTAGCAGACTAAAAGAAAGAAGCTTTAAGGCAATCAATAAGATCAAATTTACGAAAAGGAAATAGGAGCAAATTTGCCACCATTACATGAGACAACAAGTAATTGAAAATAAGGTAAAGAGTTAGCCCTACTCCCTCAACGAGAAAATTCTTCAAAAAGGAAAAGAAATAAAACAGGAGAGAAGTTCTGTTATCCAACATAAGAGCCTGAAAATGTTATGATAGCTCATCATTCATCGCATTGTATTTTATTGGTAAATATAACCATTATCCAGTGAGCCATCAGACAAGATTCCATTTACAAATTACAAGACAAGAACATGTTTAGTTTTCATTAAGTGAGCTGTTCACAACTTCTTAAGAAGGAAACTTCAGATTTCTAATTTTCCAATGTCTTCTACCCATATAAAAATGTAAAACAGAATCTGCAGATAGGATCATGCTCAAAGACAGAGGCAAGAGAGCAGAGACTTAGCTAGTAATAATGTATCTGACAGGTCAATTGGATTTCGAAAGAAATTTGTTAAGCTTAGTTGATAATAGCTAGCAATAACCATATCTGAATATTTTTAAACTTTGCTCTGACAAGATCTAAATTGTACTACCCAACTGTTTTTCAAATTAAAATTTAAAAATGTATTTCCTAGCACTACATTAAGCCCATGTTTGACACCCATTGTTTTTTTTTTTTTCAAAACTCATTTTTAACAACCCATTCTTCCATAAAATAATTTTACACGAAAACCCAAATATTTTCCCTAATTTTTAACTAGACATTCTCCAAAAAAAAATCACCATTCCAAAACACATTTTCCTCAAAAAAGGGGTCCCAAACAGGAGGTAAATGTTTCTTGAGAAACTCTTGTGGACTGTGGTACTATACCCGTTGACGAGGATTTTGAATGTTATGAAGAAAAACGTACAGAAATTAAAAGAAACTCACAGTGAGACAAAAAAGAAGTTTGGATAAACACCTATGCATGGTACACCGTCCAAAATAGCGATGGTGGCTGGCACAGCTCCGTTTTCTCTGACTATTGCTTCCACGTCTTTTGCTGTCCCCACATTTAGAGGATATGGCATCCCTAAATATAGGTGAAATGACATGTATAAATATGAATGATGAGGTTTCTTTTTATCAACAACCAACAAGTTTAAGCATGTAAAAAATAGAAACTGTGATCCATAGAATAATAGTTTCTCAATCAAACAAAACTCAAATCATAACAATTTTTTTGGCAAACAAGAACTTCGAGCTATTTCATTGTCAATGCTAGATTCATAAGGCATCCAAAAGCTTCCCCATGACACACACAATTTTCCGTCATATAAGACAAAGGACATAAACAGAAAGTGAAAGTTAAATAAGAATATGAACGCTGAACTTGATGGCATGCCAGCATATAAAAGTTTGTATCCACGAAAATAACTCTACCTATAGGCCACAATAAGGTACCTTAAACAGGATCTACTGATACAGTGCAATGCAATTGCAAGACGTGCTTGTGCCTAGCTAGTAACTCTCTTGTTAAGTTGTCGAAAATATCAATAAATAAATATAAAGGAATCCATCAGGCTCTTTCATCTTTTTATCATTCTCTTTGGTTTATTGTTTAGATTGACAAAGAAAAACTTAAGGATGGCTTAAAAGTTGTGTGACTGCATTTTGCATACCATGAGAAATTATGGTGGATTCTAGAGCAACCACTGGTTTCCCACGCGTTAAAGCTTCCGAAACTTCTGGGGACATCTTCATCAGTCCTTCACCCTACACAATCAACTAATTAATCAAGTCATACTACAATTAAATGGGGGTATCAATGTAGTTATTTGACGCTGCTGCAATTTTCTTATACTGATTTTCTTTGAGTTGAGGGCAAATTCTCGAATGAGCTTGGCAAAGTTTTAGAGTTATATTTTATTAACAAAAAACTTAACATTTAAATACAGCTAATGGTGAACTAATAAAATATTCTTGAAATTGCAGAGGTACAGAAATTACACCTAAAATGTTATGATAGTGTGTATATAGATACATACAGAGACATCAGTAAAGAAAAATTAGAGCAAGGGGGCAGAAAAAGAGAGTACCTTTGAGGTGGGATTTGAAGGATTGAAGTGTCTTCGGAGATTAGCAATCCTGGAGAGAGCTGAAGACGCCATTAATGGGAGTCAAAGTGCTGCAAAATTGACGGAGAATTTGATTCTTGAAATTGAAGAAGTAAAATCTTAAGACTCCTCGTCACTCTGAAATAATCGGATTAAGACGTCTATAGGGATTTTTTTCTTGAATAATGCTATTGTACATTACCATTTTGACGCGATAATTAGTCATTTGTTGATGTATAAGCGTGAAATTTAAATTAAAAATTGCATCACAAGCCACGTGTAATTATGTGAATCATTACGTGAATAATTATGTACACGTAACATTACTCTTTTTTCTTTCTTCGAAAAAATATTTTTTCCTTTCAAGAAACCACTCCCTAACATTAGAATGTAGAATAAATCCATATCACGTCATCGTGACGACCTTCCAATCTGTTGGACAATTATTACGGTAAATCCAAGAGAAACAAATGTTTGTTTAAAGAATTCCGCTAAATACATAATAACCTTTTTTTTTTAATCTTTTGAAGTCCAACAAATATATAAAATAATAATTACTTCAATTTATAAAAATTCATACTATTACCGGTAGATTTATGTTCTATGTGTACATGAAATAAATTGACGATCAATCTTCCAAGATATTACACTTTGAAGTCAATGCACATACTTTTATAATTTTAAATTTCATTACATTCAATGCTTTTTTTTATTTCCTATATGTATTATGGTAAAACATAATATAAGTTATAAAAATATTAAATACTCTATAAATTAATAAATATTCATTTATCGATAAATTAACAACCCATATAAAATAATATTTTTTATTGATCGCAACATTAATATTTTATAAAAGCTTTACAGTATTTCAATTTTTTTTAAAAAAATTTATACTCATTTTCAATAAATTTGGATTCAGTATGGATAAAAGAACTTCATATGTTATACTATTCAAGTCTCGACGACGAATTGATTTGATAGCTTAGATATTGTTATTCATGATTTGATAACCTCACGGATAATTACATTACCCTTAGAAACGTCCTTTATTACGAGCTTTTACGGGCGACGTCTCTAGAAGTCTGGGATGGCTCAGCTGTGCCAAGGAAAAGAATAAAAGAAGGATTTGTACCCTGTCGAAGTAAGGAACCATGTCATATATGTTTGGAATAGATTCCATTTTGAAACAAGTAGGCTATTTCTTGGCAAAATTGTGCCTCCCATAACTAACTCTTTGGTATATCTCTTGCTGGAAGTAACCCCGATCCCATTGATAACGAGTGGGCCCTCCACGAAAAGTAAGAAATTCCGCATATTTTGACCAATTCAAGGTCAAAAATGGGGTTGCTCCCTCGACGGGCTACATAGTTATGGTTCATTTACATTAACATCTAATTGAATTCAAAAGTATTCAAAAAAGACTATGGGCTGAGGAGCAAAAGGAAGAATCCGCTCGAGGAGGGGCTTGCGTCCGATTAGCTAGTTGGTGAGGTATACATTTGTGTATCGATAAGACCATTCACTATTTCTTGAAGCTCGATCTCTTCCCGGATGAACCGTATATTTACATAATAAAATATTTATTGATCCCAACATTATTATTTTATAGAAACTTTACTGTATTTCAATTTTTTTTAATTTTATACTCATTTTCAATCACATATTTACATAATAAAATATTTTACACGTAAATCTAAAAAATTCATATTTTTTAACTACTCATTCTATAAAAAAAATAACTATTGAAAACTCAATTTTCTCAAAGTAATGGCCATCAAATAGAGGCTAAAGTAAATTGGAGAAAATCTAATATATGCCCCGTTAAAACTTTGTTTAATAAAAATCTAATGGGACAAAAAAATCAAAACGAAGGAAAGAAAGTATAGTAATTTTGGAGTATTAAAGATATATGATGTTCCATTAAAATCTTGTTAGGAAAATCCAGTGGAATAAAACGTAAGCGAAGGAAAAAGAGTACAGCTACTTCCCCTGATGTTAGTCACTGAAAATCTTTGAGTCAATACATTTCAATCCCGTGAATCAATTTCTTGAATGTAGATGTAGCAGTGCTTTTGTAAATAGATCAGCCAAATTGTCACTTGAATGAATTTGTTGAACTTCGATGTCGCCATTCTTCTGAACCTCATGTGTATGAAAGAATTTTGAAAAAATATGCTTCGTCCTGTCACCTTTGATATATCTTCATTTGAGTTGTGCAGTACAAGCAGCATTATCTTCATACAAAATTGTTGGACTATCTTTTGTTGAAATTAATCCGCATGATACTTGAATATGATTGGTCATGTTTCTCAACCATACACATTCTCTGCCTGCTTCATGGATTGCAATAATTTCAGAATGATTTGAGGATGTTGCTGTCAATGATTGCTTCACAGATCTCCATGAAATAGCCTTCCTCCACGTGTAAACACGTATGCTGTTTGTGATTTAGCTTTATGTGGGTCAGAGATATAATATGCATCTGCATATCCCACTAAAGTAGATCTCGATTTTTGAGAATAAAATAATCTCAAATCAATAGTATTCTTTAGGTAGCTAAAGATATGTTTAACATCATTCCAATGTCTTTATGTTAGTGTAAAGTTATATCTTGCAAGGAGATTTACAGAAAAAACTATGTCGGGTCGAGTGTAATTTGCAAGATAAGTTAATGCTCCAATTGCATCAAAATATGATAGTTCGGACCAAGAATCTTTTCTCCATCTTTAAGTGGATGAAAATGATCATTTTTTATATCAAGTGATCGAACAACCACATGTGATGCCAATGGATGTATATTATCCATATAAAATTGTTTTAAGACTTTTTCTGTATATGTAGATTGATGAACAAATAATTCTGCTAGAATATGTTCAATCTGCAACCCGAGATAGAATTTGATTGTTCCTAAATCTTTCATCTCCAAATTCATTTTTCACATAATCTACAATTTTGTTGAGCTCTTCAGAGTCTCATATTATAATATTATTTTTAGGGTATATGTCTTTTAGGTTATGGATATTAATCACACAAAGAATATGCCTATGATAAGTACATTTTTACATACTTATTTAACTGTCAAAATATGAGCAATTGTTGATTCATATGTTGGAATATAGCTTAATTCTATGCAATTCATGTTTTGCAAGACAAGTGATGAATGTAGCAGAAATAAGGAGAAACAAGTGAAAAATGACCAAAATAGAAGAAAGTGAAAGTTCAATAACTAAAGTGCAAATACTCAAAAATTATGTCGGGACTCACAATGAAGGTTCGAGAATGCTAAGGGTCTATTAAAAGCAATTAGAAGTCAAAAAAGAATGGAATATTATCAAAATCAATTTCCAATTCGCACAAGATATATTCCAGATTTTTAGCAGAAGATTGAAACCCATTTTTGGCATAATAAAAGTCCGAATTGGAAAAGATCTATTTCTAACAAAGTTGCAACTCTTCGATATATATTTCTAACGCATTTTTAATCGTCTAAATCGGATGTCAGAAGAGAAAGTTACAACCAAATTACTGACTGCTGTGCAGAGACAAAATCCGCGAGCGAAAGGAACTTTCCTTATTCGATTAGAACTCTTTTGGAAACCAATTTGGACGTGATTTTAATCTAATTTCCGACTCTTACAAATACTTAACAGTAGAATACATATGGAGGAGGTCCCCATACACCATTTTTCTCCTCTTTGACTCAAAAAATTCATGAAGAACTAAATATCTTGGTGAAACTACGAAGGAATTCGATTGGAATTGGTGATTTCATATCTTTTATTCATTTAATTTGATCTTTTCATTGTCAAAAAATGTTAGAATTTAGATTTTCATTCTCTTGAATTTATATTGAAATCGATTTAATATTTACAAGATTTTTCATGAATTCAGTCATGTTTTTTCCATCGTTCAATCAAACTATTTATTGAATTTCAATTTCAATTATTTATTGTTGAGATTGGTTTAACAATTATTATATCCTTCATAGATTCAGTCATGCTTCTTCTATCGTTAGATTAAACTAGTTATTGAATTTTAATCTCAATTTCACTTTATTGGCGGATTGATTACTGCCTTATGCTTGATGTATATGGTCGATCTTTGATCTTGTTCTAATAAAATTGTGTGAATATGTCTTAAATCTAAATTCTATGATTACATTTGTAAATTAAATTGATTTTCACGATATATCTTCCGATTAGAGTACCGGGATGAAAGTTTCTAATTATGTTATAAAAATGAATAATTGATATGATTAATCCAATTCAATCGAGGGAATTCTGACGTTTCACCGCTTCGAATTATTGATTTTAATTTCAGGTTTCAATATTGAATTTTATTACACATTTGAGAGAACAATTCAACTTTTTTTATCCTTTAAATATTCTTCCATCACCCTGTGGATACGACACCCCAAAGTTATGCTACAACTACCGCATTATTTTTTGGACGTAATCAGCCTCGTTAAAACCTTATTAGAAAAAACCATGTGAGAAAAATCCTAATGAATGAAAAAGAGTGCATCATTCTTTTAAGTACGTTACAAGAGTTGTGTCATTAAAAACCTTAACAGGAAAATCCAATGGGACAAAGCCTCTGTCAAGGGAAAAAGAGTACAACCCGCACTTACTCCCCAATTGATAATATCACTTGAATTATACTTCAAACATATTAAATCTTTACAAAATAGTATCAAAATCATAAATTGTCTATAATAACATTTATTACAGTATATCAAATTTCATGCATTGTCACGCTAATGAAATAGAGATTTGTGATTACATCCACCACATGATAATTTATACAAGTTTTCATGAAATTTATATTACGACTTAACTTTTTCCATTTTCATTTCGCATAAATATACACCTTTATATGTTCAGATTGTAGATCCAGAAATTTCATATTTTTCTAGTAAATTCTTTTACTTGGATCGCGTCATTTTATTTGGTCAATCATTACTTCGATCGATATATTTCAACGAATTTATTTCGATTCATCGCTATTCATAATATGATGCAGTACATCATGTACAAAAGTATTGTCGACAACTTTTTCTTTTCTTTTTCGATTCTATTTCTTTTTCCATAATGACATAACTTATTCAGATATCTCACTTTTTATTATTTTCGGTACCTGAACCTCTTATGGGGTTTTATAATATGTTATGTCTAAATACTCATTAAGAGTAAATACCTCCTTAATAAAACAGGGTTTACCAATTGCTCCATTTTCGTTTGGAGGATTTTGTAATAGAAACGAATATCATCACGCTTCAGGCGTGCCATAAATTTATCAAATATAATATCAACAAATTATCCTTCCAGGATTCAATTCGAGTTACAGCATTTAAAACTTATGTGTGAGATTATTAACTTCTTTGGTTAGTAAATGCATCTAAATAAATTATTCTTCGAACTTCTGGTTCGAATTGTCCTTTGCGAGAATGTAGAAAATGATGCATTTTTACATTATTTTCAGTTTCTTAATTTCTCCCATAATGCCCAGAGAATTGTCAAATCAAAATGACAATCATTTTTCCAGCGTTATAAAATATCACACATTTGAAATAAGGGTTCGAGTTATGGATTTATTCTCAGCACTCTTTAATTTCCATCTTAGTGCATTGTGGTGGATCAATTTTACATATACTACACTATCGAAATAATTTGATGGAAAAATTAGGTTCTCACCATAAGCCAGTTATAATTAGGAGAACTATGATGTTGGCATGATATGTAATGACTTTCCCTAAACTAAAATGTGAAGTATTTTGGTTCTCAATTAAATTAATTGGAGACATTTAACAAATAATAATGTTAAATCATTTATCGGCGTCTCAGCTAATACTTATTAAAATATTGAGATTTAGGATTACTAGTATTAAAAAGACACATCGTCTTAATTGTATAATCTGAAAATTATACTCATAATTTGAGTTGCACTTTGTCAAACTTCAGATTGCGAACATCATGCAATCATCTAATATTCGTATCAAATCTATTACATACAAATAATATTTAGATAATCAACGTGGAGGGTGACGGAGCCCCATATATCACTTTAATTAATTTTCAGAAATATACGAAACTCAATCTTTATTTAACTAGTAATGATCAATGATCAATTTTCAATAAAGAGAATAAATATCAAATATGAATTCTTTGGATTGAAGAATCTTCTAGTTCTTCGTTAAATGTCCATTTGAATTCTCATTTCGCATCATTATTGATCCAGTGATGATCCAACTGATTATACCAAACAAATTGAACTTCTGGTTCAATATAATATTTATTTTAATTGTACTACACATTTTAGAAACTTAGCATGTTTCTCTTTAATTTAGTAGAGAATATTATCAATAGTAAAATTTTATTCTCCTACATTACGCAGTATTGATTCTTCTAGAATATCAAAACAATATTCTTCTGAAATATTGATCTATACCTAGTTATGATTATTCACAAATAATAGAACAATATTCTTCAAGAATATTGATATATTTAAATTAATCATAACATTCTTGAAAAATATTAATATTTATAAATTTGTGCTTCTTCAGGAATACAATAAAGTATTCTTCAAGAATACTAATATATATTATTTTTGCTTTTTTTGGAGCAATATATCAATTTTTTTTTTAAATATGGGAAGCGTAGTTTCATGCTATTCAGAAGCAATAATATATTATTATTTAAAAGAATAAATTGCATAAGAATTTACTATTCGGGAATAAAAACATAATTTTTAATTATGCTCTTCGAGAGCAAGCGAAATATAACTAGAACATAAATAATAGTATGCTACTTCAGAAGCAACAATAAATTATTATTTTCTAGGATAATTCTCCTTGTAACGAAATGGGGGTACCGAACAGTGTCCTTCCCTCACACGGGGGCGTGGGCCCCATGTGTTTTTAAAAATGGAGGCTCGTGGTCCCACCTCCTAATGTGAGTGGGTTATAAAAGAATTATGTACATGTAGACTAACCTTATTTTCTATGATAATATAATATTTACGGAGTCGTGCTTCTTCAAGAACCACGTGTCAATATTCTTCTGAAAAAAAATATAATTTATACTCTCATGAGCAAGTAATATTTTTCATGAATATTAGTTATAATGTTGTGCTACTTCATGAGCAACAACAAACTATTTATAATAGATAGATCTATGATTAATATTCTTCTGAAATATTAATTATAATGTTGTGTTGCTTCAAGAACAACAACAATTAAGAGCAAATTCAATAATTGACATTATATTGTTAAATATAAAAAAAGGATAATGAAATATTCAATGGCACTTCACAATGATAATATCAATTAATTTATCTTGAATTAATTGAGTGGAAAACAAAGATCAATTCACAGATTTCATGGTTAATTCCAAATACCAATTCACTGGTTATGTAACTTGCTTTTCAACAAAATGGGTAGTTAATTAACACAAATTAAAAGTTGTACAGGTAGTGATTGCGGCGACAAATAGGAAAAAGAATTAGAAAGTACATGTATTATGCACACAGATTGATAGGCAAACATTCACTGCGGCGGGGCTGCAAGAAACCGTCTACACATGTACTCGCGTATGAATATTAAAATTCAATTGTTACCAAATTAATTTTGGTACACGTAATTATGCTTAAAAATTCACACGTTACCAAATTAATTTTGGTACATATGATATATGATTATATTTTAAAAAAAATTACTACATTCTCTAAATTTTGAAGAATTAAGCTTTCGTACTGATAACTGGTATTATAAAAAGAGAGAAAAGAGAAGAGAATTAGAGGAGTCAATAAATTTGTGTGTATTATAATGATAACCAAAACCATATATTTATAGAGAAAGAATATGAATACATAAAGTAATAATATCTAGGGTTGCAGGGGTACATGTGTCATTCACATTTAACTCTAATTTACTTTCTTTTTACAACATAAAATACTTAGTTTGATTTTATTTAGCTCGTAGCTATTTTTTGGATTTTTTTTACAACATTCTTTGTGGATTCAAGCAAATCAAAACATTAAGAGCTTGTTTGTCTCCCATTATTGGGAGAAAATTAGTGTAATGAATAGTATTTTTTGGAGAATGTATGGTTGAAAATTAAAGTAATTTATTGGTTTGTGTGTAAAATATTTTATTGAGTGAATGTGTCGTGAAAAATTTTACTGTAACAAATAATTTTTTGAATTAATGGTAGAAAAACATGGGCTGAATGTGTTAAAATAGACTTGGATTTAGAGTTGTTAAAACAACATATTCCATGGGACATACATCCTCCAGTTGAACTATTATATTATGGGGCCAGTGGATTGAACTAACTTATTGAGCTTGATACCTTAACGAAATGTGATTCCAACCTCATTTAAACACCATCCTCAAGAAATTAATCAATGGGGAAAGCTAAGTGTACAGGGGGTCTCACAGAACCCCGCATAACACTCACAAGGGGTGGGTCCCACGTGAGATCTACCTCAATAAAAAAGTAAAAAAAATTTACCTACCCCCATTTGTGAGTGTTCTATGGGGGGCTCTGTGAGAACCCCCAGTTCATTGACAATCTAATCCTCTGATCTAACGAGACATCATGATTTCCTTTTTGATAGTTCTTCACTTTTCTTCAATTTCACCATCTAATTCTTGATTGATTAGACGAGACATAACATAAGTTCTTCCAACAATTCAACGTTTAACGTAAATCCATGTTTAACGCATGTCTTTAGCCCCCGTTTGATACACATTTTTAGGGAAAAAATACATTTTAAATAGTGATGTGATAGAAAATATGTGATTAAAAAAGGAAAAATTTTAAATTTGAATGTAATGTTATTTTATTGAAGATTGCGTAATTGAAAATAAGTATTAAAAAAAATACATTTTTTTAATAACGTGGATCAAACATGTCTTTGGAATTTGGAGATATCACACACAAATACCTAGTTTCCGTTCGGGCCCGGCTGTCTGAAAATAATAACCTCACAAAATGCTTAGGGTCCGTTTGATAACCTAGAAAATGGGTGGAAAATGAAAATATTTTCTAACTTTAATCAATTAAGGGTGTTTGATAGCACACATTTTCTTGACAAAATGTTTTCCACCTTTTTCTAGGTACAATCCTTTGATGTACAAAAACTTGATTTTGTTTTCCTACAATTTGGTGGGAAAACATTTTCCACCTTTTTTTGCTGTAATGAGAACAAATTTTAGATTCAATGGTAAAAAAATTTTTACTTTTATTGACAGCTTCCATGCAAAACAAAGTCAAATGAATGATATTCGGTATAGTAAATTTTTTTTTTCAAATATATATATATTTTTTTACAATTGAAACAAATTTTAAACCTAATGGTAAAAACAATTATCACTTTAATGGACAAATTCCATAAAAAAGGAAGCCAAATGGACACTGTTACGACTCATAAATAGAAGCACCACGTGACACCACATTTTGACGGTGGGACTAGCCCAATTGAATCAGGATGTATATTCCGAGGCCCAACCATTCGGAGGCCCTTTATTCTCATGCCCTTATTCCGAGGCCATGTTGTCAACCGAGGCCCAAGCATTCTGAGGCCCTTTATTCTCAGGCCCCTTATTCCGAGGTCATCATTGTTAGCCGAGGCCCCATTATCAGAGGCCATCATTGTTAACCGAGGCCCCTTATTCCGAGGCCATCGTTGGTAAACAAGGCCCCTTATTCCGAGGCCATCATTGTTAGCCGAAGCCCTGGTTCCGTGACCATGCATTATCTGAGGCCCTTTTGCAACTAGTGAAGATTCACTCATGATGAAAATTTTTATTTGAATGATTGGCGTGACTTTTGTGTAAAGTATATTTGTGTCTTGTCTTGTCAATGTAAGAGCATTTAATGCTTTGTAAGGTTAGGAGAGTCAACTTGATAGTTAGGACTTGATGTCTTGGCCGAGGAGATGATGCCACGTGTAAATTGATCCAAAGGTCACCATTTGAGTTGTAACACTATAAATACCCCCACCATGTAACACAAAAGAGGTTAATGAAATTTTAAATACTTAAAGCAATATGATTTTCTCCTCTCTCTCGTTTAACAGCGTATTTTCTACTACAAATCTTGTTATTTATCGATTGGTTTCTTATACAATCGTGTTACATTTATCTTGCCGGAAGCCCGAACGGTGACGTCTCGTGTCATTGAGCTCCTCCCACGTCCAGATTTTAGAGCTATCATGACCGTCGAT
>OU503051.1:1428514-1443357 GCA_912172775.2 Fraxinus pennsylvanica
GCTTGTTTCTTCAACTCGAGTTCCTGACAACATAATTTAAAAGGGAACCTCAACAAAGCCAACATACGAAGCAAATCACACGGCTTGTAGCTCTATTTTAATGTTTACTAACATCTATGAAAAATAAAATCCAAACAAGATTTTACTTTTCACAGCTTTTAAGATGAAGAAAAAATGACTTGGTCCTGTTCGAAAGAATCTTCCAAACCCTGTTACTTCAACTCAAATAAATGCACTGAAGTATCCTTGTTTGACAACCAATATTAGGACAAACATGTCAAACATGATTCATTTTTTCAGCAGTCATGTACAAAAATGTTGAATGCCCATTTCCATACATTATATGTCTTGAATTGAACACAAGTTCCCCGTAGATACAAAGAAAATGGTTAAAAAATATCAATATATTGCCATACCCTACATACCCAAGATTTAGGTGAATCCAGATTTTGGATGCTAATTTGACCAGAAAATCTATCTGACTCCAAACAGAACAGGTGTAAAAAGGTCACCACTACAAAAAAGTATAAAAAGAAATAGATACAAATATCTCTTCGTACAAATTCAGTAAAACTAAAAGCCTGCCTACAATAGAGTCAGTATGGGAATTCATGTGCTTCTTAACACGAGGAGGGTCTAATTTCGCAGAAGCACACCTTCAATAGACCTTTTTGGGTTATTCATATTGTGGTTGTTAAGATCTGTTTAGAAAGCCAAATTTGACAAAACCATACAAGTCACTCGAATGGGATTTCGGATGTTCTGCAAGATCAACCAAACAAAAGGGAAGGTAGGAGGACTGGTAAGCTAGAATAAACAATTTTAGCCATCATAAATATGAAACTAGTTTGTTACCTGTCACAGTAAAATGAAACATATAGGACAGTAAAACATCTTTGCTACCAAGTTAAAGATTGATATGAACCCTTTCTTATGAACTTTGCAACAATAACTAGGTAAGGTCATTCTAAGTGCCAAATGTAAATCTAGTTAGTAACTTTGACATCCACTTTTCTACTATTATCAGATAAAAGGATATCAAAATGTTTAAAAGTTTATTTGCACAGCTTATAGGCAACTTTATTTTGTTTTATAAGCATATAGATACCCTTCCCATGGTACATGGATAGAGCTTGCCCTGGCATATTGAAAACAACGTGCTATTATCTATATGGACCAAAAATTTGAATATTTTGGATTGATTTTCATCGCCGGATGGACGAGTTTTCACATCATATTTTATGTTCATAATTTAAAAAAGGGTTGAAAGAAAGAAAAATGATGCAAACCGGATGAAAAGCAAATCAAACTACATATATAGAGTAAACTACAAAGGACAATGAACAAAATAATGATTACCGCGTCCATTTTTTTCATTTCACTGCGAGCATACTGAGCCACAAGATATACAGCTGCAGAGAAAGATGCATAAATATTCAATGTTTCGGAATACGAAAGAAGATAAAAATCAAACTCAATAACAAATGGACATAATCACATAACCAAGAAGGTCTATGGTCTGAGTCACAAACTCAATAGTCCACATTAAGATTAAGAATGGAGATACAATACCCAATGAAGGCAAGCAGACAAAGAAGAGCTGTACCAGGTGGAAATCTAATCTGAAAATCATCAAACATACAATTAATTCTTAGCTGAAATGGGACTTAACTGCAATATCAATCAAAATGGAGAATGGGTTTCAATTTGAGGATACAAAGCATTCTGTATAATAAAGTTTTTCTCTTTGCTGAAAAAGAAATGAATGTGATAAAATGCCTCTTAGAAAAGTAAAAGCCTACCCAAATTTCTTCTTCTTGGACTGATCAGTGAAGAGGATTTTGGCGGCAGTCATGAAATCCAGATTATTAAGAGCTTTGTATTGCTCACTATACTGACTCAATGATGAAGACGAAGACTCGTTGCTATTGCTAGAAATGGTGGCCGGTTTATTATTGGAATTTTTGTGTGGAGTGCTGCAAAAGGGTCGGTTTAAAAAGGGGGCTCGATTCCAAATATATTTTCCCCGACGAAATCTTCTCATCCTCTTCACTACAAAAAATCACCAAGAAAACGAGTCGAACAAGTCAGCAGAGAGAGATAGAGAGAAAAATGCCAGGGCATCGGACCTATGAAATGAGGCAACACCTGACCAAAAATATTACCGGATAAACGATTGCTGGAAACTTCAAATTATTTCTGCAAATGGCTATTTCTGCCTGAAACATGTTCCATCCCTCCAGACAGATTTATTGATAAATCCCAAAATATTATTTAATATCCAACAACAATTCAACCCCCGACACTTGAGTGTCATATGTATCAAACATAATCTCTCATTATCAACCTCGACCTGCAGACTTCATATCTAGATATTTTATCAATTCCTAGGACCACAGCAATAATTTTTCATTTTTCTAATCAATGAGTTTCATTCAAAGTAAAGGTTGGTTCCTCCAAAATATGGAATAGAACTTATGAATTCCATCAATTTCAATCACCTCATCCATATCTCAATTCAAAGTGACAAACTGAATTTATGTTAAAGAAAAATCATTGAAATTGTGTGTCCACTCAAAAGGCCGGAAAACAAAGAATAAAATATGGGGCATTGTAACATACAAATTTCAAAGTGAAATCCTAAACTAATTTTCAAGTCTGGAACGAGGTCCATTAGCAATACTAAATCAAACTTTAAATTCCATCAACATTGTAAAATCAATTCAAATTTCAGCAAAGAAAAGAAACACCTAAAGAATAAAACTAAAATACAAATTTTTAAGGGAAATCCCAGCAAAAGATTAGTTGCAGCAAAATAAATAAACTCAAAGAATAAGATATACACTGTAATTACTTATTGAAATTGCAGCAAAAAAATAAAAAGATAAAAATAGAATTACCTCAGTACTCAATTGCTGCGGCAGTGAGGCTGGTGCTGCAAGACGTGTAGAAATAAACTTTGAGTCTGCGCCAGCGGTCTTTGGTCCGAAATAAATCGGCTATGGTGTTGATTTTGCTTTTGATTTTTCCAATTGGCAAATAAAAGGCTACGCATTCAGGCTGATCCCGTGCTGTGTCTGCAGAAAGAAACTCGGCCAACAATATTACCAGAGAAAGGATTGCCGGCGAATACAAATCCTAAAAAGGGGGAAACCACTGGAAAGGGTTTTATGAATTGCTCTACAGAGCGCGAAGCTTAGAGTTCTAGCAAGAATTAGAGAAAATTACAGATACACCTTCAATCAATCGATAAATACATCAACAGTCCTTCACATTTAAAATATTATACCAAAGCTCCCGTCAGAAATAGACTAGACAAAAAGTGCTATAAATTTATGTTTTATATTTTTACATGACAACGGATTCAAAGATATATTGAAATGAATTTAATAAATAATTTCTTGAACTTTTCTTGTTCAACTAAAAAAATTAAGAAACGATGGAAAACTAGTCTGATTATTGGTTAAAATTATGGCATTATTCGAAATGTATTGAGCGTACTCCTCATAATTTGTTCTGTTCCATAGTCACGCATTCTCTGAAAAGAATCACCTAGATTTTACTCCAAATTGTCGTTTTAGAATGTCATGATCTTGGGATAGACAATGACCCTTTAATAAATATGCTCTTCGAACTTAATCTCAGATGTTAACATTGTAATCCAAAATGGGTATCGTTAGACCAGGATCAGTTGAAAGTTCTATGATGTCAAATTCCTTGTTATTCGACATCCCACATTAACATTTACATTGTCTACATTAGTTTATCTTTAAAAGAATATCTTTATTTCATATCTGAATTAAAACATTAGATAGCGAATTACTACTTAATCCAGTTCACGTAAAAAATCTAAGTGCGAACCAAACTCGAATGACGGATGACGGGATGAGGCGACGGAAATTGAGTGGCAGGAGGACTGAGGAAGCGTAGGAAACTGAGTGGAGCCGGCCACTGGGACCGGGAGAAAGAGAAGGCGGAGGCGGAGGCGGAGGACGAGAAACAAGGAGGCAGAGTGGAGATGAGAAGGAAGGGGTCGTAATTTGTAAATGGTATTGGATTGAAGGGTTGAATTGACTGGTATTGATGCTAATGGGCTTCAATTATGGGCATTACTTTTCGCCCCCTGAAAACATCCACAGCAAGAAAATTAGCACTATTCTAAGGACGCAAAGGAAGAAAACTAACAAGTTCTGAGTATATTTCTAAAGTAGATAGAAGTACTGCAAGGGTATAATGAAATAATATGAAACTCGAAAAGAAATCTTGTTCAGTGCTGGAATTTCTTTGAGCCAGCTACATAATCGAGCTTTTAAATACTAATTAGGATTGATTCAATGTTTTTAAGTTTCAAGATTAATCCACAACTTAAAGAACAAAAATTCAGATTTTGGTAGTACAATTCAAAGATATTACGTTGCAACTTAGAAACTGAGGCCATCTCCAATGGCAATACCAAAACACCAAATTTTGGTAACTGAGGTCATCTCTATTGGCAACATCAAAACACCAAATTTCACCAAAATTTGGTGTAAAAGTGCTACAATGTGGCACCAAATTTTGCATCATTTTGAAAAAATTGTGCAAAGTCCAATTTGCCTCATTTTTCATTTGCCAAAAGAATTATTGGAGGGTATTTGTGTCATTTGTGTTATACAATTTTTAATATAATTATTATTATTATTTGCATTTTTACTATTATTTTTACTACTGCTGCTGTTGCTACTACTACTACTATTATTTGCATTCAAAATACATTTTAAATATTAAAAATAATAATTNAATTCCAAGAATTAAATTGCAATGATATTTCGACTTCATAATATCATAATATTCAAATTCGAAATACACTGCACTATTTTGTAATGACATGATATAATACTTTTCATTTTGAAGTGATTCTACTAATTGTACTATGTTTTAATACTATATTTATTAATGAATTTAATATTTTCTTTAATTTAACATAATTATTTATTTAATAATATATGTATTTATAAAATAAATAATATTTCGAATAAATAAATTACTAAAAATAAAAAAATAGAAGAAAATGATTAAACACGGTTAATTTGGTATAAGTTTTGGTGTAATGGTTGATGATGAATTTTAGTTTGGTGCAAAATAATGCGAATTTTGGTGCAGCGCTGGAGATGGCTTGATAATCAGCAAATAAAATTATTGTGAATATATATATATATATATAGGGTAAAATGTGTGATATGTTTGATACACTTTGTACACATTTCTTTTAGGTGTTGCGTGCAACGCCGTGCGAGTCGCCTATTCCCTTTTTCCTGCAAATTGCTTGTTTGGGCTTCTTTCCTTTGTCCTCTAGCGACCACAGATTGTTGATGTTGACCGAACGAAGGCGTCTTGAGCCCAGCGTCGACGATGCTCTGGTGGTGGTGCGTGGTAAAGAGATAATGGAGAGATACAAAGAAAATGGATGAGTGAAAATGAGTAGGGTTTGGGAAATTTGGCGGGATGTAAGGAAGTAGGGTGGGTGAAAAGTTTTGATTAGGCCCATGTTTGGTTCATAATAAAATCTGATTTTAATTTAAGTCAAAGTCAAACATTCAATATTAACCACATCTTTCGTGGATTCCACAACTTTTCAATCACACATTTTAAAAACTTCTATCACAATCTAATAGAAATTTAATTTTAATCCCCACGAAACGATATTTTTCATATTTAGTCTCGTATTAATTAATTTAATATTTTTTAATTATTAATTTTTTGCATAGTAGGGTTTTAGCCTTTTAGGTAATTTTCGTAACTAGACCGTATACTCTTTAAGCTGGGCCAAACAAGGCAGCCCGGCCCATCAAACACAGGTCCTGCATTTTAAATTTCAGCTTATGCGCCTAAACAACTCTCTCTCACCCGCAACAGTGAAATTTTGGTCGATCTGTTCAACATCAAGAAGGTAGACATTAAGTAGTTCTTGATGTATATTTCACAATGCATTGCGATTTTTCTTTGCTTTTGATAATTCGATTTTGATCTCGATTCTATTGTAATTGTTTGATGTTCATATTTGCCGAAGAGATTGATTCTTCATTATGCAGTTTTTGGGTTTCTTGTAGGTTACAGTAAATAATTAAAGATGATTTTTAACATTGAAATGTAGAAAATTTTGAGGGAAATCGGTAAAAAGGACATGATTTTGGATAATAATTGCAATATTTGAGTGTGTGATTAGGGTTCTTTTATTTGATGTAAAAATTTGATGGGTTGGCATTTCTTTTTATAACCTTAATTTTTTTTTCCACTTTTAAATTCTAATTTATATTTTATATTTTTCAATTTTCTTTTCTACAATAATTTGCTCGCGATTAGATTTTTCGATAACATTGCCTTTCAAATATGTATAATTTATTTGCCCTTGTGGTCGGAGTTGTGGCTAATCTCCCAATTATTTGCTGCAGATAGTGTAATATTAGTTCGTGAGAGAGAAATATGGAAAGACCCCTTACTCAGAAGCCACTGTTCATCCAAGATGAGAATTCGACCATCCACCGCAAAAGTATAAATTTATCTATCTTGTATTGATCTGTTTTTCCAATTTTTAGAATTTCTATTTGGATTCTTCGGTTTGATTGAGTTATTGAGACTCTCGAGACTATCAAAATGGTGTTTATGCTCCCCCAGATAATGCATTTGCTCAAGTGGATACTTAGAACTGTCAAAACTCTACTTGGCAACTAGAGCGTGTTTGGCCAAGCGTAAGAGTTACCTTTATAAGTATTTTGCCCCAAACATGTTTGAGGTCTTTTGAGTATAGTTCTTTTCTGGATTTCAGTTAAAAAAAATTCTTTAAAGAGTTACTGTCAAAGAAAGTGTACTTTTTTTAAAGTTCAGCCAAACGTGCTAGTAACCTCGAGTTTGTGAAGAAATTGAGTTAATTTTTCTTTGTAGAGGCAGCGGTTCATGGTAAATCAAGGAGTTCCAAGCAGATTTCTGAGAAGGGTGGAGCAGTGCTTGAAAGTCGTAAAGCTCTTAACGACATTACAAATAAGTCATCCCTTCATCCTGAGGCATCATTGAAGAAAAATAATTCACAAACTAAGAAACATAATGTTTTAGAGGAAGGATCTTTACACAATCATGTTATTGGGGCTGAAGAATCCGCAAAGGCAGTGCTTGTAAATGAGAATCTTAATATTGCAGAAGAGGGATTTTTGCACGATCACAACAAGTGCATTGAGGCTGAGAAAGCATCTTCAGAACGTCACTTTTGGGATATCGTTCTTCCTGGACTTGGTAAGTTTTTTAAATTTGTGAACTCGATGTCATTACATTCATATACTTCATTATGTTCCAGGGTCGGACAATGTTTTAGTATGAATGCTTGAAATGAGGAAGTATAGTTCAAATATGAAAAACTAAACATTTTGTTTTCTTACGTTTGATTGTGTCATAGTTCAATCTATAGTCTTTATATCAAAGACCCGTTTGGTAGGAATTTTGCTTTTATTTCTACTTCTTGTATAAGAGCTTTCTCAATTTCTACTTCTTGTATGAGAGCTTCCTGAAGAAATTACCTTAGATGAGCTATCTCTAAAAGCTCTTCTAACCAAAGCACTTCTAGAAAATTATGTGAACATGTTCAAAAGCAGCTTCTTAGTCTTAGAAGTAACTTTTAGCTTTTCAAAAGCTCGGCCAAGTATTACTTGAATTCGTTGTCGGCACTGAACTTAAACTTGGAAATATTAGTGTCATGAACTACAAAACCACCTACTCCACTATGCCGTGATTTCTTGTTACTGACATTTTAAATTCTAAAGCTGAAACCAGCCAAACATGAACAAGAAAGAACTATTTTCATAAAGCTTGACCTATAATTGTATTTAACTCATTTTTAAATTTACTTAGATATCTGTTTTCAAAGGTTTCTCCTGGCATGTATAATAGAGGTATTATGAGGAAATAGTTACTTGGAAACCTGAAAATGTCGATCACGGATGTATAATAATATAATTTTATGATGTCTAATTGATGGAGTTTCCTTTGTCCAGATTCCGCAGATCCAGCGCCAAGATTAGCAAAGGTGTGAATATTTTGCATTCAATTCTTTTTCAAACTATATTTTGTATATAAGGATGGACAAATGTCGAGTTGACATTTTGCTTATTTTTGTGGTTAGATCGATCCCGATTTCAGTAGCCTAGCAGAACTAAAGGAACTAAATGAAGATTGGTTGAACTCTTCATCGTGGTGGAAGTCTCCTCCACGTTCTCCTACGCGTTGGGATTCTCCACCCATCTCTCCTTTTGCACGGGAGCACGTGTCCGTTGAATTTACTTTGAAGGAAGAAGATGATTGTCATGTATGAGGGATCTTCTCTATTTTTTGTTACTTGGCACATTAAGCAAACATGGGTTTTGAAGTCGACTGAGCTAATTTCAAACCTCAAAGGCACGCTAAGCATTTAGTACTATACAATCCACCACAAAGTCATAACAACATTGTAGGATTGCATTATCAGCGACAGTCAAATGTTAATTCATATCATCTTCTTGATGCCTCTAACCATCTATATGCAGAATTACTTGTAATGTTATAACTGGTCTAGATTGGAAATGTTATAACCTCAATTGATCACTCATTTCCTCTTCATCAAACTTGTAGATGCTAAACCTGATATGCCTTCTTGATTATGCGACAATGAGTTTGAAATTTGATGTCTCATTTTATAGTAGGTTGGTAGTGCTTCAGTGTAACTATGGAAATTGAGCACTCGGTTCGTGCTTGATGTGCAATAGTAAGCATAACCGAAAATACAATGTTTGAAGGCAAACTTATTTTTAAATTACTTTTTTAATTTAACTTACAAAACTTACCTTTCAGAATGTCTTACCAATTTCTTTTTGGGCTTCGAAACATCAGCGAAATTTAAGCGAGATTATATAAAATTAAAGTACGAATGGGAAAAGCATTGACTCTACCTCCATAATTACAACAAGAAATTAAGTCTTATTTTACTTTTTAAAAAAAGTAACTTTTAAGCACAGCTAAACATATTGTAAGAAACATCTTCACCAGAATATGCATGATGCATCGATGAGCTTCATCGAGTTTGTAAATTTGACATTTAAATGAAATGCTTGACAATTGAAAAACAATGATACTCCACAATATATGCACATATTTTTGAAGTGCTTACAAACGGTTTAAATTATCAATTAAAAAATAAATAAACTTATGAATAGGTGAATAATACTCGTAGGTCCCCCAAAATGTGTAAAAATAAAAAGTAATTTGATTATTTATAAATAGTTTGAAAACATGAGCTGAATATAAGCTATATTGCAGCACATTTTTTACATGCAACCTCTCAATAATCTCCTATCTTCGAGTCCCACAATAATTATAAATAATCTCCTCTCAATAACACTTCCCACACATTACAACAAAAACAGCATACGGCAAAGTTCAATGCTTGAACACGTGTGGCAAATTCAGGTGTTGTCGTAGAGTGGGAGGTCTACCGAGGAAATGTTGCGATAGCCCTCTAGCGCAACGTTTGAGAAACGTAGTCATTTGTCATTTTACAATTTTTTTAAAAAATTTGCACAATTAATTTATTTGATTTTCAACAAACCTACTGAAACAAATGCTTACAAATTAGTCGTATGTAATCAAATGTTACATAATTCTAATAAACAAAAATAAGGGATATGATTCAATACATTATGCTAACATCATTAGCATACTCAAAAAGTTAACATCGTTACCCTATTCAAAAAAATTGCAATCACAGTTGACCAACAAAAAAATATTACAAAATATTCGATTCATATCTGAATTTGCTTCTATGACTGCAAGTTGTCCCAAAATTAATTTAACTCCCTACATATGACAAAAGTAATAGGGGTATAATTAGCATGTAAATCAACTACTAACAATATCAATATGTAATGTCAAAAAATATCAACTCTCAGGCATAACTTCTACAATATGCTAGCTAAAGAACATCAACATCCAACAATATGTTAGCTAAAAAACATCAACAAGACAACTTTGACATGTCCTAACTGTGATTAACTTTTATGAAAATTTTGACAGAGTTCCCCAGTAATGTAGACTAAAACCACCTGAACTTTATTCAATACCATCAAACCAGTTCATATAATTTAACATAGGGTACACCAGCCCTTCAAAAGTACATTCTAGCTAAAGAATATCAACATCTAACAAAAACATGCTAACTAAAGAATATCAACAAATACCAAATCTCAACCACAACTTACTTCTACAATATGCTAGCTAAATAACATCAATAAGGCAACTTTGATATTTCCTAACTGTGACTGACTTTTATGAAAATTTGACAGAGTTCCCCTGTAATGCAGACTAAAACCACCTGAACAATAGCCAATACCATCAAATCAAGAACATATAATTTAAAATAGGGTACACCAGCCCCTCAAAAGTACATTCTAGCTAAATAACATTAACATCCAACAAAAACATGCTAGCTAAAGAACATCAACAAATACAAAATCTCAGCCACAACTTACTTCTACAATATACTAGCTAAACATCAACATCCAACAATATGCTAGTTAACTAACATCAACAAGGCAACTTTGACCTGTCATAACTGTGACTGACTTTTATAAAAATTTTGACAGAGTTCCCTGTATTCTAGACTAAAACCACCTGAACAATAGCCAATATCAACACACCAGTTTGTATAATTTAAAATAGGGTACACCAGCCCCTCAAAAGTGACTTTTATGAAAATTTTGACAGAGTTCCCCTATATTCTAGACTAAAACCACCTGAACAATAGCCAATATCATCAAATCAGTTCATATAATTTAAAATAGGGTACACAATCCCCTCAAAAATACATTCTAGTTAAAGAACATCAACATCCAACAAAAACATGCTAGCTAACGAACATCAACAAATACCAACTTTAAACCACAGCTTACTTCTACAATATGCTAGTCACAACTTGTACACTTCATATATCTTGCTCATGAACATTAAAAATGAGAAAATGCAATTCCCCGAAATAGAAATAGATTCACATACCTTCATCAAAGAAGTCTAATACTACTCTTTGGCCAAGCAACAGTACTTCCCACGGCTTCACGAAGAGTTCGAATTTCATCAGTAGGTCTTTATAAGGTCAATTGATTCATATACACTTCTTCAACCCAAACCTTCCAACAGTCTCTTCCGAGTGACAAGTGATGCACCTTCGAACTTGGATCTGTTGTTGCAATTCTCCATTCTGCTACAATTTCTTCCTCCTCAAACATGTATCAATGAAGTAGTTGACACCTAGCATTTTCCACATGTACAATGCCTCCTTGGACACCACTTCCTTGGTGTGACTACAAATTCATTGTAAATAGAAAATATGTTTTTTATATTAGTATACTTCAGTCAAAATTTATAAAGTATATAACTTGTAATAATGTAAGATACAAAAACTTGAGGAGTAAACGCATTTGAATTCCCATCCTCCAGATTTTGAAAAATGATACAAAGATTATAAAAGTTATTCTACATATACTTGGATGTATTAAGTTATATTATCACAGTATAAATAATGGTCAAAAGTTCTAACCTGTTGACTTAACTTGAGAAGTGCTTCAACCTTTTCTTCTAGTACTTCCATCCTTTCCGATTGAGTTTGTAATTGACTTTCAAGTTCTCTAACTCCCATTACTTTGAATTTGTCCATCCACTTTTGATGGTGCAACTCCAAATCCAAGTTCTCGAACTCTTCCATGACGTTCAGGGCCCAACACTCGAGCAACAGCATCGTCGCGGATGGAATCTTCTGCTGATGTATTAGAAATTGATTAAGCACAATCTTCAATCTTTTTTCTACACTCATGTAAGGAAGATTTTATACTGACAAGTGATATAATACAACCATTTTTAATGTGATATAATACGAAATTTGAAATAATATACATACCAAAGTCTCGGCAACTGCTTCATTTATTGGTTTTCCATCCTTCCTAAGATGTCCATGAGTCCATACTCTGGTTCTTAATCCTTTGATATCTGGATTTTGTTTTTTCTGCAATGCAAATCTAGTAATTAGCATATACTAGTATGGTTGAATTTTCAAGTAAGAAGATTAAATGTGTTTGTAATTGTACAATTTCATGAGCCATACGTGGATAACCCTTTCGACCCATAGTGTGCAGAAGCTTCTGATTACTTCTCAAAATGCTAAACTTGTTGGTTCAGGGTGGGCAAAATTTAGTCGACTCCGAACTTTGACTTTTTGGTCATGAATTTAATGTAGATAAAAAAATAAAACAACATTACGACAATACTAAAAATGGTATAGTTTATAAATTATACTTGTTGTTTGTGATTTTTCATACTACCATTGTACAATAACTTAATATTGAAAGCAAAAGCAAAATCAAGTTAAGTCCAAATCAAGTATCAAGTAAAATGAAGTCAAATACTCTCAATTAAGTTCACCAAACTCTATTGAACTTTTGAGCTTATTAGAGTAGTCATCCGGACCCCGTTGCTTGACTTTAATTATGCCAAAGTATAGCTCATACAGCCAAAATCTGGTTAAAAAAGGGAACAACAGTAAAGAAGTGGCCAGCATTTGGATCAGACAAGATAATTATGTTTCATCTCCATCTCAGTGGGCATGAAGGACACGGGAAAAGACACATAATAGGATTAACTGAACACCAATTATTGTAAAATACCAAAACCTAAAACCTTGAATGATCTACCCTTAAGTAAACCTAATAATGGAATAAGTAACAAAGTTATTCCAACTTATTCCTCTCCAACGGATAGAGGAGTAGTAATAGCAGAAATTGAACAGACATGATCTAGGAATTACATAATTGAAAAAGGAGATTTGATGATATAATTGATTGTAATATCAAAAAGACAACATCTTTCAAGAAATTGGCTTTCCCATGATCTGTTTAAGTTTCAAGGGGAGCCTAACACCTTAACCCCCACCCTCAACAACATAGTTAGTAGTCACCACGGCAAACCCAACATTCCAAATCAACAATGCCCAAAGATTAGTTAACATGAGACAGAGACTACAGACTACACAAATTTCTTGAATAAAATTGACAAATCAATTTTATTAGCATTCCAATTCAACAATACCCAAACTTCATCAATTTCAACTCAACAATACCCAAACTTCACTAATTTCAATTCAACAATACGTCAATACCCAAACTTCACCAATTTCAACTCAACAATTTCAGCCATATCTATTCAGGCCTCAGCAGTCAGCATTCACCATTCAACAATACCATTCCAATTTTAATTGCAGACGGAGGGCGGAGGTTCATGACTTCGCGTTGGTGGTGGAATGGGTTTTGTGAATTGCCCTCTTGACGATTTGGGAAGAATTTGGTGTGGGTTTTGGGCATTTTTGGTGGGTATTTGTTTAGGCCCCTGCATTAAATAGACTTCCTCTAGTCATAATTGCCAATAATCTTAAACTTATTCTAGCAATATCGAAGATTTCGACTACCAAGAGACTTGAAAACAAGCACGAAATTGCTTGTAAATGAAAATTAATAATTTTTTTATTAATTAAAAAGGAGAATGAAGGTATCGTATTTGATTACACTACAAGGGACATCATTTCACATAAATGAATATTTTACCAATAAAACCCCCTAACTATAGTCAGAATGTTTATTTTACTGCTCCTCGCTCCTCAGTCGGATTCTTAAACATGCAAGATCAAGGTAAAATCTCTATGTACCAAATGTTGTACTTTTTGCTTCAAAGCTTGTACCTGTCCTTGCACTATAAGTAGCCTAGCTGCTAAATCAAAGCATGAAAATACAATCAGAAATATCCTTTTCAGTTTCAATTAGACAATTGTGAAGTGCCACTCAATCCTTCCTACCAAATACATCATTAAATATCTTACCAGTATTATACTCAAATTACTGTCACCATGTTATTTTTCTAACCGCTACCAACAATGCCAGAACAAGGTACAATATCTGGAGCAAATGTTGTACTTTCCTCTTCAAATTTGTACCTCGTCCTTGCACTATCAGTATACTAGTTCCAAATTCAAAGCATAAATATACAATCAGAAAGCTTCTTTTGGATCAGAAGTTAGATAATCAAACAATTGTCTGAGAATATTTCTAATGGATCTATAATAGATGAAATGAAAGGTAAAACACGGAAATTATTTCAGTTAGGGTTTAAGAAATTTATCAATAGAGCCGCAGACGGCACCACCGACTGCAACCCCCGCTATCACTCGCGCCATACAGCTGTCCTTGCACTCTCTCTCTCTCTCTCTCTCTCTCTCTCTCTCTCTCTCTCTACAGTAAGAGCAAGATTGGATAGGTATGGCCCCCCGGGGCACATCCGAGTTGGCAAAAGACGGATATTGTTGGGCTTGCAATCTCAAGGTGGGGAGTTCGATTCCTGGATGGAGCAGTTGAGTGTCGTAATACTCAATTTGGGTGGAGCAGTTTGGTGATATAATATCCATGGAAGAAGGCTCCATTGGGGCTAGGAGTATAAAGGGTGCACTGACTTTTGTCAATTTGGGCATATCCCGCGGTTAACCTCCACCCATCACCGAGGGGTCGAGAATGGGTGGTCCAGGATATAATCTGGTGTAAGTTGGGATACCTGGATATGAAAAAAAAAAAAAAGATTGGATAGGTATGACTGTATTTATAGATTCTATGCCAAAACTTGCACGCAAAGTACAAGCAAGATTGGGAGAGTTGATTGAAGGAAAATTATAGTTGGAATCCTAACTTTTTAATTAGTGTGTTTTTGGATCCCAATCTTTAAAAGTGAGATCATGCATCCTCGACTTATTTAAATAT
>OU503051.1:1443527-1467069 GCA_912172775.2 Fraxinus pennsylvanica
CTCTCTCTCTCTCTCTCTCTCTCTCTCTCTCTCTCTCTCTCTACAGTAAGAGCAAGATTGGATAGGTATGGCCCCCCGGGGCACATCCGAGTTGGCAAAAGACGGATATTGTTGGGCTTGCAATCTCAAGGTGGGGAGTTCGATTCCTGGATGGAGCAGTTGAGTGTCGTAATACTCAATTTGGGTGGAGCAGTTTGGTGATATAATATCCATGGAAGAAGGCTCCATTGGGGCTAGGAGTATAAAGGGTGCACTGACTTTTGTCAATTTGGGCATATCCCGCGGTTAACCTCCACCCATCACCGAGGGGTCGAGAATGGGTGGTCCAGGATATAATCTGGTGTAAGTTGGGATACCTGGATATGAAAAAAAAAAAAAAGATTGGATAGGTATGACTGTATTTATAGATTCTATGCCAAAACTTGCACGCAAAGTACAAGCAAGATTGGGAGAGTTGATTGAAGGAAAATTATAGTTGGGATCCTAACTTTTTAATTAGTGTGTTTTTGGATCCCAATCTTTAAAAGTGAGATCATGCATCCTCGACTTATTTAAATATGTGAATCCAAAACCTGGGGTGATATGAACATTAAAATTACACACGATTTTCACTTTACATTAAATTGAAGGTTGAAATTGTCGAATCACTCAACGTTCTAGTTTAAGTTATACAAATCACATGCGATTTTAATGTTTACTTTGATTGTTCTTATCAAGTAAGGATTCAAATTCACAAATTTAAATAAGTTAAGAGCTTACAGCCTTGCTTGATGGTTATAACTCAAGACCATGTTTAGCCCTCATTTTTAAAAAAAATTATTTTCAACTACACATTTTGCCACAAAAAATGTTCCATGTAAATAAAAAAATTTCCTTCTTTTTTAACTATACATTTTTAAAAAAATCACTTTTTCAAAATACATTTTCTTATCGAAATAGAGCTCAAATAAGGGCCTAGATAGTAAATTGGCATAACCTTTTATTTTTTGTGAAAGCTATTTATCTGGCTTAAGTAAAAAGAAATTTGATCGGATTTCTAGTTTTTGTACAATAGCTTCATGAGGAAGTCATCTCGGAGACAAGTCCTCCAAAATTTCTGCTAACTAAACAAAGTACTTTTAAAAAATTATTCCAACAAGTCCAAGCAACTTCTTAATCTCAAAATCTAGTTTTGACTTTTCAAAAATCAAAATAGGCGCTTATTGCCGAACCAAAAAAATGGTAACTTGTAAAGTTATACAAGGATAAAAGTGAGGTCATGTGTGATCGACTTAAAAGCATAAACGACATTTGATGAGGTTAGGTCACAAGTCTGGCTGAATGAACAAGCTTCTCAGAGCCTGGAACCAGGCAATTTGTAAAGTATTTCCTTTTCTTTTCTGACACAAGGATTGTAGGTGCTTAGGTTCATTTACAAAAACAAATTTGCTATTTGTACACACTTGATACATAACTCGGTACACAATCCTCTCACATGTGTCTGAGGCCCACAATGGGACCTACAAATGTGAGAGGATTGTGTAACAAATTATATACTAAGTGTACAAGTGTAGCATTTCTCTTACAAAAATGAGATGTATCTTGTATATCGCCCCTGCTGTACCAACAACCAAGAATAAATTTCTCGAGTACTTAACATTAATTGTTTAAATTATTTTTTAATTAGACTCCTCTTTTTGTTTTCGTTGTAAGAGCATCTCCAAAAAACTCTTTAAATATGTGATAATCTCTGTTTTAAAGAGTCAACATTTAAAATTATGCTCGAATAGATTTTTTAAATTAATATTTTAATTTAGAGTGTGAGTTTGACTCTCCATAATTAAATGCATTTAAAGTGTTTCAATTTTTTATGTAGGAAAATAATAAAATAATCTAAAGAAAATCTAGTTAAAATAAAAGATAAACAAAAATAATAAATATTTTTTTGAAGTAGTAAAATTAAGTGTTAAATATAAAGAACTTGTTGAAGTACTTTAAAATTTTAACTTTCTAAATTTATAGATATTTTCCAAATGATAGAATATGATCTTTAAAAATAGAGATTATATTGAAGATAGTCGAAGATTGACAAATTCATCAGTCTTCTAAACTTGGATTGAATGTTGATGCTAAAACATTTGGATTAGTCTTACACTAGCTGGATCTTCATTCCACCCCAAAAATGAAAGAATTGAGGCACATTTGGTTGGTTGGATCTAGTAGTACATGGCAAACTAAAATCTTGTACGTCATACTCTTTAATCCTATTCAGTATTGTGTCTATATCAAACATGCCCTGATAATCAAAGAATATGTTTCTCAAATTGGATCTTGACATGTTGGATATAACATGGATTTTGTTTGCCTTGTCTTTCAAAAAACTGACGGCTTTTGAGGACATGTTTAGTAAGTTATACGTTGTGGGACGACGTTTTACAGGCTAATACTGAGGATACATGCAGTCAAAGATCAATTGTCTTGACATGAGAAATGTCGAGGTTTTTTCCTTTGAACAATCAATATTCAAAAAGATGTCCAAAAAGATAGTGGACGAAAAAAATTATGGTCTTGAAATTATGGAAAGCATGGAGGAGAGGTTGATGATGAAGATGGGTCCTGGTGGGGTCTCCCCACCCAAAGGTGGAGCAAGTTTTTATCATTAGAAGTGGACGAAGTTGAATGGTCAAGGAAAGAAAAATCACTATTTGTACCGTCTAACGTTGATAAGTGTAGTTTATACACTTATTCGTGACCCTAAATTATGAAATTTTATTATCTTTTGGATTAAATTCTATCTAATTTATGTTATATTGTGTTTTGTAGGTAAAAATTTATGTTTGATAAAAAATTGGAGAAAAGAATGCATAAGTGGCGAATAATTGCAAAAATTCAAAGATGAAATTTTGGAGAAAAATATTATATTAAATGAGTTTGAGTAAAATGGACACCAATAAACTTGTATTGAAAATTTTAATTGAGCTCAAATTAAAGTTAAATATATATACCCTAAACCTAGAGGGAGATATAGAGATTATAAAAAAAATACATAGACAGACATATGCGGAAAGGGACAAATAGAGGCACAGATGAGAAAAAAGAAGAAGAAAATAAAAGAGAAAGAGAGAGGAAGGGAAAGGGAAGGAAAAGTCAAAAGAGAAAAGAGACAGGAAAAACGCGCAGATAGGAAAAAGAAGAAAGTGAAAAGAAAAAGAAACTGTAAACACCAGAAATTTTTATGTTTGATCAACTTTTGGTGATTTCTTTCCACTTTTGTGAGTTTTAATTTTTATAATATGAATAAATAATTTTTATATTAGGGAAAACAATGTAATCGACTTGTGACCATTTTTTTTTATATTCAAAATTTATGTGATTTATTTATATATGTGTTGGTTTTATTATTAGTTTAATGTATTAAATTAGATGATCAATAATTTGATGATTGTTCGAATCTCTTACGAATCGAGAGGTGAGTTTGAGATTTATATCATATAATAAAATTTGGTAAATTAGTATAACGTGTAGAGATACATATACTAATTGTTGCGGTCGTAATATGAATTCTTAGAACTAACGATTCGTTTAACTAAAATTGATTCACATAGAGATATTGAATTTAATTAGTTAAATAAGTTCAATGACAACTCGAGATAGATAAATTGAATACTATAAAAGAATTCGATCGAACACTACATTAGATTATGAATCTTAAATTGAGATTAAATGTGCTCAATAAATGGAATTGTTATTCTTTAATATTCATCACATATTTGAATTTTCAATTATTCATTGTTTGCAATCATTTTTTATTTTCAATTAGTTAAAAATAATTAAATAATAAAAATTTACAGTCATCATAATTATTTATTTGCTTTTGTTAAATAGGAGTTAGAAAAATTACATTAAATCCTAAAGTATAGTCCTCGTAAGAACGATAATCCGAACTCAAATATCTACTATATTACTTATTACGATATCGTACACTTGTGATATAAAAAACACAACAATCATCCACCCTTTTGATTCTATTTTCCATTCTTTTCACCTGCTGCTAACCTCTTACTTATCAACTATACATTCTTCAAATAAAATAATATTACAAATAAACTAAAAAATTTTCATTACTTTTCAACCACACATTCTTTTATCAATCACTATTTCAGAATTTATTTTTTCTCCAAAATAGATGTCAAACACAAAGTCTCTCTCTCTCTCTCACGCATGGTCAAGTGCATTACACGTGTATGCTAATCCTAATCCTAATCCTTTTTTTTCCTTTCACGTTGTGTAACGACCCATATTTTTAAAGTTTAAATCGTTACTAAACATTTCATTCAATAATTAAATAAACATGTCAAACAATCCAACGTGAAAATTTTGGTTCTACCAATAATTAAAAAAAAAATGTATGAAGCATATCCAAATAAAATACATTTCAAATAACAAGATCTACGTGATAAATAAACCAAAAATAATGCTGAACAAATAAATAAATAAATCCATAGTCACGTTATACTGAATTATTTATTTAGTTCCATAAATCCGACACCACGACAACATTTCATCGCCCGCCAACCAATGATCCTTTTAACTTGTGAGGAGTATGGAAAAAAGGGGTGAGTACATGTGAATACTCACTAGGACACGAAAATCATGGTATAATCCCGAATAAATTTTTTAGACCATGTGTCAAAAAAATCATACCGTCATCATATCTTTAAAACACGATAAGAGCTCAATACATATTATATCTTTAGTACTGGATGACCATATCATACATATCATATCATAATAAATTAAACGGGATAACATCAACTGCACCTCATTATCCTACCTTGATTGATAAAAAGGATGATTGGAAGAAAAAGCAAGAATTTCCCGGTAATTCATACAGGATATCGTGTTTTCCCTCCAAAAATGTCCCAATCCCAATAATTCATATAATTAACATCACTTTCTTTCATATCTAACGACATGCTATCATTACCAGTTCGCAAAATCAAGACAATGAAATAGTATTAAAGTAAAACTAATTGAAAGCTTCTCAACTACTGCTACACTACACACATGGCTGCCTCACAATAATAATAATAATAATTATTATTATTAATACAAAATCCTTATTTAATAAAAACCAATTAATAACTTACCAATAAACTTACTCTACACGTGCCACCCTTGTTTTCTAACTCATTAATTAACAATTAAGATGACATCTTTCAACATCGATAATAGGGGTGGGCAAAAAAATCGAAAAACCGACCAAACCGACCGAACCAAACCGACTCGGGTCGGTTTGGGTCGGTTTGACATAGTTATTGGTTTGGTTTGGTTTTATTTTAAACAAAACCATGGTGGTTCGGTTTGGTTATGGTTTAAAGTCTTAAACCACTGGTTAACCGACCGAACCCACTTATACATGTTTCTTTTTTTTCTTTTTTATTTTTTGAAAAAAGAAAAGTCAAAATCAAAACTTTTGGAATCTGGATTTTACTTTCCTGGATATTTATTTTCCTAAAATCTAGACATTAGATGTTAACACAATTTATTTTTTGTGCTTGAGTTTCTTTCTTGTAACATAAATTTTATTTTCTTACTCTTGAATTTGGATTATGCTTAGGGCGTGTTTGATACGCCTTATTTTCCAGGCAACTAGAAAAATATTTTCCACTTTCCACTTTTTTGACTGTTTGATAGGCGAAATTTTCCACGGAAAATATTTTCCGGGTTTAGCCCACACGTGTGCATTTTCCGGCTTTTTGATGAAAATATTTTCCTTCCTTTTTGGTGAGAAAAAATTTTCCAAGCTGGCTGAAATTTTTTTTTGCAATGGAAACAAATTTCATAGCCAATGGTAAAAAAAAATTTCACTTTAATGGACAATTTCCATGTAAAATAAAGTCAAACGAACACTAAACTTTGATGAAAAAAATGATTTTTTAGGAAACAATTTTTTTCCCTTTTTTTTTTACATTTTGGCAATGGAAACAAATTTTATAACTAATTGTAGAAAAAAATATCACTTTAATGGACAATTTCCATGTAAAACAAAGCCAAACGAATAAAAAATTTAAAAATTTTTTAGGTGGAAAATTATACCAATCAAACACACTTGAAATCATTTTCCCTGCAAAACATTTTCTAGGCAAACCTTTTCCCTGTAAAATATTTTCTTTCCACCCATTTTCCACCCTTGCAATCAAACGCACCCTTAGTTCTGGTTATTTTCTTAGTTTTGGTTTTGGATTATGCTTAGTTCTGGTTATTTTCAATTCTGATCATATCTTGCCTTCTATTGAGATGGAAGAAAGAAATAATTGTCATATGTTTAGCAGTTCATATTTAATTAAGTGCAGTAAACGTAATTTGGCATCTCTTTTATTCTTATGGATATCCACCACATATCCAGGTTGATGAAGATGAACTATTGGGATGGAAAAAAAGCTTGATGAAGATTCGATTTTGTTATGATTATGTGTTGGTTCTTGGTTGCGGCAATGTGAGTAGTTAAATTGAATGACATACATTATTTTTTGCATGACTTTTCATTTTTTATGATGCAATATTATCTAAAAGTCTAAACCGACTAACCGAACCAAACCAAACCGAACCAATTTGGTTTGGGTTGGTTCAGTTTAAGAGATAGAGTGGGTTGGTTTGTGTCGAAATTTTTCCAAACCGACTAATTTGGTTTTGGTTTCGGGTTGGGGTCGAAACCAACCCAAACCGAACCGCGCTCACCCCTAATCGATAACTTAAGGTCTTGCTTATCCGAATTAACTTTTTTTTGAGCCTAATATACATGATTAATTACGAGTTATCCAACCAGTCCAACATTTATATACTAATTATGTCTCTATTAAAATTTAATTATTTGACCCAAAAAATAAAAGTTTAAAACTTATTTCTTTATAATCCTTCAACTAAAAAAATATTTTTCGGGGCTTTCCAATCTCCCCTTAAAAAAATATTTTCGTCCTTGAAAATTACCTTGGCTGATCGAAGAATTCTGGATACTTGGTTTTAATCTCATCTTCCATCTTCTAGGTTGACTCGTCAAATTCATGATTTTGCCATTGAACCTTGACTAGCAAAACCTCTCTATTTTTTAATTGGTGCACCTTTCTATTCAAAATCATCATTGGGACTTCTTCATATGACAGGTCTTTTTCTACCTCCAATGTCTGATAACCCACTACATGATTAGGATCATGGATATATTTTTTGAGTATCGAAACATGGAACACGTTATGCACTGTCGTGAGTTCAGGTAGTAAGGCAAGTCGATAAGTCACAACAACAATCCTTGCAAGAATTTCAAAAGGTCCAATGAACCGTGATTTCAACTTTCTCTTCTTACCAAATCTCAATACACTCTTCTTTGGCGCTACTTTTAGAAAAACCTTGTCACCCACTTGAAATTCAAAGTCTTCTCTTCTACCATCAACATAACTTTTCTGTCGACCTTGTACTGTCTTTATTCTTGCTCTAATCTTATCAACTGCCTCAACTGTTCGTTCAATAATTTCAAGACTCAAAATTCTATTCTCTCCAACCACATCCCAATGGATAGGGGATATGCTCTTCTTATAATAAAGAGCTTCATATGGAGCCACGCATATAGTGGCCTAAAAGCTATTGTTGCAAGCAAACTCCACTAATGATAGATGAGTTTCTCAACTACCGCCAAGATCCAAAACTCAAGCCATCAACATATCTTCTAGAGTTTGAACAGTTCTTTTCGATTATATATCCGTTTGTAGATGATAAGCAGTGCTAAATTTTAATTTCATTCCCATGGCTCATTGTAAGCTTGTCCAAAATTTTGATGTGAACTGCGGGTCTTTATCTAAAACAATAGTGACTAGAACTCTATGCAATCTGACTATCTCTCTAATACATAATTGTGCCAACTGTTCCATATTAAAATTTACTTTGATTGGTAGAAAATGGGCAGACTTCGTCAAACAATCAACCACTACCCAAATAGCTTGTGACCTCTTCCTGATATCGAAAAGCCCACCACAAAGTCCATTGCTATGTGTTTCCATTTCCAGTCTGAAATATCCAACGGTTTCAACAGTCCTGATGACATTTGATGTTTTGCCTTGATTTGCTGATAGACAATACATTTCTCTACGAACAGACCAATTCCTCTCTTCATGTTTCTCCACCAAAATGTATCTCGGAGATCTCGATACACTTTCGTACTGCCAGGATATGCAACATAGGGTTGGAATGCATCTCTTCCAATATCTCGTTTTTTATATTTTCATCTTTAGGTATACACAACATTCCTCTAAAAGTCAGCGTGTTATTTGCAGATACTTCAGACCTTATACGTTTGTTTGAACCAACATCAGCCTTAATTCTCTGTACGAATGGATCATTATCCTTTGCTTCCTTGATTTGATCCTGAAAAGTAAGTTGAATCATAAATAGTTCTGTTCTTGCTGTAGTATAAGTTGGCAGCATGATGACTTTCAATCTCAATTTCTCAAAGTCCTTTACCAAGTGTTCTTACATCGTGGGTAAAACTGCTAACTGCGGTCTTGTCTTCTTACTAAAGGCATATGTGACTTCGTTAGCCTTACCCGGATGGTAAAGAATTGTACAGTCGTAATCTTTCACTAACTCCAACCATCTCCTCTGTCTCATATTCAGTTCCTTCTATGTGAAGAACTATTTTAGATTCTTATGATCCGTATAGATTTCACACTTCCCTCCATATGGATAGTGGCACCATATCTTTAAGGCGTGAACTACCGCTACAAGCTTTAAGTCATGCTTTGGATAATTCTGTTCATACTGCTTCAATTATCTTAAGGCATAAGCAATCACCGGTCCATGTTGTATCATAACACAACCCAAACCTTGCTTGGAGGCATCGCTATATATTACAAACCCATCCGAACCTTCGAGTATCGTCAATACAATAGTCGAAACTAATGTCTGGTTCAGTTTCTTAAAATATTTTTCAGACTTTTCCATCTACTGAAACTTTATACTTTTCTAGTCAACTGAATCATCGGACCTACCATTTTTGAGAAACCCTCAATAAATCTCCGATAATAACTAGCTAACCTTAAAAAACTACGAACTTCACCTAAATTGATCGATCTAGGCCAATTAGTTTCTGCTTACACTTTAACTGGGTCTACCTCAATTCACTGGGCGGTAATTACGTGACCAAGGAAACCCACTTGATCGAGCCAAAATTCGTACTTCTTGAATTTGGCATATAATTTCTCTTTCCTGAAAGTTTCGAGTGCTCCTCAGAGTTGTTTCTCATGCTATTTCTTATATTTAGAGTACACGAGTATATCGTCAATAAATATTATGACGAACTGGTCTAAGTACTGATGGAAGACCCGGTTCATTAGATCCGTAAATACAGCTAGAGCATTGGTCAAACCAAAGGGCATGACATTGAATTCATAATGTCTGTAGAGAGTCTTGAAAAGCAGTTTTCGGTATATCGCTTGCCTTAACCTTTAGCTGATGATACCTCGAACCCAAGTCGATCTTTGAAAATATTGTTGCACCCCTTAACTGGTTGAATAACTCTTCTTTTCTTGGTAGCGAGTATCTATTTTCGATAGTCAAGTGGTTCAACTCTCGATAGTTAATGCAGATCCTCATACTCCCATCTTTCTTTTATACAAAAAGTACTGGAGCGCCCCAAGGAGATACACTCAGTCGAATGGAACTTTTTCCAGCAACTCCTCTAACTATAACTTCAATTCTTGAAGTTTTTTTGTACCATTCTGTACAAGCAATGTGTCGAAAAATGCGCTTCAGACCTCTAATCCATTCATCATAGCCTCCGGGTCGGAAACACTGTCAAAAATAGGAGGCTTGTACCTCAGAAACTGCTCAACCACTTAAACGGCTCCAGGTACGAACAGAGATGTGTCTTGCGGTGGTAGAGCATTTTGTAGTGGAGGCACTTGATTATGTCTGCTCAACTCTTGTACCGTTCGCTACAAATCACTCATCAAATTCATGTAGGTAGGTAGTGACATATCCTAAAATTAATATTAATTCACCCGTCACATACCAGTACTAAGTTTAACATGTTATATCTATACTATCGTAATATATATTATGAATTTAACGAGGAAAAATATGCATGCCTTAAAATTTAAAAGTTTAAATCATTACTAAACATTTCATTCAATAATTAAATAAATATGTCCAACAACCCAACGTGAAAATTTTTGTTCTACCAATAATAAATTAAAAAAAAGTAGGAAACAAATCCAAATAAAATACATTCCAAATAACGAGATCTACGTTATAAATAAACCAAAATAATACTGAAAAAATAAAAAAATCCATAGTCACGTTACACCGGATTATTTATTTATTTCCATAAATCCTGACACCACAACAATACCTCATCATCGGCCAACTAACGACGTGTTCTAACATTTGAGGAGTAGGAGAAAAAGGGGTGAGTACAAGAGAATACTTAGTATGAGATGAAAATCATGGTGCAATCCCGAATAAAATATTTAGATCACGTGTCAAAAAAATTATACCGTCATTATATCTTTGGAACCCGATAAGAGCTCAATATATATCATATCTTTGGTACTGAATGGTCGTATCATACATATCATATCATATCATATATTTAACTCATAAGTATAATAATTCATCAACATGAAAAAAAATAAAATTAAACGGTATAACATCAACTGCACCTCATTATCCTGCCTTGATTGATAAAAAGGATGGTTGGAAGAAAAAGCAAGAATTTCACGTTCCAAAATCTTTAATTTCTCTTGTTGCCATAGGAATATGTATGTATGCTTTCTCTTTTCCTTCTCTCTTTGAGACAAATAATGGTTACTCTGTATAGTATTTAAAGTTGGAAAGGAAAAATAGGCCTAAAAATCTACAAAATACTGTGTTTTCCCTCCAAAAAGGTCTCGATCCGGTAATTCATACAATTACAAATCACTTTCTTTTCCATCTAATGGCCCAAAATCAAGGCAATTAAACAGTATTAAAATAAAACTAATTGACACCTTCTCGACCATTCCTACACACGCGGCTTTCTTTCTTTTTTTAAAAAAAAAAATACAAAATCCTTATTTAATAAAAACCAATTCATAACTTACCAATAAACTTACTCTACACGTGTCACCCTTGTATTCTAACTCATTAATTAACAATTTAAGATGATATCTTTCGACATCGATAACTTGGACCTCGCTTATCCGAATTAACTTTTTCTCGAGCATAATATGCATGATTAATTACGAGCTATTCAACGAACCCAACATTAATATACTAATTCTATCTCTATTAAAATTTAATTATTTGAACCAAAAAATAAAAGTTTATCTATTTTATAAAATTTTTAGGGGCTTTACAGGTTGTGTACATGATACTGGTCTTTAGAGGGACTTCTTTAAATCTAGAGCTGCTTCTCGTTCTAGCAGTGCATTTCTTGGGGCGAGATTGGGAGAAGTAGAACTGCTTGACGTTGCTTATTAGAATTCATTAAAGCCCAATTCAAGTAAAAATATATCTATTTACCTCAAGTACATTGATTTCGTTCATTTTGTTTGCCTCTATTTCTTGATTTATTGGATCTCTTTCCATTGTCGTATAGAGTCAAGATTCTCATATTCAACAATCCCGAATCATCAACCAGTAGAATTTCTGACTTTTTATTTATGAACATGGATTCTTTTGATAAAGTCCCTAACCCAACTGCAAATCCAGATAGGGATGCAGATTTTTCAGGGATTCTTGAAATCCATGTTCAACATGCTAGGAACATTCATAACACATGTATCTATGACAACCAAGATGTTTCTGCTAAATTCTCTCTCACCTATAATCCGGACGAGACGCTGTCAACAAGGATCGTCAACGGTGGTGGGAAGAATCCTGAATTCAATGAGGTTTTGATCATGAAAATCAACCAGATCGATGCTGTTCTCAAATGCGAAATCTGGATGCTTAGCCGGGCTAAGAAGTCCATGGATGATCAGCTTCTTGGATTCACCTTAATGCCGATTTCTTCGGTTAATGGACAAGGAAAGGTGACTAAAGATTTTAGCCTGTCTTCTACTGATTTGTATCACTCCCCAGCTGGTACTATCAAATTATCCCTTTCTTTGAGTGCAAATCAAAATGCTCCTCTCGATCACTGTGTAAATTCTTTGTCTGATTCGGTTGCTGATTCGTCTAAAACTTCTGATCTTTTGGTGGATAAAAAGATCCAAGAAGAGTATTTCAGTAAAGACTTTCCTGATATTAACGTAGTCAATGAAAACCAGCAAATGGTTTCAGAATATTTTTCAGAGGAAGGATCTTTACACAATCATGTTATTGAGGCTGAAGAATCCGCAAAGACAGCGTGTGTAAACAAGAATCTTAATATAGCAGAAGAGGGGTTTTTGCACGATCACAAGTGCGTTGAGGCTAAGAAAGCATCTTTGGAACGTGAATTTTGGGATATCGTTCTTCCTGGACTTGGTAAGTTTTTCAAATTTGTGAACTCGATGCCATCACATTCATATACTCCATTATGTTCCAGGGTTGGGCAATGTTTTAGTATGAATGCTTGAAATGAGCCAGTATAGTTCAAATATGAAAAACTAGAAGTTATGATTGGATTCAACATTTTGTTTTCTTATGTTTGATTGTGTCAAAGTTCAATCTATAGTCTTTATATTAAAGATCCATTTGGTAGGACTTCTGCTTGTGTTTCTACTTCTTGTATAAGAGCTTCCTGAAAAAATTACCTTAGATGAGCTATCTCTAAAAGCTCTTCTAACCAGAGCACTTCCAGAAAATTATGTGAATATGTTCAAAAGCAGCTTCTGAGTCTTAGAAGTAACTTTTGGCTTTTCAAAAGCTCGGCCAAGTATTACTTGAATTTCTTGTCAGCTCTGAACTTAAACTTGGAAATATTAGTGTCATGAACTACAAAACCACCTACTCCACTATGCCTTGATTTCTTGTTAATGACATTTTAAATTCTAAAGCTGAAACTAACCTGACATGAACAAGAAAGAACTATTTTCATAAAGCTTGACCTATAATTGTATTAAACTCATTTCTAAATTTACTTAGATATCTGTTTTCAAAGGTTTCTCCTGGCATGTATAATAGAGGAATTATGAGGAAATATTTGCTTGGAAACCTGGAAATGTCGATCATGAATGTATAATAACATAATTTTATGATGTCTAATTCATGGAGTTTCCTTTGTCCAGATTCTGCAGATCCAGCGCCAAGATTAGCAAAGGTGTGAATATTTTGCATTCAATTCTTTTTCAAACTATATTTTGTATATAAAATGAGGATGGACAAATCTCGAGTTGACATTTTGCTTATTTTTGTGGTTAGATCGATCCCGATTTCAGTAGCCTAGCAGAACTAAAGGAACTAAATGAAGATTGGTTGAACTCTTCATCGTGGTGGAAGTCTCCTCCACGTTCTCCTACGCGTTGGGATTCTCCACCCGTCTCTCCTTTTGCACGGGAGCACGAGTCCGTTGAATTTACTTTGAAGGAAGAAGATGATTGTCATGTATGAGGGATCTTCTCTATTTTTTGTTACTTGGCACATTAAGCAAACATGGGTTTTGAAGTCGACTGAGCTAATTTCAAACCTCAAAGGCTCGATAAGCATTTAGTACTACACAATCCACCAAGAAGTCGTAACAACATTGTAGGATTGCATTCTCAGCAACAGTCAAATGTTGATTCGTATCATTTTCTTGATGCCTTTAACCATCTTTATGCAGAATTACTTGTAATGTTATAACTGGTATAAATTAGAAAGTTTGTTCTTGTTTATTTGTTTCTGAATATCACACTCGATCACTCATTTCCTCTTCATCAAACTTGTGGATGCTAAACCTAATATGAGTTTGAAATTTGATCTCATTTTATAGTAGGTTGGTAGTGCTTCAGTGTAACTATGGAAATTGAGCACTCGGTCCATGTTTGATGTGCAACACTAAGCATGACTGAACACACAATGTTTAAAAGTCAAGCTTGTTTTTAAATTACTTCTTTAATTTAACTTACAAAACTTACCTTTCGGAATGTCCTACCAATTTCTTTTTGGGCTTCGAAACATCAGCTAAATTTAAGTGAGATGATATAGAATTAAAGTACGAATGGGGCAAGCATCGACTCTACCTCCATAATTACAACCAGAAACTAAGTCTTATTTTACTCTTTTTTTAAAAAGTAACTTTTAAGCACAACTAAACATATTGTAAGAGACATCTTTACCAGAATATGCATGATGCATAGACGAGCTTCATTGAGTTTGCAAATTTGACATTTAAATGAAATGCTTGACAATTGAAAAACATGCACATATTTTTGAAGTGCTTACAAACGGTTTAAATTATCAATAAATAAAAATAAATTATGAATAAGTGAATAATACTTGTACGTCCCCCAAAATATGTAAAAATAAAAAGCAGTTTGATTAATTATAAATAGTTTATAAACATGAGCTAAATATAAGCAAAATTGCAGCACATTTTTTGCATGCAACCTCTCAATAATCTCCAATCTTCGAGTCCCGCAATAATTAAGACTTCCCACACTATCTTCTATGCATGCAATTGGAAATTTTAAATTCTAACACTTCAAATTTATTAAGCTGTTAAGTTCTTGATGATTTAGAAGACGAATTTGTGAGAAAAAGAATTAATAATAAGATAGTAAAATATATTTCTTATTCCATTTTGGAATTTTAGGACCTGAATAGTGTAAGGTAAAAAATTGCCAAATCCCATGCCATAAAAATATCACAAAAATCAATGTACGACTCAAAGAACGTGACTCCCAAAATTTGTATATCTTTGAGATAATCCTTTAATAAGTATGGAACAGTTTGCTGTCAGAAATCATTGTAGGAGTTTCTTCCATATTTCTAATATTTTACAATTATGGTATGCTGCTTTGCTTTTGCTAATGTAAACTCACATTTCAACTAATAGTTAGAAACTCAAAATGACAAAAAGATAACTCCATACAAAAGCATTAACCCAAAATTTAAGGGGTCGTTCTCTTTGTATTTCAATTTTGAGTTTTGAGTTTTGAATTCATTTTGTATTTTGTGTTTTAAGTGTCCATTTTGAGATTATTGAAAACGCGTTCTTTTTGTCATTTTGTAAAATTATTTCTCAAAGCACTTGCTCCAAAACGCGTTTACATTGTTTTCAATTTTTCCCATTCTCCAGTAAGCCGGAAAACGCCCCCTCCAGAGCCACCGTCTTCTACCTCACAAACCGACCACCACCTAGACCACCAGATCTCAGCATCATTCGAACCCCATGACCTCCCTCTACAACGTCCGCAGATTATTTGGCCGAAAATCAGCCAGAACAACCGCGCTACCACTCACTGTTTCAGCCTACAAACACCGCCGCCGACCACCTTTCAGATCGCGGACCACCACCAATCCACACCTCTCAACAAGACGCATCCAATACTACCATGGGTCACCTTCGTTTATCTCCAGAATAGGCTGATCTTATACAAGCCGCCTTCGATTATCTCCAGAATTGATGCCGTCGATGAGTTTTGAAGCCATGGCTGGATTCGTCTGGGGGTGGGCAATCAATCGGTGGTGGTGTGCGACCTTGGGTGTTGCCGGAGGTTGAGATTCCGACATAAGCATTTTGTGTTGAATTAGTTTTTGAGGATTTTTTTTTTATCGATTTTGGTATATGATTGTTATTTGTGTGGTAATTGAAGAGGGGATTGATGGCTTCACAATGGTATATTAATCCGACCGTTTTGGAGGAGGTTGGCCGGAGTTTAGAGGGTTGGAAAGTGGCAGTGGAGTGTGGCTTGGCAGAAGATAGGGGAGACATTTTAGCTGTTTCTCGTGTTTTCCACTGGTGGAACATTTTGTGAAGAAAACGCCCAAAACGGCATTTTGGTCGTTTTGCGTTTTCTTCATAATTTTTTTTTTGTGTTTCCGAAAATTCGTTTTCGATTTCGAAAATAAGAAAGAGAACACGTTTTCACCATTTTGAAAAATCGAAAATAGAAAACGGTGTGAAAACGACAAAGAAAACGGCCCCCTAAAGCTTTCTAAAGTCATAAACTTTACCTTGTATCTAATAGCCTCATAAGTTTCGTAAACAGCCCCTGAATATAAACACGTGCATTAAATAGACTCCCTCTAGTCATAATTGCCAATAATCTTAAACTTATTCTAGCAATATCCAAGATTTCGACGTCCAAGAGACTTGAAAACAAGCACGAAATTGCTTGTAAATGAAAATTAATAATTTTTTTATTAATTAAAAAGGAAAATGAAGTTATCGTATTTGATTACACTACATAGGGACATCATTTCACTTAAAATGAATATTTTACCAATAAAACCCCCAAACTATAGTCAAAATGTTTATTTTACTGCTCCTCAGTCGGATTCTTAAACATGCAAGATCAAGGTAAAATCTCTATGTACCAAATGTTGTACTTTTTGCTTCAAAGCGTGTACCTGTCCTTGCACTATAATTATCCTAGCTGCTAAATCAAAGCATGAAAATACAATCAGAAAGATCCTTTTCAGTTTCAATTAGACTATTGTGAAGTGCCATTCATTCCTTCCTACCAAATACATCATTAAATATCTTACCAGTATTATACTCAAATTACTGTCACCATGTTATTTTTCTAACCGCTACCAACAATGCCAGAACAAGGTACAATATCTGGAGCAAATGTTGTACTTTCCGCTTCAAATTTGTACCTCGTCCTTGCACTATCAGTATACTAGTTGCAAATTCAAAGCATAAATATACAATCATAAAGCTTCTTTTGGATCACAAGTTAGATAATTAAACAATTGTCTGAGAATATTTTCTAATGGATCTATAATAGATTAAATGAAAGGAAAAACACGGAAACTATTTCAGTTAGGGTTTAAGAAATTTACCAACAGCGCCACCGACTGCAACCCCCCACCGTCACCCCCGCCATACAGCTGTCCTTGCCATCTCTGTCTACCGTAAGAGTAAGATTGGATAGGTATGACTGTATTTATGGGAGAATTTTCAAATTGGCCTCGTTCAACTGGCCTTTTTATAAAAAATGTAAAAGGTTAATTTTACCCATGAAATGGATTTCTTTATTGCAAAACATATCCTTTATTTATGAATAGTTTTAAAAATTAGTTTTTATTTTATATTTATTTATTCGTCTTCATTAGATATTTCTTCTTAATATAATTTTTCTTCAAAAATTTCTTCATCAGTTACTATTTCTTTAAAGTTAACTTCTTCACATTCATCTTTAATTTGATCAAAATCTATAATTAGAATTCTAACTTTCTTTTTTGGGCATTCAATACTTATATGTCATTCTTCATTACAATTCCAACACTTGCATCGTTTTTTATTTAATTATTTTTTTATTATATGATTATATTTTCTTTTAAAATATTTTCTTTTTGTTTTAAAATATTTCTTTTTAAACTTTTTATATTTCTTATGTTTTAATTTTCTTTTTCGTTTATATCATAATATCCCAAATTTCCTGGTATTTCAGTATCTCTACAATAAATTCTATCTTGTATAAATTCTGATTGTTTATAAATCATTTGATTACTACACATTTTACTTATTTCATATTTTATGGTTCTTATTATAAATCCTAATGTATAGACTTCTTCATTTTTTCCAAATTATTTTTCTTTAATCTTATTTTGAAAATAATTATTCCACGGTGGTTGTTCGCTGAAAATCGTACCGCAAGCGCACGGATCGCGTTCAAGTAATAAAGGGGACCTAAAAAGTCCGGATTGTCGATCCCACGAGGAATGTATACTTTCGATTACTCGACTCTAATCAATTTTAATTCTAACGACAAAAGGAAACACACACATTTAAAAACATGATATAAAAAGCGGTAAATAAACTACAATCTACAAAATAAGAAAATAAAGTGTCTTGGCAAATTTCGGAGGGAAAAGTGTGGTTGGAATTTATGATGTCGCTTAACCTATTGTTTCATTGATCTCGAACCAATTATGTGCCGATACATATTACCAAAATGCGATAGTTAGACCCGATTCTCCTGTTTTAGCTAATACCCTCTTTCGAGTGCATATTAACCATAATTAATCAATTCATACCGCATATCTCTATGTCGATACAAAGTTAACCAATTGCATGAATTCTGTGAAAATAGCTCAATAGGTCACTCAGAGTAGGTGTATATCTCTATATCACCTAAACGCGCAAAAGATACACTAATGCAAATCCGAAGCATCGATCATTTCGATCTATTAAATGCAACTATTTTTCAACAATCACATCAACACCTAATTACAACATCTATTGCGTCACCAAAAATGAAGTAATCTTAAACATGATGATCAATACACTATGATTTTGATAACAACTGCATTTTCATCAATCATTCAATACATATATCGATAATTAATGAACCAACTAGGTTAAGTTCGATCCATAAATTCCAACGCAAAGTCTTACGTCATTTTATATATATGAAAACAAAGGAGATTCATAATACAATACGTTACAAACTTGGACAATAATAAAGGAATTCAAAAGTGAAGATAAAACCCTTTTTTGTGCCGTTTTGAACCCTTCCAAGGATCTCCAAGTAATCTTTGATGATTGATCTCCTTGCTCTCAACTTTTAATCCCCCAAAATAAGCCAAGATCAACCAAGAAAAGAAAACTAAAGGAAAGAAAAAGAAATGAAGAAGAAAAACTAGAGAGAAATCTAACTAAACTATCCTAATCTAACTAATGAATAATATGATATTTTGGAGTATATAAAATATATTATGTGACATAGCATAAATATCCCCAAAATATCTCCATTAAACAAGTAGAAAATAAGGCCAAGTTGACCAAAAAATTCGGCCAAAAGAAATCTTAAACCGCCTCAATTTTAAGCCCATGCGATCGCACAGGCAAAACCCATGCGATCGCATGGGCTTATCAAAACAGGGCAAAAATTCCCTGAAAAGCCTTGTGCGATCGCATGGTTCAGCCATGTGACAATTGCAGCCCAGTCCCCAGTCAATAATTGTACACCAGGTCCCTCATCTTTGAAGTAGTACAATTTGGTCCTCAAATTTTGTCTTTCATTTCAATCAGGCCCTTCATAAATTGCACTTCAAGTCCTCCAACTTTCAGGCTTGTGCACTTCGGTCCCCAACTTCACCTTTTTGTCCATATTTAGTCACTTTTCATCATTTTTCGCGCCGTTCTTCTTCTTCTCGGAGTTTTCGCCTACAAACGTGAAAATTACACAATTATGCTCAGAAATAAACTTAATATCATTTCCAATTAATTCCTAAAAGTGCCGAATAAGTGTGTTTTTCCACACTTATCACACCCCCAAACTTAAGCTCTTGCTCGTCTCGAGCAAGATTACTTCTAACATAATCATGGAAATGCAATGAAGGTTAACATATTAGACAGCTTGCCAAAAATATCACAGAGTTATAAAATTGTATGTTAATTCACAACCATGCTCCAAATGATGCTACCAAAAATAAATCAAACTTATCCAATGCTCGATCGGTGTGTGTGGGTGCATAGTCACTTTCAATCATCATCTAAACTAGGAAACAATCATCAAGATGGAAAAAATTTTAAACTGGCTTCAAATCGACCCTCAGTAGTCAAGCATATCCTTTCCCGCTCTTGAGATTCACACATTCGAATAGATATTTCTTTTAGTTACCCCCAAAGCGTAAATCTAAAGATCGCTTTCTAATCACTCTTTTCTTTTTCAGCTCTAGTTCGGTTGGATCTAACCGGCATTTTCAACATCTAGAAATGTGAGAATTCTCCACTAATGAGTGCTTTCACAATCAAGTTTATACCAAGTAAGTCCAACCCACTAGTTATCTACGCCCATGATCAATTACAATTGCACCATATCAAATTTTTCAATGAAAACTCAAGATTGACCTCACTCCCTTACGCTTTCTTCTTGACCCTTGTAACGAGATTTGGGTCGGTAACTCCCCGGTTGTTTAGACCAAAGAGTACCGGATTTTGAGATACCCCAACGGACTTAATAACTCGAGTAAAAAAGGCTACGAAACAAGACATGAGATTTAACAAAGTGAAATGTTCTTTTTAAGCAACAGTTGGGACGCAGATTCCTAGCATATGGTCAATACCTAGCTTATACTCGGCAAAAGACACTCCACACAACATTTTTTTAACATGCATGGAATCAACACACTTCTCAATAAAATCATTGACCAGCTCGACCACCCCCAAACTTATCTTACAACATGGTAAAGTGGAAGAGAAGTGGAAATAGGTTGATATGATTTTTCAACAATAACTCACAACCTAAGTTCTACAAATTCCAAAATTTTCCCATCAAACAATCATTACCACATCCAGATAACAATCAATCATGACTATTGTGCTCAATGTAACTCATAATCTCACATGGACAAGCAATTTTTCGAAAAATTTTTAGGCACAAATAGCATATTTGGATTGGCCATGCATAGTTCATGAATCAATAGCAATTTCAAACATCATACAATGCAGAGCCGGCAAGACTATCCAACACATCAATACAACATCGCAAATAAAAGCACACAGAAAAGCCTGCAAGGCTATACATCAACTCAATTCAACATCAATAGCCGGCAATGCTCAATACCCCCAAACTTAAAACACACATTGTCCTCAATGTGAAGAAGAACAAGCTAAAAGAATAATGAAACTTCCCTGAATGGATGGTTGTGAAGAGGTACTCATGCATCAAATTTGGACTTGTAGTGCTCTTTGAATAGCGTGGGCAAATGACCTCTTTGTACACCAATGTACCCTCAGACTTATGAGGAACCATGAAATATGGGACGTCAAAAAGTTAGCTAAAACACAAAATAAAAGACAATTAAACTAAAAGCATAAAAGATACAGAAAAGTAAATAAATGCTGAAAAGTTAGAAAAGTTGGGTTGCCTCCCAACAAGCGCTTTTTTATAGTCTTTAGCTCGACTTTAGAAAGGGAATCATGGGATCCTATGGAAAGCTTGGCATGCCTGCCCATTTTCCTCCTGTTGGCTTTAGTCCACTCTTCATTCGATCGCCAACACTCATCATCGCCCTCTGTAATGTAGTAGGACTTTCCCATTTTCTCCGATTCAAACTCAATCATGAGGATTTCTGTCCCTCCATCGGGCATAATCACAAACTGAACTTTAGGGCAATCAAGGAAGTCAAAAGCATGCGCAGTACTCTCACCTTCATTGTCTGCTACACTGTCGCTCGGTTCATTTATGATTGATATGTCATTCTCTTCAAGTTCTTCATCAATTGACTCATCATCAGATTGAATGACCGGTCCTTCATCGAACTCCACGGGCAATGGCAAGTCTTTCCTATGAAACCCATCGAGTGGACTATACCCCCATTTCTGGAATCCATCCCAGTATTTGTAATCTCCCACAAGCATGTCTTCTTCATCCAATTAGGCAAGTTCAGTGAAATATTTTGCAAGTACCCGTTCATTCAAATGCGTTGGACCATCACCAGTAAATGTGATGTCCTCATCCCAGTCATCGGATACCCAGTCTCCCGCGAGCATGTAACTTTCATCAGAATTGTCTATGGCTTGTTTTCGACATTTCAAATAATACCTAAACTGAAGAAGTTTAGACATTGCAGCCTCAGTACACGAATACAAGCATAGTCCTGTACATTGGATCGCTTGACAAATGTCGCATCTTGGACCTTCAAACATATTTCGATAGTCACTGTAGAGACTCTCCAGTGCAAACATTTTGTGATTGTACCAAGTTAGAATCAAGCAAATATCTGAAAAGTATGGTAAGACAATACAAACACAAGATCCATCAATAGTACGAGAGTTAGCCAAAATAACCAAAAACAAAAGCAAATAAAAATAAGTAAAAGAAAGTGTTAAAACTAAAATTAACTAAAGTGGTAATCAAAGTAAAAATATTCCCCGACAACGGCGCCTAAAACTTGTTCGCTGAAAATCGTACCGCAAGCGCACTGGTCACGTTCAAGTAATAAAGTGGACCTAAAGAATCCGAATTGTCGATCCCACGAGGAATGTATACTTTCGATTACTCTACTCTAATCAATTTTAATTCTAACGACAAAAGGAAACACACACATTTAAAAACATGATATAAAAAGCGGTAAATAAACTACAATCTACAAAATAAGAAAATAAAGTGTCTTGGCAAATTTCGGAAGGAAAAGTGTGGTTGGAATTTACGATGTCATTTAACCTATTGTTTCATTGATCTCAAACCAATTAAGTGCCGATGCATATTATCAAAATGCGATAGTTAGACCCGATTCTCCTATTTTAGCTAATACCCTCTTTCGAGTGCATATTAACCCTAATTAATCAATTCATACTGCACATCTCTATGTCGATACAAAGTTAACCAATTGCGTGAATTTCTGTGAAAATAGCTCAATGGGTCACTCAGAGTAGGTGTATATCTCTATATCACCTAAACGCGCAAAAGATACACTAATGCAAATCCGAGGCATCGATCATTTCGGTCTATTAAATGCAACTATTTTTCAACAATCACATCAATACCTAATTACAACATCTATTGCGTCACCAAAAATGAAGTAATCTTAAATATGATGATCAATACACTATGATTTTGATAACAACTGCATTTTCATCAATCATTCAATACATATATCGATAATCAATGAACCAACTAGATTAAGTTCAATTCATAAATTCCAACACAAAATATTTAGCTCATTTCATAAAGATGATAACAAAGGAGATATTGTATACAATACATTACAAAAATGGTAAAATAAATGAGAAAAAACCAAAGTTGTAGAATAAACCCTAGTTGACGCGCGAAGTTGATTTCTCCCAAAGATCTTGCCAAAACCTTGTTGTATCCCCTTTTTGCTCTATGATTTCTCCTCCAAAATGAGCCAAGATCAACAAAGAAAAGAAAAACAAAAGAAAAGCAAAAGGAGGAAGAAGAGAAGAGAAGAGAAGAGAAGAGAAGAGAGAAAACTATAAACATCTAAAACTAAAGTAAACTATAAAACTAAAAACTAATCCTATTTTTTCTAGCCAAAAAACTGTCCCAGCATATGTAGTATATATAGATGAGATATTTAGATTACTTAACAATGAAGTTATCAAAATATCTAGGGACATTTGCAAACAAGGTCCCCAATGTTTTGGAAATTAAACAAAATGGTCCCTCAACTTTGAATTAGTACAATTAGGTTCCAAAAATTTGACTTTCATATCAATTTGGCCCTTGATAAATTGCACTCAAAGTCCTTCATCTTTCTGGCATGTGCAATTTGGTCCCCAACTTCACCATTTTGTACACTTTTAGTCCATTTCTTCTCTTTTTCGCTCCGTTCTTCTTCTTATCGGAGTTTTCGCCTACAAACGTGAAAATTACACAATTATGCTCAGAAATAAACTCAATATCATTTCTAATTAATTCCATAAAAGTGTCGAATAAGTGTGTTTTTACACACTTATCACACCCCCAAACTTGAGTTCTTGCTCGTC
>OU503051.1:1481845-1498704 GCA_912172775.2 Fraxinus pennsylvanica
AGGGTGGAATGAACATATTCCAATATCTCGTTTCTTATACTTTCATCTTTAGGTATACACAATCTTCCTTTAAAAGTCAACGCGTTATCTGTAGATACTTCAAACCCTATACGTTTGTTTAAACCAACATTAGCCTTAATTTTCTATAGGAATGGATCTTTATCATCCTGTGCTTCCTTAATTCGATCCCAAAGAGTAGGTTGAATCACAAATGCTTTTATTCTCGTTGTAGCCTGAATTGGCGGCGTGATAACTTTCAATCTCAGTTTCTCAAATTCCTTTAACAAGTGTTCGTGTACAGTGGGTAAAATTGCTAACTGTGATCATATCTTCCTACTTAAGGCACCCGCAACTATAATTTGGCATATAATTTTTCTTTCCTCAAAGTTTCGAGTACTACTCGGATTGTTCCTTATGCTACTTCTTATCTTTAGAGCACACAAGTATGTCGTCAATAAGTACTATGACGAACTGGTCTAAGTATTGATGGAACACCCCATTCATTAGATCCATAAATATAGCTGGAGCATTGGTCAAACCAAAGGGCGTTACAGTGAATTCATAATATCCGTAACGAGTTCTGAAAGCAGTTTTTGGTATATCGCTTGCCTTAACCTTCAGCTGATGATACCCCGACCTCAAGTCAATCTTTGAAAACACCGTTGCACCCCTTAACTGGTTGAATAACTCTTCTATTCTTGAAAGCGGGTATCTATTTTCGATAGTCAAATGGTTCAACTTTTGATAGTTAATGCAGATCCTCATACTCCCTTTTTTTTTCACAAAAATTACTGGAGCGCCCCAAGGAGATACACTCAATTGAATGGAACCTTTTTCCAACAACTCCTCTAACTGTAACTTCAATTCTTAAAGTTCTTTTTGTACCATTCTGTACAAGCAATGTGTCAAAAAATGCTCTTCGAACCTCTAATCCATTCATCAACAGCCAGTGGGTCGGAACCACCGTCGAAAATAGGAGGCTTGTACCTAAGAAACTGCTCAACCACTTAAACGACTCCAGGTACGAACGGAGATGCATCTTGCGGTGGTGGCACATTTTGTGGTGGAGGCACTTGATCCTGTCTGTTCAACTTTTGTATCACTCGCAACAAACCACGCATCAAATTCATGTGGGTAGGTGGTGCCATATCCTAAAATTAATATTCATTCACCCATCACATACCAGTACTAAGTCTAACATGTTATATCTATACTATCATAATACATATTATGAATTTAACGAGGAAAAACATGCATGTCTTAAAATTTAAAAGTTTAAATCATTACTAAACATAATAATTAAATAAACATGTCCAACAACCTAACGTGAAAAATTTTGTTCTACCAATAATAAATAAAAAAAAATGTAGGAAACATATCCAAATAAAATACATTCCAAATAACAAGATCTACGTTATAAATAAACCAAAATAATGCTGAAAAAATAAATAAATCCATAGTCACGTTACACTGGATTATTTATTTAGTTCCATAAATCCTGGCACCACAAGAATACCTCATTGCCCGCCAATCAACGACGTGTTCTAACCTATGAGGAGTAGGGGAAAAATGGGTGAGTACAAGAGAATACTCATTAGGAGACGAAAATCATGGTGCAATCCCGAATAAAATATTTGATCACGTGTCAAAAAAATTATACCGTCATTATATCTTTAGAACCCGGTAAGAGCTCAATATACATCATATCTTTTATACCGAATGACCATATCATACAGATCATATCATATCATATATTTAACTTTCATAAGTATAATATAATTCATCAACATGAAAAAAAAAAATTAACGGGATAACATCAACCGCACCTCATTATCCTACCTTGATTGATAAAAAGAATGGTTGGAAGAAAAAGCAAGAATTTCACGTTCCAAAATCTTTAATTTCTCGTGTTGCCACAGTAATATACTAATATGTATGTATGTTTTCTCTTTTCCTTTTCTCTTTGAGGCAAATAATTGTTACTTTGTATGGTATTTAAAGTTGAAAAGGGAAAATAGGCCTAAAAATCTACAAAAATACCGTGTTTTCCCTCCAAAAAGGTCTCAATCCGATAATTCATACAATTACAAATCACTTTCTTTCCCATCTAATGGCCCAAAATCAAGGCAATTAAACATTATTAAAATAAAATTAATTGGCACCTTCTCAATTATTCCTACACACGTGGCTTTTTTTTTTTAAAATACAAAATCCTTATTTAATAAAAACCAATTCATAACTTACCAATAAACTTACTCTACACGTGTCACCCTTGTATTCTAACTCATTAATTAACAGTTTAAGACAATTTCTTTCGACTTCGATAACTTGGGCCTCACTTATCCGAATTAACTTTTTCTCGAGCCTAATATGCATGATTAATTACGAACTATTCAATTAATATACTAATTCTATCTCTATTAAAATTTAATTATTTGACCCAAAAAATAAAAGTTCAAAACTTATTTATTTATAGTCCTTCAACTAAAAAAATATATAAAATATAGGATTGAAAAAAATTAATTCTATTTTATAAAAAATTTCGGGGCTTTACAGGTTGTGTACATGATAGTATTTACTGGTCTTTAGAGGGACTACTTTAAATCTAGAGCTGCTTCTCGTTCTAGCAGTGCATTTCTTGGCCCGAGATTGGGAGGAGAAAGTAGAACTGCGTGACGTTGCTTATTAGAACTCATTAAAGCCCAATTCAAGTAAAAATATGGATTCAGATCTATTTACCTCAAGTACATTGATTTCGTTCATTTTGTTTGCCTCTACTTCTTGATTTATTGGATCTCTTTCCATTGTCATATAGAGTCAAGATTCTCATATTCAATCCGAATCATCAACCAGTAGAATTTCTGACTTTTTATTTATGATCATGGGTTCTTTTGATAAAGTCCCTGGATTCATCTACAACCCAACTGCAAATCCAGATAGGGATGCATATTTTTCAGGGATTCTTGAAATCCATGTTCATCATGCTAGGAACATTCATAACATATGTATCTATGACAACCAAGATGTTTCTGCGAAATTCTATCTCACCTATAATCCGGACGAGACTCTGTCAACAAGGATCGTCAACGGTGGAGGGAAGAATCCTGAATTCAATGAGGTTTTGATCAAGGAAATCAACCAGATCGATGCTGTTCTCAAATGCGAAATCTGGATGCTTAGCAGGGCTAAGAATTCCATGGATGATCGGCTTCTTGGATTCACCTTATTGCCGATTTCTTCGGTTATTGGACAAGGAAAGGTGACTAAAGATTTTAGCCTGTCTTCTACTGATTTGTTTCACTCCCCAGCTGGTACTATCAAATTATCACTTTCTTTGAGTGCAAATCAAAATGCTCCTCTCGATCCCTGTGTAAATTCTTTGTCTGATTCGTCTAAAACTTCTGATCTTTTGGTGGATAAAAAGATCCCAGAAGAGTATTTCAGTATAGACTTTCCTGATATTAATGTAGTCAATGAAAACCAGCAAATGGTTTCAGAATATTTTTTAGAGGGAGGATCTTTACACAATCATGTTATTGAGGCAGAAGAATCCGCAAAGACAGAGTGTGTAAACGAGAATCTTAATATAGCAGAAGAGGGGTTTTTGCACGATCACAAGTGCATTGAGGCTAAGAAAGCATCTTGGGAACGTCAATTTTGGGATATCGTTCTTCCTGGAAATATAGCAGAAGAGGGGTTTTTTCAAATTTGCGAACTCGATGCCATCACATTTATATACTTCATTATGTTCCAGGGTTGGGCAATGTTTTAGTATGAATGCTTGAAATGAGCTAGTATAGTTCAAATATGAAAAACTAAAAGTTATGATTGAATTCAACATTTTGTTTTCTTAAGTTTGATTGTGTCATAGTTCAATCTATATAGTCTTTATATTAAAGACCCGTTTGGTAGGATTTTTGCTTTTATTCTACTTCTTGTATAAGAACTTCCTCAATTTCTATTTCTTGTATAAGAGCTTCCTCTACCTTAGGTCAGCTATCTCTAAAAGCTCTTCTAACCAGAGAACTTTCAGAAAATTATGTGAACATGTTCAAAAGCAGTTTCTTAGTCTTAGAAGTAACTTTTAGCTTTTCAAAAGCTCGGCCAACTATTGCTTGAATTCCTTGTCGGCACTGAACTTAAACTTGGAAATATTAGTGTCATGAACTACAATACCACCTACTCTACTATGCCGTGATTTCTTGTTAATGACATTTTAAATTCTAAAGCCGAAACTAACCTGACATGATCAAGAAAGAACTATTTTCATAAAGCTTGACCTATAATTGTATTTAACTCATTTTTAAATTTACTTAGATATCTGTTTTCAAAGGTTTCTCCTGGCATGTATAATAGAGGTATTATGAGGAAATAGTAATTGGAAACCTGAAAATGTTGATCATGGATGTATAATAATATAATTTTATGATGTCTAATTCATGGAGTTTCCTTTGTCCAGATTCTGCAGATCCAGTGCCAAGAATAGCAAAGGTGTGAATATTTTGCATTCAATTCTTTTTCAAACTATATTTTGTATATAAAATGAGGATGGACAAATCTTGACTTGACATTTTGCTTATTTTTGTGGTTAGATCGATCCCGATTTCAGTAGCCTAGCAAAACTAAAGGAACTAAATGAAGATTGGTTGAACTCTTTGTCGTGGCGGAAGTCTCCTCCACGTTCTCCTACGCGTTGGGATTCTCCACCCGTCTCTCCCGTCTCTCCTTTTGCATGGGAGCACGAGTCCGTTGAATTTACTTTGAAGGAAGAAGATGATTGTCATGTATGAGGGATCTTCTCTATTTTTTGTTACTTGGTACATCAAGCAAACATGGGTTTTGAAGTCGACTGAGCTAATTTCAAAACTCAAAGGTTCAATAAGCATTTAGTACTATACAATCCACCAACAAGTCGTAACAACATCGCAGGATTGCATTCATAGCAACAGTCAAATGTTGATTCGTATCATCTTCTTGATGTCTCTAACCATCTATATGCAGAATTACTTGTAATGTTATAACGGTTTTGCTACCGGTAGCATAATTCATGTTCTAACTGGTCTAGATTAGAAAGTTTGTTCTTGTTTATTTGTTTCTGAATATCACACTCAATTGATCACTCATTTCCATCAAACTTGTAGATGCTAAACCTAATATGCCTACTTGATTATACGACAATGAGTTTGAAATTTGATGTCTCATTTTATAGTAGGTTGGTAGTGCTTCAGTGTAACTATGGAAATTGAGCACTCGGTTCATGTTTGATGTGCAATACTAAGCATAACTGAAAATACAATGTTTAAAAGTCAAAAACTTATTTTTAAATTACTTCTTTAATTTAACTTACAAAACTTACCTTCGGAATGTCCTACCAATTTCTTTTTGAGCTTTGAAACATCAGCTAAATTTAAGTGAGATGATATAGAATTAAAGTACGAATGGGAAAAGCATCGACTCTACCTCCATAATTACAATCAGAAACTCAGTCTTGTTTTACTTTTTTTTTTAAAAAAAGTAACTTTTAAGACAACTAAACATATTGTAAAAGACATCTTCACCAGAATATGCATGATGCATAGACAAGCTTCATTGAGTCTGCAACTTTGACATTTAAATGAAATGCTTGACAATTGAAAAACAATGATACTCCACAATTTATGCACATTTTTTAAGTGCTTACAAACTGTTTAAATTATCAATAAATAAAAATAAATTATGAATAGGTGAATAATACTTGTAGATCCCGCAAAATGTGTAAAAATAAAAAGTAATTTGATTATTTATAAATAGTTTATAAACATGAGCTGAATTGCAGCACATTTTTCACATGCAACCTCTCAATAATCTCCTATCTTCAAGTCCCGCAATAATTAAGACTGTGCAATTGAAAATTTTAAATTCTAACACTTAAAATTTATTGATCTGTTAAGCTCTTGATGATTTAGAAGACATTCCTGTGAGAAAAAGAATTAATAATAAGATCTTAAAATATATTTCTTATTGGAATTTTAGGACTTGAATAGTATAAGATAAAAATTGCCAAATCCCATGCCATAAAAATATCGCAAAAATCAATAATTTGATCTATAGTCCATCAAATTTGAATATCTTTTGCATCGAAACCATAATTAGTTTATTGAAGTGTTAAAGTAAGTAGCTCGACCAAGAACCACCTCAAAATATCGCAAAAATCAATTTTCGACTCAAAGATTCCAGTACACTGCAGTCATATTGTAGCTCAAAAGGGGGAAGAAATCAAAGTTATGTTCACAAGAACTTGTTCAACTATTGCAGAAACTATCCTGATTCCACCCAAACAATTATATGCATCACACTCTTGGGAATATCATTTAGGTCATCTATTCCTCAAAAGCAGCAGAAATTTTACATATTGAGGAACTTAGACGAAAAGACCTAATAAGATTTCCCGCAGTGTATCAAGCTTCCAGCTCCCAAGAAAAGACCGAAAACAGCAGCGCTCCCCAGCGTTGTTTGTCCAATATACCTTATTTTTAGAAGACCTGGAACCTGAATTTTCAGAAGGCAAAAAAATCAAATAGAATTCCTAACCAGATTTCGAGCTGTATTAGGATACACGTCCAACTTTTCAGATTTTATTATTCTTTTCAACAAAGACATTTAACATGCACTCACAAGCCTTGATATCTTGAGAAACAATTGTCAAATGATGAATGTATAAAAATATTTGATATAGACAACAATGATGATGAAGGGATGAAACAAGACGTGCCCAATAAAGAACTGATAAACTAAAGATAGTAAATAAAGTTACTTATGAATTAACCTAAATAATTTAAATAGGATTGCTGGTTAACGGATTACTCAAATATCCTCTTTCACAGAGCTAACGGATTTGTTCAACCTTGAGTTGGCGGAATTCGGGTGTTTACATATTTGAATACCCTCACTTAGGTGTTACACTCTTTCTAATTCTTATAAAAACATCCATCTAAATGCAACTCCAAGCTGATGAAAAGTTATGCTAAATTGCAAGTATGGCTAGTTCCTTATTACCACCGGTAAAATTATGACAATATCATAAAATAAGAGAGTGGTCAAACTAGCTATGTCGCTTGGACTCGGGTGCGAATACATTACATATCTAGGAGTCAGATCATTTTTCTTCTGAAATAAAAGATACAGCTTAAAATGATCCAAAATTTGAACACCGGCACCAATGTCCGAGATATTAGAAGAAAAAGGATCCAAGTCCTAGATATATACCCGTCTCCAACACTAGTAGCCAGTTGTGAGCAACATAGTGCACGATAAACTCAAATTCTTAATTGCTTGTGCACATTCATTGTTATATTCATGACCAAAAAGAACAAGATGATCATATTCATGTCAATACCAAAGCAAGAACGTGACAACCAAAATTTGTATATCTTTGAGATAATCCTTTAATAAGTATCGAACAGTTTGCTGTCAGAAATCATTGTAGGAGTTTCTTCCATATTTCTAATATTTTACAAGTATGGTATGCTGTGTTGCTTATGCTAATTTAAACTCATGTTTCAACTAATAGTTAGAATTCAAAATGACAAAAAGATAACTCCATAAAAAAGCTTAACCTTTAATTTAAAGCTTTCTAAAGTTATAAACTTTACCTTGTATCTAATAGCCTCATAAGTTCCGTAAACAGCCCCTGCATATAAACACGTGCATTACATAGACTCCCTCTAGTAATAACTGCCAATAATCTTAAACTTATTCTAGCAATATCCGAGATTTCGACGACCAAGAGACTTGAAAACAAGCACGAAACTGCTTGTAAATGAAAATTAATAATTTTTTTATTAATTAAAAGGAAAATGAAGGTATTGTATTTGATTGCAATACATAATGACATCATTTCACTTAAATGAATATTTTACCAATAAACCCACCAAACTATAGTCAAAATGATTATTTTACTGCTCCTTAGTCGGATTCTTAAACATGCAAGATCAAGGTACATCTCTATGTACCAAATGTTGTACTTTTTGCTTCAAAGCTTGTACCTGTCCTTGCACTATAAGTATCCTAGTTGCTAAATCAAAGCATGAAAATACAATCAGCAAGATCCTTTTCAGTTTCAATTAGACAATTGTGTATGAAACTTTCTGATCGAATAGAACCTTACGGCATAGGAAACAAGATTTTAGCTTCTTTTATTTTTCCAATCCAATGGAGTGCCATTCAATCCTTCCTACCAAATACATCATTAAATATCTTACCAGTATTATACTCAAATTACTGTCAAAATGTCATTTTTCTAGACGCTACCAACAATGCCAGAACAGGGTACAATATCTGGAGCAAATGTTGTACTTTCCGCTTCAAATTTGTACCTCGTCCTTGCACTATCAGTATACTAGTTGCAAATTCAAAGCATAAATATACATTCAGAAAGCTTCTTTTGGATCACAAGTTAGATAATTAAACAATTGTCTGAGAATATTTTCGAATGGATTTATAATAGATGAAATGAAAGGAAAAACAAGGAAACTATTTCAATTAGGGTTTAAGACAGTTACCAACAGCGCCGCCGACGGCGCCACCGACTGCAACCCCCGCCGTCACTCGCGCCATACAGCTGTCCCTTGCCATCTCTCTCTCTCTACAGTAATAACAAGGTTGGAAAGGTAGGACTGTATATATAGATTCTGTCAAAACTTGTACACACGTACAAGCAAGATTGGGAGAGTTGATTGAGGGAAAATTATGGTTGGGATCCTAACTTTTTAATTAGTGTGTTTTTGGATCCCAATCTTTAAAAGTGAGATCATGCATCCCCGACTTATTTAAATATGTGAATCTAAACCCTAAGGTGATATGGACATTAAAATTACACACGATTTTCACTTTACTTTAAATTGAAGGTTGAAATTGTCGAATCACTCAACGTCCAAGTTTAGGTTATGAAATTCACTTGCGATTTTAACGTTTACCTTGATTGTTCTTATCAAGTAAGGATTCACATTCACAAATTTAAGTAAGTTAATGGTTATGACTTAAGATCATGCTAAGCTTATAGCCTTACTTGATGGTTATGACTTAAGATCATGCTATCAAGCCTATTTTTGGCCCTCGTTTTTTCAAGAACTCATTTTCAATCACATTTTCCATTAAAATAATTATGTACGTAAATAAAAAAAATTTGTTCGTTTTTAACCACACATTTTCAAAAAAATTACTATTCCAAAATACATTTTCTTATTGAAATAAGGCTCAAATAAGGGCCTAGATAGTCAATCTGGCTTAAGTAAAAAGTAACTTGATCGGATTTCTATTTTTTGTAGAATAGCTTCATGAGGAAGTCATCTTTGAGACAAGTCCTCCAGAATTTTTGCTAACTAGATAAAGTACTTTTAGAAAATTATCTCAACAGATCCAAGCAACTTCTTAATCTCGAAAGCTAATTTTGACTTATCAAAAGTCAAAATAGGCGCTTATTGTCGAACAAAAAAAAAGATGGTAACATGTAGAGTTATATAAGGATAAAAGTGAGGTCATGTGTGATGGACTTACTTAAATTTGCAAATCTAGATCATGAGGTGATATGAACATTAATTTTCACTGGACTTCAAACTGAAGAGCGAAACTCTCAAATCAATTAACGTCCAATTTCTAGCATGCATTTTTAGAGACAGATTCAAGCTAGAACCATCCCAATTGATTTGTACTATGATCCTTTTTTTCGGAGCACACGCATTAAGCATGGTTATGCGATCCTCTCATACCATAATTTACAGTTTATAATTGGATGTAATGCAATTGATGTCCGATAAAACTGATATGTAACAAGTATCTAAGATAAACGAGGAAAAAAGCGACTAATCAATTGGAAAAGGCTTTATACATATTTTAATGGTTGCGATATTTCAGGGGATGTCTAATGACAGATGATGAATAGTTGAATTTGTAAAATATTGACGAATATTGTTCTGACGTATTATAATCAAAGCATAGATGAAAAATAGCAAGTGTTTTGGGATTAGTATTAATAATTTTGTTAAAAGAAAATTATGAGATTGCTTGGAAGAGGGAAGGTCTTTTTTGGAATGCGGAATGTAAGAGCTTGAATATTGTGCCTTTCATGTTTCTTTTAATCTTCATCTTACATAACCGTTAGAATTTGAGCGGCGTTCATAATGATATGATTGAGGAGAGTGTGTGTCTTCTTCTGGGAGACTCATGGTTTATGACTCTGGTGGATCTGGAGGTGGAGGTGGATGTGGATGTGGATGTGGATGTGGTTGTGGAAGTAGAAGTGGAAGTGGAAGATTATTATTATTACGAGGACGAGGATGGAGATGAAGAAGAAGAAGATCTAGATGATGTATACTATGGCAGTTCCTCAGGTCTCCGCATAGGTAACCGGATTTGGGGAGATAATGGATATGTTCGGGGTGGTCGGCAAGAAGCAAGATCAATGCATAGGCCGAACTCCCAGGATACAGGTGCTGGTTCTTCTCGTCGGCCTAAAAAGAAAGAGACTGCTAAAGAAATGGTTGGCAGACATGCAAAAAGGGCGTTGAAACGGGAAGCTGCTGCAGCAAAGCATGAACGACATTTGATGAGGTTAGGTCACAAGTCTGGCGGAATGAACAAGCATCTCAGAGCCTGGAACCAGGCACTTATTAAAGTATTTCCTTTTCTTTTCTGACATGAGGATTGTAGATGCATAGGTTCACTTACAAAAAGGGGCTGTATCTTGTATATTGCCTCTGCTGTACCAACCAAGAATAAATTTCTCAAGTACTGTACATTAATTGTTTAAATTATTTCTTATTTAGACTCCTCTACTTTTTTTCGTTGTAAGATTGGCAGATTCATTAGTCTTCTAAACTTGGATTGAATGTTGATGCTAAAACATTTGGATTAGTCTTACGCTAGCTGGATCTTCATTCCACCCCAAAAATGAAAGAATTGAGGCACGTTTGGTTGGTTGGATCTAGTAGTACGTGGCAAACTAAAATCTTGTACGTTGTACTGTCTAATCTTATTTAGTATAGTGTCTATATCAAACATGCCCTGATAATCAAAGAATATGTTTCTCAATTTGGATTTTGTCATTTGGATATAACATGGATTTTGTTTGCCTTGTCTTTTCAAAAGATGACTGACTCTCGAGGACATGTTATTAAGGTAAGTTATACGTTGCGGGACAACATTTTACTGGCTAATACTAATGATACATGCAGTCAAAGCTCAATTGTCTTGACGTGAGAAATGTCGAGGTTTTTTTCATTTGAACAATCAATGTTCAAAAAGATGTCCAAAAAGATAGTGGACAAAAAAATTATGGTCTTGAAATTATGGAAAGCATGGAGGAGAGGTTGATGATGAAGATGGGTACTGGTGGGGTCTCCCCACCCAAAGTGGAGCAAGTTTTTATCACTAGAAGTGGAAGAAGTTGAATTGTCGAGGAAGGAAAAATCACTATCTGTACCAACTAACATCATCATCCACCCTTTTGATTCTATTTTCCATTCTTTTCACCTACTGCTAACCTCCTACTTATCAACTTGCATTTGTTGAATGAACCTAAGCTTTCAATGTAAGTCTCACTCTCTCTCTCTCTCTCTCATGCACACGCACACCCACACGCGCAGGCACATAACACGTGTATGCTAATCCTAATCCGGTGTTTTCCTTTCAGGTTGTGTGCATGATATTGGTCTTTAGAGGGACTTCTTAGAATCTAGATCTGCTTCTTGTTCTAACAGTGCATCTCTTGGGGCAAGATAGGGACGAGAAAGTGGAACTGCTTGATGTTGCATATTAGAACTCACTAAAGCCCAATTCAAGAAAAAAAATATGGATTCAGATCTATTTACCTCAAGTACATTGATTTCGTTCATTTTGTTTGCTTCTATTTCTTGATTTATTGGATATCTCTTTCCATTGTCACATAGAGTCAAGATTCTCATATTCAACAATTCTGAATCATCAAACAATAGAATTTCTGACTTTTTATTTATGAACATGGATTCTTTTGATAAAGTTCCTGGATTCATCTACAACCCAACTGCAAATCCAGATAGGGATGCAGATTTTTCAGGGATTCTTGAAATCCATGTTCATCATGCTAGGAACATTCATAACATATGTATCTATGACAACCAAGATGTTTATGCGAAATTCTCTCTCACCTATAATCCGGACGAGACTCTGTCAACAAGGATCGTCAACGGTGGAGGGAAGAATCCTGAATTCAATGAGGATTTGATCATGAAAATCAACCAGATCGACGCTGTTCTCAAATGCGAAATCTGGATGCTTAGCCGGGCTAAGAATTTCATGGATGATCAGCTTCTTGGATTCACCTTATTGCCGATTTCTTTGGTTATTGGACAAGGAAAGGTGACTAAAGATTTTAGCCTGTCTTCTACTGATTTGTTTCACTCCCCAGCTGGTACTATCAAATTATCCCTTTCTTTGAGTGCAAATCAAAATGCTCCTCCCAATCCCTGTGTAAATTCTTTATCTGATTCGTCTAAAATTTCTGATCTTTTGGTGGATAAAAAGATCCCAGAAGAGTATTTCAGTATAGACTTTCCTGATATTAATGTAGTTAACGAAAACCAGCAAATGGTTTCAGAATATTTTTTCTTGGCAAAACCTGGAACCCTTCTGAAGCCATGGCCCGAAAAGCCTGATGGTTCATTTCTTCAACTCGGGTCTGCCCCAAATCCCCCAGTCGATGACTATGAAATGACTGCTGATTCTTCTGAGGAGTACCGGGCAGATTCAGTTTCTCCAGATGGAAGCATTCAGAATTCAGGTTTTCTTAGCTCTACGATGACAAGTTTGAGCGATGATCGAAACTCTGCTGATTCCATGGATAAAAAGAATTACACATTTGCCGATACCTTAAATTCCCCTAATGTTGCTTCGATTATGACAGCAGAAGCCAATCCCAGGTTCGGTTCTTGCCCTGAAACTCCAACATCAAAGAACGAAAGTGAAAAAAAGGAAGAGAATGAGACTAATTTAGTTTCAGCTCATTCAAGAAGTACTGATCTTCAGGCAGAAGAATCAGCAATGCAGCAGCAGATAGTTGATATGTACATGAGAAGTATGCAACAATTTACTGAATCTTTGGCCAAAATGAAGCTCCCAATGGCTTTAGATAAACCTGAAACTGACAATCAAGGTGATATTATTCAGAACCTTAACAAGAATACAAAAATTGAAAAGAAGAAAAAGGACAATTCCAGGGTTTTTTATGGCAGTCGGGCTTTTTTCTAGCAGAGCCACTCGGACTTAGAGCTAGCTGGTACTTCCCAAGATGTTGCATGGATCATCGAATCAATAGCAACAAGCCCGGTTTATTTCTGTTTATTGAGGAGTATAATTTAGCTTGATATAAAGTTACTCTAATGGTGACTGGTAAGCATATGTTATGTAAATAACTTGAAACATTTTCATGCTGTTCTTATCTTTTTTTTTTTTTTTTCTGGAACCTAATGTTATTGTTGTATCGTATTAATATTTTTTTCCATTATCATGTTTTGCACACTTTGTACTAGACTTACTAAGTTGTTATGTTCATGGATTTTTTTTTTTTTTTGAATTAATAGTTATTATTGTCTCGATAACAATGATTTTTCTATTTTTGTCACGAATACTAACCATCGTGTTTTAATTTTGTACAGAACAAAACTAGATAGATTGAAAAGAAAAGCTAGTAAAATGTGTACGTAATTCGGATTCAATTATATGAAATTTAATATATCAAACACAATTAACGTAGTTGTACAAATTGAACAAAGTTTGTTTACAACTAAGTGTTTACAAGATCTAGACCATTGATTTCAAAAACTGTTTTTGAAATGATTGCTTTAGATGTTGCTAATACATAGTTTGTCATCTAAATTTGTCAACCTAATTTGTACGCATATTGAACATGTCAAGACATGATTCGATAACGTTTTGGTAATTCAATCTTTCTAATCATTCAGTCAATATCCAAAGGAGAAATTTCACTACTAATCCTAAAAATATTGTTTTGAGTATGAGCCAGTCCCCATCATTGCACAATCTGTCTCTTGCAATAAAATGTCCACATTTATGTTAATCATCACGTGATCCTCGTGTGTTCAACTTTGCAAACGTTGGGTTTTACCTTCCAAGTTAGTCTTAAAAAATTTGAAGTAGGGCATTTTTATGTGAAGCATTACTTAGTGGTGGCAATCGAGCCGAGCGATTCGTCGGCTCGACCGCTCGACTCATACTGTAGCAACCTATGAGCTGCTCGGGCTCGTTAGGGAGGCTAGCGCTCGTGGGCACCCGCCCTCCAGCCGAGCTCGTGGGCTCGTGAAAAAAACATTTAAAAAAAAAATAAGAAAAATGAAAAAGAAAAAAAAAATTTGACGAGCCACGAGCAGGCTCGTGAGCTCGTAGGCCGAGTCGAGCTCGCCCACGAGCAAACGAGCCACGAGCGACTCGGCTCGTGGCTTAAAGGGCCGAGCCGGCTTGGATCATTGACAACGGTACCATTAACTAGTCACTCGAGCGACAGCTTTGTCGCTAGTTAGGCGTTGGCCTATCGCTCGAGTAGCAGTGTTAGCTGATTTTGCCTCTTTTTCTCCTTGTTTTTCTAACAACTTTGGACCACGATTTCTCATTCATTCGCAATTGATTTTGAGATTCCAAATAAATTACGACGATCTACTCGAGTTGTCTATTTATTTTTAAAATTTGACCATCAGATCAAATCCAAATATTTGGTCGAAATTGACACAAAATCACTTTTCAAATTTATACTTGACCAAAGTTTTCAATCTTTAAATCAAATTCCAACGTAAACAAGATACCAAATGACAAGATTTTCTTTTTCAATTATAAATAGTTTTTGTGGGGACATTTGAATAAATAGTTCCAAAGAAATTCACTTTTTAAATTAAAAGCCTTATGTCGAACAATAGTCTTTAAATACAAGACCTATGTTGACATGATTTATAAGCTCGTTGCCCTTGTGAACATAAAGCTATAACATAAAAAAACAATGTATCGATATTGATTACTTCCAAATTGAAAATGTCTTAAATCAAAGATAAGTATTGAAGAAATCAAGAAAACATACCAACGATGGTGAGATTGAGAAGTTCTATCATATATCGAGATTCTAAAATGCGTAATGTGTTGCAATACGTTTTGATTGAATATTAAGCGTTACAAGCATACGTGTACCTATGCGAAGCATATGCATATAATTATGCATTTTTTTTTAATTTTTAATATTCAAAACTAATAAATCAATAAAATATATTCTTTGAACTTTATACGTATTTTTCGAATTTTCAAAAACAAAAACAAAAATAAAAATAAAAAATTGCTCAAAATCATAAATGATATAATTACTAGAATTTTATACATATTCTTCAAATTCTAAACAAACACATATTGCTTAAAATCATAAATACTACAATTATTTGATAATCAATTTATACAATTAGATTAGATATGAACGCCAACTTAAAAAATATTAAATCATATCTAACTTTTTTATCAAATTCCAATTCAATCGCTAACTTAAAAAATATCAAATCTTATCTGACTTTTTATCAAATTCCAATTCCAATTCAATCTCATTTTCTTCATTCAATTTCATCTTCCATGTCGTCCGATACAAAATCATTTTCATCGAACTCCCTTATTTCAACTCGAGAATTTCTATCATCTTTTGTAGATTCAAAGATATCATTGCCAACCCCATCACAACCATCAATAACTCAATATTATGTATTATTAGCGTCACTTGCTAGTAAAACTAGAGGAAGACCAAAGAAGGAGAAGGCTCGAGCTCGATGTAGATAAGCTGCAACTCTACGAAAATTTTATTTTATTTTTTTAAACGTCAAAACGCATCAGATTATTTTATGTAATTCATGAGTTTAGACGATTTGGGCTATTTTGATATTTGTTTGACTCAATTTACTTATTTCAAGTTATAAAAATGGACCGGACTTTGTTAGACTAATATTGACATAATTTTTAAGATAAATACTTGCGCATTGGACGTTTAAGCGTGCATATATGGTTAATGAAATGGGTCATTATCATGTGCATACCCCATATGCGAGCGTTTCGAAAAAGCCCCAAGCACGCGTGGTCATTTTAGAATACTGTATATATAGTACACCATATAGTACAAAATTTATCTCAATTGAGAGCAGAATTCAACTAAGTCATGCAGAAAATTGAAGTTATAAAGTAATACACGAAAATTACGGAACCGTCCCAACTTTATTTATCACCAAAACGAAAAAAACACGTTACAAGTTTTGTGAAGGGCCAACACACCTCGTTATCTTATCACCTCTCCCTCGCTGCCAAGTTCTAAGTACCCAACACATAGATTTATAGGCCAAAATTGTATTTGCAGCTGACACCGCCAACTGCTAGGTCAGTTTTCATTTTCAACCCATCTAAGCCGAATCTACCCCCTTTCAGGCACTAAACAATAACCGCTTCCAACCGCCATGTGTTTTTCTTGTGCTCGCTTTCTAATTGAATTCGAAGACTGAAATCAACCGGACAAAAAGATCTCAATGTTGTCTAGCACATGCTCGCATTAATCATCGATCAATGTTGACTAACTTGCTTCCCCAAATTTTGTCTTGTGATGTCGTTATCAAGTAAATTAGGTATCCATGCCTCCTTCACTTGCCCATCACAATTTTCAACAATTTGCTGCCTTGCTCACTGTAAGTGTTATGCCTTAAGACCAATCAATTTTGAACATAAACACTTTAAATATATATAATTGATGCATGCATGGCAATATCTATTATTTAATCGAATTAATATTTTAACAAATTAAATAATAGAATCCGTAGATTCAA
>OU503051.1:1498881-1529403 GCA_912172775.2 Fraxinus pennsylvanica
AAATGCTATAAAAAAAAAAAAAAAAAATTTAGCGAGCCACGAGCCGAGCCGACTACTGAGCTCGTGGGCCGAGCCGAGCTCGCCCACGAGCAAACGAGCCAGCTCGCTCGTGGCTCGTTTCTCCACGAGCCGAGCCGAGCTTGACTCTGCCCATTGACATCTCTAACGTTACTTTTATTGAGAATGGATTGATTCAACTATAATTCTGTAATGAAGGCACTACTTCGTAAAATGTTTGGGACCAACTTGCTAACTTTTAAATGGAAAAATAAGGGCTCGCTCCTCAACCTTTCAGGTAGTATCATCAACCTTCACGAGTAAAATTTTGAGTCATCAACGTATTTAACATTGTGAAGTTCGGTCCACGTGACTTAAAAAAGATTTATTTGCTTGTAATTTGTTGGCAGTTCACATTTTGGACTGATCACTGGAAATCTTTATTTTTCTGACAAAATTAGCTTTTGGACTGGTAATTTTCTTTATTTGAAGTGTGTTTGTATATTAATGAAGCCCAGAATTTATTTCCACATGTTTGGTAATTTTTGATTGACAGGCCGATTTTTGCAAGTGCTGAAGGTGTAGTCTTCATTCTAAAACTAGGGGTCGAGAGTTTAATGGATTTTAAAACTTTATATAAATTGAGGTGTTCTCAACTCAGATTAAAATATATTTCGCCAAAATTTAGTTGTCCTCAATTTAGATTTTTATAAATACTAAAAAATTTAGGTATTCTCAACTTAGATTTCAATAGATTCTTGAGAAATTTAGGTAGGATTTTAATAGATTTTAAAAGATTTCAAGTCATAAATATAAATACCAAAATTTGTAACAATTCTATATCTAACCCTCAAAATTTCACAGATTCTCACGCCATTCTCTGCAGCAATTTTTTTTTGCCTTTCCGTCTCTTTGCTGCGACAGGTTTTAAACCTCTCTCTCTCTCTCTCTCTCCCTCCTTTATCTGTATATGTATGATAATTTATCAATTGATGATGATTTTTGGATGGTTTACACTATTTTTTGTTGAATATTACGTGTGATTAATTAGGAAGTGTGTAAGTTCATTCAAGAAATGTTAGAATTATGATTTTTATATTTTCAATCGGGTCAAGTTCATTCAAGAAATTCATAATTCTAACATTAACAGAAATAAATTTCTTGTAACAATGATAACCCGGCCCCTCTAATGGAAAAAATCATAGGGGGGCATTAATGGAAGTATTCAACTACCCTACTATCCATAAATATCAATTACTGCATTTTGCAGATCAATTTCTAACTATGAAAATGGCTCTCCGTTAACTATGAGTTTTTTACCTCCTTAGTTGGTGAAGTTGAATATATATTTTTGTATATTATATTATTCAAATGTTTAACAAACAATTGAACAATATTTGATCATTTGGTTTTTTTATTTTATTAACTGTATACGTGTAAGAATGCGTTTAGTAATGTGGTTAATTATAAGTGGATATTATATAACGGACTATGTAGTGAGATCATAAATGGAAGTGTCGCAAGGAAAACGTAGAATCGGGTATAATGCATGGAGCATGAAAGAAAGCACTACATTGTTAGAACTTATGGTTGATGCCGTCAATCATGGATGGTTTAATAGCAATGGGGTGCTAAGTAAACAAACAGTTGAAAAAAAAATACTTCCTGCTCTAAATGAAAAACTTGGATGCCAGAAGAACTATGCTATGTACCGAAGTCCTTTGAGTTGGTTTAAGCAACAATATCACAAATACTCTGAGCTTATGCAGTACAACTCTGGTTTTGGATGGCATTCAATCACAAAAAAGTTCACCGCTAGTGATGAAGTGTGGGATAATTACTTCGAGGTGAGTGTTCATATAATTTTTTTGGATTAAGTTATAATTCTTTAACAATAAAGGATGACTTATCATTTTTTTCTATATTTGTTCTTTGATAGTCCCGTCCAAAGCAGAGGCACCTTCGTATCGACACCTTTCCTGACTATGAAGACTTAAGAATAGCAGTTGGCAATGCTACTGCTACAAGGAGAAACTCAATTAGTTCGGGTGATGAATCAGATGCAAGAATATATGGTGTTGAAGAAAATAGGCATGTTACAATAGATGACTATGTGCTCGATGAGAGTCAAGAGGCATACATACAAACTCAACAGGATGAGTCAACCAATGCTCCATCATCTATGTCTTTCCCACCTACTACGGAAACTAACAACGAATTTCCTACAGAAAATGACGGCTGTAGAAAGCGAACTAGAACGTAACATGAGAATTCTAGCTCATTTGATACCATGACCCGAGCTGATGTTCAAGAAAAGATTTCTCATGGCATGGATTCTATTACTGGAATTGCAACTGACATTCGAAAAATGTTTAAATTGCTGGAGAGAAGGGAAAGAGAGAGAGAGAAAAAGGAAATGGAGCACAAGAACAATATATGAGATGCTATTAAAGAGACTCCTAATTTGGATAATTACACTCGCTACAAAGCACTCGCTTTCATTCATAAGTTTGGAATGAAAGATGGCTTTTTGAAAATGTCACATGAAGAGCGTTGGGAATGGATAAAATATAATGTGGAATAAGTTATTCTTTGAGTCAATGTTTAATGTTTTTAATTTATTAGGATAATGTGGTTTTTGAGTACTTTGTTGAAACTTTGATTGGGTTGGTAACTTTGCTTAAACTTTCATTTGAGTAATTTTTATTTTTTTATTATGATCAATTATGTATGTATATATTTTTGTAGTGTGAATTTCTAAATTGTAAGAAACTAATCAAACTATGTATTTCTAGATGGAAGAAGAAATGGAAGAAAGAACAGGACAAGAAACCGAGGAAGAATTTGATGAAACTATCAAGTTTGTTACTTTGTTTTAATGGCCCTTCAAGCAATACTTCAAGTATTAAATGAGTTGATGATTATCATGTATGGTAAACACATAGAACGCCCACTTCGGTTTAGACAAGTTTACAATTTTTTTGCTTTTAGATGACAACTTATGAGTTTATTTTAATAAACAATAATTTGTTTTTTTAGTATCAGATAACTTGGCCTTTTAGTATCTAATGTCTCATCATCTTACGAAGAAAGTTGTTTTCGCGGGAGATGGGACAGAAGTGACATTTCAAAAGCAATTTAGATCTAGTGTAGATGGACTTGATTAACTATTAGAATTTGCATATTTCGACATAATATGCATAAAATTGCTCGTCCAGACATAATTTGGTTCACAAAGAAAAATACACTTGAAATAGTATGGTGGAATTTTAATTTTAATTTTTTTTTTTAGAGAGTTTGGTTAACGACTTGTATTAGGAAATTGTGGAGGTAAAAATACAATTATAATAGAGAAGTCTACAAATCCATGAGAACCTATAAAATCCACGAAAATCTATTGAAATCTACAAAATAGAAATTCATTCAAATCTTATGAAATCTGTTAAATTTTATTGAATTCCATAAAATCCATGAAAATTTATAAATATTAAGAAATCTATTAAAATTAGAGTTGAGGACACCCCTACAAGTTTCTGGACTAGTGAATTGAGGGAATAAAAGGCTTGGTTTTGTTTATACTAGTTGTTATAGATTATATTCTAGAATAGGAAATATATATTTGATTCTAAGTTATAGGAATTTAACATAATTAGGTTCCTTCCTAACATAGGATTGTAACTTGTATATATACCTAAGAGATTGTTGAATACAATTGACAAAAATAATTTTTCCTCCCAACTTACATGGTATCAGAGCAAGATTGAAATTTTAGAAAAAAAAAATAATAAATACTAGAAACAGATCAGAAACAGTGCAGTGTGGCTAGGGTTTCGTGAGAACTCCAACTTCCGGCCACCTTTAGATCTCACCGCCAGCACTTGAAGGAGCGCCACCCACCAACTAGCCTTCGCTCGGAGCCCCATCGTCGGAAACCTAGAGAGTGAGCCACACGCGCCGCTTGAAGATTCTGCTCCGACCACCACTCGCCCGGAATTTCTTTTTTTTTTTTGCACCGTTTTGCTCTCCTCAAGGTCCACGACACATTCTATTACCTGCTTAGGTCGGCATCTGCTTATTTGGCTCGGTGTATGATCTATTTTGGGACAAGTTCGGATTTGTCAATTATTCTGACTTTGTTGTGGCTTTGTGCTCGTTATTTGGCTGATATTTCATAATATGGACGAAAAGAAATTCGTGGTTGTGTTTGATGTGATTCCGATGATGTCAAAAATCACGGAACATAAACTTAATCGATCTAATTATTTAAATGAAGTAAAACTGTTATGCTCTATTTGCGGAGTATTGCTATGGATAATCACCTCACTGATGAACCACCTAGTGATGATTCGAAAGCCTCATCACCTAGAGATGATGGCCGTCTATTTTTGCAAATACGCAATTCTATTGATAGTGAGGTGGTCTGTTTGATCAATCATTGTGAATTTGTGAAAAAATTGATGGAGTATTTAGAGTTTGTGTACTCTGGTCAAGGAAATATCAAACACACTTACGAGGTGTGCCAAGCTTTTTATCGTGTAGAAAAAGGTGACAGATCCCTCACTGACTACTTTATGGATTTTAAGAAGACTTATGTGAAACTTAATACGCTACTTCCATTCAGTATCGATGTGAAAAATCAGCAAACTGAGAGAGAAAAGATATTCTTGGCTGGCCTTCCTTCTGAGTTTGAGACTGTTAAATCTCAAATTCTTTCTAGCCATGAGATATCCTCTTTGGAAGAAGTCTTTAGTAGGGTAATCCGCATAGAAAATTCAGCTTCTGCTCATCCTAATAGTGCTCTTGTCAGTCGCACATCTAAATTTGGGAGATAGCCATATAGAAGTGGCAATAAAGAGGAAAACTCAAGTGGTTATGATCGAAATCTTAGTACTCGAGGACAAGATTTGGGAGGTGTTGTCTGTTACTATTGTCATAAGTCGGGACATGTGAAGAGAGATTGTAGAAAGTTACAGCGCAAGCATCCTTCGAACCAGTCAGCCCATGTTGCCTCTACTAATGATGCTTATGAACCCATCCTAATATCTGCAGATGAGTATGCCAAGTTCTCACAGTATCAGGAATCTCTAAAAAGATGGATCTAGATCTCCTATCCTAGGGTTCGGCACAATTGTCCTAACTCCTACAATTCCTTTGCAATATGTTTTAAGTTTACCTAACTTATCCTTTAATTTGGTCTCTGTAAGTAAACTTACACGTTCTCTTAACTGTAGTATCTCATTCTATCCTTTTTTTTTGTCTATTTCAGGATCTTATGACGAATAAGATTATTGGTAAAGGACGTGAGTCTGGAGGCCTCTATATTCTTGATACACAAACATCAAAGTATGTTGTTTGTTCTGGAGTTGTGACCCATTTTAACGCACATGTCGGCTCGGTCATCCTTCGTTGTCTATGTTAAAACAACTTTATCCTCAGTTTTCTAGTCTGTCTTCATTAGATTATGAGTTTTGTCAATTCGCCAAACATCATCCTTTGAGTTCTAGTCCTAGAGTCAATAACAAAGCTAGTGCTCCTTTTGCATTAGTTCATTCCGATATTTGGGGTCCTTGTCCTGTTGTATCTAAAGTTGGGTTTAAATATTTTGTTATCTTTATTGACGATTATTCTCGAATGACATGGTTATTTTTAATGAAAAATCGTTTAGAATTATTCTCTCATTTTACAGAATTTTGTGCTGAAGTCAAAACTCAATTTAATGTGCCCGTACAAATTTTGAGAAGTGAAAATGATAAGGAATATCTATCAAAATACTTCCAAAATTATATGGTTCAACATGGCATTATTCATCAAACCTCTTATGTAGATACACCATCTCAGAATGGAGTTGCTGAAAGAAAAAAATAGACATCTTCTTGAAAGTACCAGAGCTTTGTTATTTCAAATACAGGTCGCTAAACATTTTTGGGCCGATGCTGTTTCTATAACATGTTTTCTGATTAACCGTATGACTTTCTCCGTTTTGTCTGGTGAGACTTCCTTTCATGTCATTTTTCCTAACAAGTCATTATTTCCTATTAAACCTAGGATATATGGTTGTAATTGTTTTGTTCGGGATGTTTGAACTCATGTTACCAAACTTGATCCCAAATCTCTAAAGTGCATCTTCCTTGGCTATTCTCGTTTGTAAAAGGGGTATCGATGTTACTGTCACAATCTTAACGAGTACCTTGTGTCAACTAATATTACATTTTTAGAACAAACACCATTTGCTTCATCTTCAGGTTCTATCAGTCTGTGGAGGATGATGATTTATTAATTTATACTTTTACATTCCCTAGTTCTGATCTTCCGTTCTCTACTTCTGTTAAGCCTCCTATACAACAGGTTTATTCTCGCCGCCAACAACCTCCCGCTCCTGATCCGGTGCCTGTTCCCACGCCTCCCATTTCATATCCTGCGCTAGGTCCTTCGTCATCAGATCCGGCTCCCGGTTCTAGTGATGATCTTCCTATTGCTCTTCGTAAAGGTAAACTTCAATGTACTTATCCCGTATCTTCTTTTGTGTCATATACCCATTTATCCCCGTCCTCTTGTTCTTTTGTTACTTTTCTTGATTCTATCACACTTCCTAAGAGTGTTCATAAAGCTCTGTCTCATCCTGGATGGCGGAATGTTATGATTGAGGAGATGAATGTTTTAGATGACAATGGTACTTAGACCCTGGTACACTTGTCTGCAGGTAAAAGGGCTATCAGACGTAAATGGGTGTTTGCAGTTAAAGTCAATCTTGATGGGTCTGTTGCTCGATTAAAAGTTCGACTTGTGGCTGAAGGCTATGCTCAAACATAAGGAGTTGATTACTCCGACACCTTTTCTCCGGTTGCTAAACTTACTTCTATCCGATTATTTATTTATATGGCAGCCACACATAATTGGCCTCTACATCAGTTAGACATTAAGAATGCATTCCTTCGAGGTGCTCTTCCTGAGGAAATTTATATGGAGCAACCCCCTGGCATTGTTGCTTAAGGGGAGTATGGGAAAGTTTGTCATCTTCGTAAATCCTTGTATGGCTTGAAACAAAATCCCCGGGCCTGGTTTGGAAAGTTTAGTCTGGCTATTGAAAAACTTGGCATGAAGAAGAGTAAGTCCAATCATTCTGTTTTCTATAAGCAATCTGCAACTGGTATCATCTTATTAGTCGTCTATGTTGATGACATTGTTATTACTGGGAGTGATTTTGGTGGTATTTCATCTTTCAAATCTTTTTTTGACAGTCAGTNTGGTATTTCATCTCTCAAATCTTTCCTTCACAGTCAGTTTCATACAAAGGATTTATGAACACTAAAATATTTCTTGGGTTTTGAGGTGACGAGAAGTAAGAAATGGATCTTCTTATCTCAAAGAAAGTATGTGATTGACTTGTTGATTGAAACTGGAAAACTGGAGGCTAAACCATATAGGTTTCAGAACAATTAGGTTTCATTTGGCGGGGGCTTTTGAAAAGCCAACAACTGCTTTTGTGACTGAAAAATTGCTTTTGATCAATATTTCAATAATTTTTTAGTACTTTACTTGGCTAGAAGAGTTTTCAAAAGAAGCTGATCCAAAGTAACTTCCTCAAGGGAAACTCTTCTACAAGAAATAGAAATAGAAACTATCCCAAACTGGCCCTTAGTACATTGTGCCNTCTTCGTAAAGGTAAACATCAATGTACTTATCCCGTATCTTCTTTTGTGTCATATACCCATTTATCCCCGTCCTCTTGTTCTTTTGTTGCTTTTCTTGATTCTATCACACTTCCTAAGAGTGTTCATAAAGCTCTGTCTCATCCTGGATGGCGGAATGTTATGATTGAGGAGATGAATGTTTTAGATGACAATGGTACTTAGACCCTGGTACACTTGTCTGAAGGTAAAAGGGCTATCGGACGTAAACGGGTGTTTGCAGTAAAAGTCAATCTTGATGGGTCTGTTGCTCGATTAAAAGTTCGACTTGTGGCTGAAGGCTATGCTCAAACATAAGGAGTTGATTACTCCAACACCTTTTCTCCGGTTGCTAAACTTACTTCTATCCGGTTATTTATTTATATGGCAGCCACACATAATTGGCATCTACATCAGTTAGACATTAAGAATGCATTCCTTCATTGTGATCTTCAGGAGGAAGTGTATATGAAACAACAACCTGATTTTGTTGCTCGAGGGGAGTATGAGAAAGTTTGTCATCTTCGCAAATTCTTGTATGGCTTGAAACAAAGTCCCCGAGCCTGGTTCAAAAAGTTTAGTCAGGCTATTGAAAAGTTTGGCATGAAGAAGAGTAAGGCTGATCACTCTGGTTTCTATAAACAGTCTGCAGCTGGTATCATCCTATTAGTAATCTATGTTGATGACATTGTTATTACTGGGAGTGATTCTGATGGTATTTCATCTCTCAAATCTTTCCTTCACAGTCAGTTTCATACAAACGATTTATGAACACTAAAATATTTCTTGGGTTTTGACGTGACGAGAAGTAAGAAATGGATCTTCTTATCTCAAAAAAAGTATGCGATTGACTTGTTGACTGAAACTGGAAAATTGGGGGCTAAACCATATAGCACTCCAATGGTTCCTAATTTGCAACTTACAAAAGACGTTGAATTGTTTAAAGATCTTGAGAGAGATAGAAAATTGGTTGGGAAGTTGAACTACCTTACTGTAACTCGTCCAAATATTGCCTATTTAGTTAGTGTGGTGAGTCAGTATATGTCTTCTCTAACTGTTGATCATTGGAGAGCTGTAGAACAAATTTTATGCTATTTAAAAGGAGTGCCCGTGAGAGGAATTATGTATTGCAATCATGGTCATACTAGGATTGAATGTTTTTCAGATGCTGACTGGGCCAGATCCAAGGAAGATCAAAGATCTACTTCTGACTAATGTGTATTTGTTGGAGGAAATTTGGTTTCGTAAAAAAGCAAGAAATAAAATGTGGTTTCACGTTCGAGTACAGAATCAGAATATAGGGCTATTGCTAAGTCTGTGTGTGAAATAATGTAGATGCATCAGCTACTCACTGAAGTGGGCCTCAAGACTTCAATACCGGCTAAGATATGGTATGATAACCAAGTTGCAGTTCATATTGCATCTAATCCAGTCTTTCATGAATGAACTAAACACATTGAGATTGATTGTCATTTTGTACGTAAAAAGATCCAGCAAGGTTTGATTTCTACAGAGTATGTGAAAATAGGAGAATAATTGGGAGATATCTTCACAAAAATTTTGAACGGGGTTTGAATTGATTATCTTTGTAATAAGTTGGATTTGATAAATATCTATGCTCCAACTTGAGGGAAGGTGTTATAAATTATATTCTAGAATAAGAAATATATATTTGATTCTACGTCATAAGAATTTAACATAATTAGTTTCCTTCCTAACATAGGATTGTAACTTGTATAAAATAATTTTTCCTCCCAACTTGCACTAGTAAAATGTTTAGATAGAGTAATTGGATTGTGGGCTGACTTTGAAAAAATATAAAAGAATTGGTGCTTCATAGTATCTGTATAGGATAGATGATTACGAGGAAAAATATGGAGCGTTCGTCTTTTCTGTTGGTCTTATTATCTTTGGGATTTTTCTTCGCGACATGTAATTTATTAACTCTGGTAATGCACCATAAGGGTAGTCATAGTGGTTCAGAGGAATTGTATGTTCCTGTTACGGGATGTGCGATGAGGTGAAGAGGTGGGAGGGTGGCCAAAAGTTCCATGTTGCTTTGCAGCTACTGATGCACCTTATAGCAAATGGCAGTGCCGGATTATGTACTACTGGTATAAAAAGATGAAAGATGCATATGGGTCAGACATGGGAGGATTTACTCGGGTACTGCATTCAGGAAAATCGGATAATTTGATGGAGGAAATCCCTACTGTTGTTGTCGATCCTCTTCCAGAGGAGCTTGATCGGGTGAGCATTGATTTATATTTTACACCTGCAATTACTTTATTTGTGAACTTCTAAATTTTGGAACATGGTGCATAAGCTAATAGGAGATTTTCTTCCTGGTTTCTCATAGAAACAACTTAGAGAATATCAAATAGGTGTAGGTATGGAAATTAGAAGGTTGAAGTTTTGATGCATATTTTATGTCAAAGGTCCGCTTCAGCTCATCAGTGGTAACATAATGTAGAGGGCTTAATGAATTAAGGGTAATGTTTCAGTTCTTATGGAAAGGTGGCCTTATAATGTCCCATTTTATTCTGCAAGTTCCTCATCCAAAATATTAGTTGTTGCTTTATGTTCACTGGGCCATAAATTATCCGAATATACTTCAAGCTTTTTCTGCTCGGTTTCATGGAGCTTCTGGCTCTTATCATAGATTAGCCATCCGCCTGCTATGTGGCTTCGCTTGAGCTGATTTAGTTGTTTTCTTATGAGGTAACATAATATCCTGACTCTTTGTTTTATTTACCATTGTTGAACACAAGAAACTACTATTTTTATTACATCATAACATTTCCTGTTTAGTAATCTAAAAGGAAAACGTGAATTGATACCGATGTTAACAAGTAAACGACTCCATGTGCTGAATAAAGCTTACTGAAAAAATATATATTGTACTGTCGAAATGCTGCCTTTTGTTCCGGTCTTCTTGGGCATGTTTGGATTTATATTAAAAGATAAATAAGTGATCTGATGCTTTAATTTTCTAGATTTTTGGCGGTCTCTGCTTCTAAGTTTTCTACAGAGAATAATTTTCCTTGCAAAGCTTTCTCCTCTTCTAAAGATGTTTTACTTTGCATTGCATCATGTTTGACTGTTGTAAAATAGGGTTACATTGTGTTAAATAGACCATGGGCATTTGTGCAATGGCTGGAGAAAGCAACAATTGAGGAAGAGTATGTATCTTATGATTAAGCCCATTTTTCAATCTGCAATGCTGTATAATCTAAATCCTAACTCTTGCTATCACTGATGCAGATACATTCGAATGGCAGAACCTGACCACATATTCGTAACTCCTTTGCCAAATTGGCTCATGAAGAACATCCAGCTGCTTTCCCTTTCTTCTACATAAAACTGGAAATCATAAGAAAATTCTATCCTGAAGAGAGGTCCTGTGACCAATGTTGATCCAACTGGCATTCTCCAGTAATCATCAAGGAAGTACATTCTTGGTTTGTATATGTAATCTAGATGACTTGCTTGATGTGGCTGCTATCAATTTTCTTTTTCTTTCTTAATACTATCCTGTGCTTTCTAGTCCACTTTGACATACATACAATAAGTACATAATGATGGGAAGATGTAAAGTAGGGTGTGTTGTAGTACTCACTTTTATTCCCTGGATTTGTGAACATGCTGTGAATCCACGTAGTTCTAGGGATAGAGACTCTCTCGCTTGAAAAATGCATGCTGTCAGACTACCTAATGAGTTGAGAGGCATTACTGTTACATTCAATGTGTATGCTTAGCTCAAGTCAATGGTATAAGTTAGGAAAAAAAAAATTGAAAGAGGGAAAAATGAGGGAAGAAGGTCCCAGTGAAACAAATATAGGGTACAAGAACCAAAACCTCATAATATACAAACACAATTTGTGGTTTATCCCACCTAACCCCCCACTATTTTCTAAGCAACCAACCTTGAAATATTTGAAGCCAACCTCTTGAAGCCCTTACTTATATCCTCCAATCAAACGAGTAGGAGGGAAAATGAGAAGATGGAGAGATTGCTTATGATGAACTTATTGCATCTTTTCTCTTCCCTGTGTCAAGTTCTTCAGAACTTATTTCTATATATCTTTTGTTGGTTTTTTTTTTTTTTTTTTAAATGGTAGTTATTGACTGACTGAGGGGTATAATGGTCTGTCTGGTGAATCTAAACAACCAGGTAAAAAATTCAGTAACAGCCGAGTGAATAGCACCAAGGTGAGAAGGTGCCCATTCTTGCCTAACATTTGAAGGTAATAGCCATCTGCTATCTTGGTTTAAAACCCCTTGACCTTTTAAGGCGCAGCGAGAATATAAAACAAGCCAGTCGTTGGTTTTAATGATTTTATAGAGCTCTATCTAAAAATTTCATGAATCTCAATGTCATTGATAATTGCTGTTATTTTATGATGTAACCTTCATACTCAATAAAATTACCTCAAGGAAGTTTCCTGTATTGACCAATCTAATTGTTGCAGGTGATTCTGGAGAAAATTGCGCATACATGGATGAACATGTCCTTGAGGATGAAAGATGACACCAGAGACTGATAAGGCTTTTGGTTGGGTTTTAGAAATGTAAGTGGTCTTGGAATATTTTTAACTATCTTAGTTTGGCTGACATTTCTTTGTATAATAGGTATGCGTATGCAGTTGCATCTGCTTTTCAAGGTGTACGGCATATTCTTCAAGAAGACTTCATGTTACAGGTACGCATGATTATCTCCTTATTTTCAACAAATTTCTATAGATCTCACAATAATTAACATGAATCATTTGTAATTTTATCCCCCTTGGGATACGGAAATTGGCAAGAAGTTCATCGTCCATTACACCTATGGATGTGATTACAACATGAAGGTAACCAAACTATACTAAAAATAACTCTAGCCTTTTGTTTTCTTTCCAATGAAGACATGTCTTCGTTTCTATAATGCTTATGATTTGTTGAACTATGGCAATTTAACAGGGAGAGTAAACTTACGGAAAAATTGGAGAATGGAGATTTGACAAGAGATCCTATCTTCGTGGTCCTCCACCAAGAAATCTCCCACTGCCCCCTCCTGGCGTTCCTGCAAGTGTGGTATGCCCTGCTATTATCATCTTAACCTTTTGTCATTGTGCATCTCTACATATTTCTATAAAATGGATGAATCAATTGGCTCGATGAACTCTCCCATATACAGTAAGCATTTTTTTTTTCTCTTTAACGATGCAATTTAGCTATTGTTACTATTTGTAATACAATGCCAATAACTTGTTCGGGAAAGTATGCCTTCAGTTATTGTGTTGAATTAGTATTTTAGATTATTCGAACTCATGTTCTGTCCAAAGCAAGTAGGTGTTGTAGTAGATAGCATATGTAGTTGTTTACGCAGGGAATAAAGAACCTAAAACGAGAAGAAGATAATGATTTGCTATACAGGTTAATTGACTGTGTTCATATATAGGTAAGACTTGTGAAGACGGTAAACGAGGCAACTGCAAACATTCCTGGATGGGACACTAAATAACTACAGGCTGAGAGACGATAATCTTGAAAACTTCTACATTTGATGAGATTAATGATAGTTTATTGGAACGACTTGTTTTGGTGGCCATCACAAGGACTGTATACAGTTAAATATTTTTGTCAAACCGACTCCTCTTACCAGCAGAACGATGAATTTTTATATTGTTTTGTATACGAAAGTTACCTTTGTAATTTGTTTTTCTTCATTTTGCATTTCTTCAAACGATTTCAATATGAATCTCATCTCTCATTACCCAGGATTTTCTGAAATGCCCAGAATGTCATGCGGACTGGTTGCACTGCAGGGTTTTGTTAATCCTCAAGGTCACAGAACAATTAGGTTTCATTTGGCGGGGGCTTTTGAAAAGCCAACAACTGCTTTAGTGACTGAGAAATTGCTTTTGATCAATATTTCAATAATTTTTTAGTACTTTACTTGGCTAGAAGAGTTTTCAAAAGAAGCTGATCCAAAGTAACTTCCTCAAGGGAAACTCTTCTACAAGAAATAGAAATAGAAACTATCCCAAACTGGCCCTTAGTACATTGTGCCACTGCTCCACGACGAGCTCTATGCAGCCCTCTTTTGGCACGACCCAGCCAAGCTAAAAAGTGAAGCGTGGCTTAAAAACCATGCAGTCCACACCAAACACCCGATTACAAGAGTGATCTCAGGGCCTGACTCAGATATGCATGAAATATCATTCAACAGAAACCAGCTTATAAGTCACAGGATACATGGAATTTATGATCCTTGCAAAGTGTATTTACAAAAATACATACATCGAATATGTCTCATTCGACCAAAATCCTTGATCACTTTCCATACATAGAACGTTGTCTTATGAATTATTACACTACGTTTTGCACCTCATGGTTGATAAGAATTACAGTCTAGATGCTAACTGCAGTCTTCGTGGTCTCCAAAAATGCGAAACAAAATAAAACTTGAACATAGGACGTGTAACTAGAAAATATAATATTCGACTATATACTACCGGGACAAAGAATGCACAAGGTTGTGAGAAGGAACTATGATCAGTTCCAGTCAAGAGAAGATGATTTATACATATTATCTTGTGGTGTTTCGTAGTTTAAATCGAGGCTTTGGAGTTGTTCCATCAACTGAGACCTCCTTTCCTTGAAAAAATCAAGACGTGTTGTCAATTCGAACAAAGTTGATGCTGCTGCTGAGGGATGTCTAGGATCATCTATCACCTGCACATTATGGCACTTCTAGGATCAAAAAATTTCAACGTAGATTTCACTCACGATATGTCAATTGATACAAGCATCATCAAAACATGATGATAGTTTGAATCCTACCTCTGCCGCACCAGATGTGCAAGGTATGGCTGCAGAATCAACGTAACAGAGGTTGTCCACAGATGAACTCGTAGATGCCCCAGGACTTTTAGAATCGCTCAATCCTGTTGAATCTAGGAACTGATGCTGAGCAGGTCGTCTACTGCTGCCTGATGTTAAGACATGTCCTCTAATATTTCTCCGATCTGCCCCTACCAACTCCTGCAACAATTGAGGGATTAAAATAAAAATATATACTTACGTTATGATAACTAAGTTGGTCGATCTCAGATGTCGTAAAGAGAGTAAATTTCACTTTCCCCTCCAGATATTCTAACAGATTTTGTTCCACGAGAAAAAATTACTTTTTGTAATCTAATCTACGACTCCATGTGAAACAAGTCCTATGGAATCAATCCAACCACCAGCATGCAAGGTATGAGCATGATAGAAAATGTAATCGCACGCTTGGTTTGCAGCATGCCGATCTCAATATAGTATATATTACATGTCACATTGCTCTGTTTTCGGAAATTACCTTCATGTACTACTATTCACTAGTGTTAACAAATGATATATTCAGTTAAATCTCGATCCCAAAAAAGGAACAAAATTACCTAAGATTTGTAGCGTATAGGGTATAATTACACTTCACATTCAGCGCTTTCAAAAATTACGAAGTGCATATTGCTACATCATATGTTTTTTTTCTTTTTTACACGATTGTCTTATCTTGTAAGTTAAAATTTTTGGTATTATTGAGTAAAAGATCACATTTTTTTATTTTTGTCCTATATATTTGGCAGAGACATAACGAAATATGTTATTCTTTAACACTTACGATATAGTAGTATGTAAATTATAATTTTGAAAAACAAGGTATGTAAAGTATAACTAACCTATGCACAGGAATCAGGATATGTTCTGTAAATATTTTCCAATTTGTTTTGACAGAGACTAAATAGAATACGTTATTTGTTAGCAACTATGAAAAAGTAGCATGTAAATAGTAATTTCTGAAAGTAAGGAATGTAAAAATGTCAGTACACCCTATATATAGGACAAGTTCTGTAAATTTTCCCTATTCTAAATAATTTAATGCTTCAGAGTTATGATGGAAAACAAGTCCCAGATAATGCAATGTGTCACACTTGAACAAGAGGGCGTGAGATTAAATATAAAGATTGATATGTCACTCACCTCAGTTCTTTGTTTCCTTTCATGGTTACAGAAAGCAAGCGTCGAGTCAAAATCACGCTGGAAATATTTCCTGAAGCGAAAAACATTAAGCTTTCTCATCCCAATATATAATACATCTAATAAATGTGGCAACTTAAAGTGAATCAAATGTCTTACTCAACATTTGGAAGAAAATCAAATCAACCAGTCATAGGCATTATAAGTCTTTTGAATAGAATGTCTTAAATTCACATGATTCATTCTAGATGAATTATACGAAGGCATGTTGTGTATGTTTTTGGATCTGTAGAAGTGTACAAGCATGTAAATATTGTTCACAGAAGAAAATTTTATATAACGGGCTACATTTTTTTGGCATGCCAGATAGGAAATAATAATATTCAATTTCGTAATTCAGTTTCCCTCGCATTTGAGAACTGATTCACAGATTCTTGATATATTTTCTGCTACAGAGAATCATGTCCACTGTAAAGGTCAGATAGAGAAGGGGAAGAAAAGTTTCACTGTCAAGTAGATCATCTTATGACACAAGCCTCCCCTTGTATCATCACTTAACTTGCTTGACCGTATCGTAAACCTTGTGCATTTCTATATTGAATCTATCTTGTAAATTATGTTCATAGTCGTTTTCTACTTACTTATATGCCAAGTATTCAGGTGGGATGAGAACATAGACAAATGTAATAAAGGAACATCTAATTCCAAAAAAGACCGAAAGCAACATAAGATGATGTAGTGTGCTTTTGACTCACTGCTGAGGACTGTGATTTGTGGCACGTTGATAGGGATCAGATGCATCAGGGAGAGTGCCATAGTGATGCTGATGTTGCTGACTTAGCTGATGATGAAGTTTAGCAACTTTCTGCTTCAATCTGGCCACATCTGCTTCAGCAACAGCTATCTCCTCAAGCTCAGCCCTCGTCTTCATAGAAGACAAAACATCAGATGGTAGCAAAATTGTAGGATTAGGATTATAGAGAGATTTAACTATTGATACAAACCTTGGAATCCATACCATGACAGCCCAGAAACTGTCCAGAAGACATGTTCAAGCCAACTTCCAGAGCAGCCCGTAAATCTCTTTCAGCTTGTAACTGTTCTTGTAGACTTGCAACCTATATCAGAACCAAGGCTAAGTCTGCAAGCTAGATTAATATATGAAGTGTAGGGAGAAAAGGTTGTACATGTCGTCGGGCACTGCAAACTTTTTTAAGGAACTGGCGTGTCAAACAAGTTGGAATTTGGGTGGAAAAAGGCCATTTTTCATGGAAAATTTTCCAACCAAATACACCCTTACAGAAATAATGCCTTTTGCCAGTGCAGTAGCTAAACTAAAGGGGGCTAACAAGTGGCACTCACTTTTTATGGAATGATCGAAAAGCATTCCTCGAAAAGAAAAGAAGCAAAATTTTAAATAAGAAAAGAAGCAAAATTTTAATAATTCAGAAAATTCTCCTTAAGAAATACTAGAATTGGGACAAATGTTGCTTGCTTAACATCAATTCATCTTTACAGGAATTCTGTTTCACTGCCCAATTGATTTTCGTCTCTTGTACAACTTCAGGAGCAACAAGTGCACAAAATCTTCAAGAGATAACTATTGTGATTAATGCAGTGTCAAGTTAAAAACGAAATTCAGCAATGGGGTGACAAATTTTAAGACAATGTAGTACTTTATGGATTCGATAAGAGAAAAGTTAAAATATAAATTATTAAGAGGCATAATAGTATTAAGAGGCATAATTGTTAATCATACGATAGATACATGTGAATAATAAATTGGTTTATAACCTTTATAAGTTCCAAAATTGCACTGCATTGCAATTTGAGAGGAAAAAAATAAATCTATTCACAAACATTAAACATATTTGGTAAGAATGCTCATTACAGTAAAAATTACCTCTTTCGCAATCCTTTTATGCAAATCATTCTTTGCAATCTCTAATCTCTGGATAGCAAGCCTATAAACAAATCATAGAAGTGAAATGTGAAAATTAAATAAATAAATACTTAGAGTGTGTTTGGGACACATTCTTTTGAAAGAATGTATTATTGAATAGTAGATTGATAGAGAATGTGTGGTTAAAAATGAAGGAAAGGTTAGTAACAAGTTCAAGTCTTGCCCATGCATTTTGATTTTTCCCTTCCAATTTCCCCTTTTGACCACATACATGATACAGGAGAAGACAAGTGCTTTAACTTCTATGGGTAAAGAAGTGAAAACAACAGAATTGAAGACTGAAAAAGTAAACAGACTAAAATAGAACATTAAAACGGAATAAAATAGAACATGGAACTTTTTTGTGGAAAAACATAATCATAGAAATGTAATGCTTCCACATCTATGAATATTACAATACATATAGCTCTACAACTCCCCAAACTAAGACCAATTGTAAAGACAAATAAACATTCTCCCCGTAGAGAAAGCAACTCGGAAAGAGCAACATGAAAAATTCTCATATAGAGCAGATCTCCAATGTGCTCAGGCAAAATGTGTAACATATAAATCTTGTGCAGTTTATTAGAAGATAGCAAGTGTGTGGATCTGACACGTCCATTTAAAATGTAAATAAGATTATCTTACTCTTCTTCCCCAGAAGAATCAACTGATTCCGTTGAAGATGTTTTCCTTGACTGCAAGAAGAAAACAATCAATGCGTCAGATTTGAATAGATGAAACCTAAGAATACAAACGTGGGACATAAAATCCAAATGATCAAAATCCACTCCACCTTCCACCAGAGCCAGGGAAGGAAAGGAGAAAAACAATGTTTACCAACACAGAACTCTACATAATGTTTGCTTGGAATAGTAATCATGCAATCTATGTTAAATTGAATATCAGAGTTGTCATCCCTCGTTCTGGAAACAGAACCAAAAACTTTTCAGGGACTTCCTTATGATAAGAAACTCGATCAATCACCATATGGTAATGGATAAAGAAAACAATTTATGAGGAATGCCGTTGATAAAGTTTAGAAAACCAACACATATCCCCATGTGTTTGAGCGCTTATTTGAACGTGTACTCAAAAAGACCAACTCCAATTGGAAGCATTTGATTTGCAGACTAACATATTTAACAAGTGGGCTGCATCTTTGGCTATAAAGAAGGTTCTAGAAAAAGGAAGGTTCGAGAAAAGTTAATAATCAGTTGAGCTCAAATATAATAGGGCAACTAAGTGGGGGATATGATTAATTTGCACCAACAAGAAGATCTGATTTTAGTTCTGTTATGCACACTACAACGATAGTATTAAATATTTTGTCGCTCATGGTAAAGTTGAATTCTCTACATTAAGGATTAAGGTCCCCGACCACTTTCGCCTGCTGTTGCGGATGTGAAAGACTCCTTAAGCTGAAAAGCTCATGACCTAAAGAAACTGAAGGGAAACACTCACATTTTTTCTTCCCCAAAATGTTGATCTCTGGACATTCAGATTGGAATTTGTATGTTTGGATGTTGGCTTCTCAACCAATGACTCAAGTGCAGGAGTAGATAGATTCAGCTCTTGATCCATAGATGATAAAATTTCCCCCACAGACCGCTGAGACTCGTTACAAATTAATTCGGTTGAAGCATTCAACGTATTTTCACCTGGCTTATTCTGTTGGAGCTGCTCATTAACCAAAGCATTAGTTACTCTAAGAAGTTTAGGGTCTGTAGTTGGATATGATTTTGTTGCTGAAGTATGACTATCCATTGGAGATTCAACGTCGGAATCATCATTTCCAATGACCTGGTAATAACAAATGCCAAGACAATAGCAACCTTGGTAAATTATTTCGTAATGATGTTCAAATCATTGAAGTAACTGGAACCGACATATATGAACTATGACCCACAAGTATTGGAAGATTCATTCACCATTATAGTGGAACAAGAAAAATGTAAACCAATCACTATTAATACATTTGTCACACCTGACAAATTTGTCATTTTGGTGCAACATGCCCTCAGCTGACAAAGTGCCCCAAAAAATAAAAAAAATCTTAATTAGCCAACCAAAAATATCAGTGTTTTGAGATGAGGAAATGACAATCCATGAATTCAAGTTTACCCAAAACATTTGTTTCGATTTCAATGAAAATGATTACATTCTTCGAGTGAATTTTGAGGAAAAAGGATTATCATAGATTTCTAGGCAAGTTTAACCTATTATACACTCGTAAAAGAAGTATATGAAGCATGCACATAGAGAATGAGAGAGATAACCTTATTGTCATGATCGCTGGCTGCAGATTCACTGCTTTCACTTAACTTCCCAATAAGTCCACGATTACGATCATCTTCCGTTTCAGGGCCAACTTCATTTTCAGCATCATGATAACCATTGTTTTTTATGTCTAGATTTTCATCATCAGTCATATGTTCACTCTCACTATTATCAGTTTGTGAACTCGCAGATATAGAATATCTGTGCAGACTATGATCCTAATAAAAAAATAAAAGAGCAAGGTAATTGCAAAGCACATTCCCAAATTATATTAATTCAAGAAAGGAAGCATCTCCGAAAACAACATACAATATGATAGATAAGGCCGACTAAATTAATAGCTAGACGACTATAAAGGGAACAACGGGCTTCATGCAATGCTCCAGAATGATGACGTCTAACATGTGGTTGCCTTATCATTTTTTTGGTAAGTGAAATTTCAGTGTTTGGATAAAAAATTGCACAAGGAGAGAGCAGCAGAAAGATGACATTGGCTGAAAAAGCAGTGGGTTCAGATAACTTCTCTTTTCATGGAGAGATCAGCAATAGAATCCAAGGGGGGTTTTGGGTTGGGGGGGGCGGAGGAAGAGAGTAAAAAATGCATGTGTTGATGTTATCACGGATATCTACGAGAGAGATAAAATCAAAGTGAGGATATTGCAGGAGAGTTCAATTAGACTCCTGTTAAAAAAACATTGCATCAAAGGTGTACTCAAGTCCTAATTATCGATGAATCACCAAAGCACGTATCTGTTTATTCTAATTGTAGACGAATTAACTAAGAACATGCAATATGAGGATCCAAGGTGTCAACTTCTCGCATATGATATTATCTTGCTAAAAGAGATCAAAAGAACCAAATTAAGTTGTGGAGAGGATATCTTAAACAAAAAGGTCCAAAATTAGTAGGAGAGTGACCTGGCCTGGCATAGTCAAACAAAGTCATTAAATCTGCTGATTATAAAAAGTGATAGACTAGGAATTTTCTAAGGGAAGTTGTCAGACTAAAATCTCATGGAATGAGGTCATTGAAAGGGATTTCAATCTTTCTGGTCATTAAAAATGATTTCAATCTTTCTGGTAAACTTCATCGATGGCCATAGTGGAGTGGAAAAGGAGAATACATGTAGCTAACACCAAATACGGGGTTATTAAAAGGGATTTCAATCTTTTAGTTGAGTTGAACAAAAAATTTCATAAAAACGTTAGTCAACAATCACTAGCATAAAATTCTTGAAGGTGGAATTCAATGACATGATTCAGTCCATTTCAAACATTGCAGCATAATAACTAGATCAATAGGGGAAGGGCGAAATACAAGGACAAGATAACATGTTGGTGTCTTTCAGCTACACTGAAAATGTTAAAAATATTGTTGACAACGAATGCAAAGGAATTATCAATGAGTAAATTAAAGAAGAAGAGAAGGAAACCGAGAGAGAAGAAAAAGATTGGAGTAAGACTCGTAATTGTATTCAATGATAAAAAGGTGTCTTGTTACAAAGAGAAGACTCTATATAGAGTCTAAACTAGAATATATAAGGAAAACTACGGTTTCCTCTATAGAGAAACAAACGAAATTGTCTTCAAAACTCAGTAATTGGATATAAGGAAAATAACATAAACCGTAATATTTTAATTTCTCCTACGCTTAGAGTAGACTTTCCACGTTGCATCAACTATCCAATAACTGCAATAGTTAACCATAAGAATACAGAGATATACACCATACAAAGAGATAAGCATCCAACCTATAAGTTGTGAAGCAACTAGAGCAATAGAAAATATACGAGAATGCATAGAAAGAAATGACAATGCATGGCTTACTGCAAAGATTAGAACTCGACAACAAATAAGCCAACACAATTCCAAAACCAACAAACAAGAGCAACTTACATAAAAAATATTCTCATATTCCTCCAAGAGTGTTGTAATAATTGCTTGGGCATCATTAGCAGCATTTGCAGCAGCAAGAAGCTGAGCAGAATTATCACCATTGATATCAAAATCATCCTCTAGTTCACATTCACCAGCTAAAAGAGGACGCAAGAGCAAAGGTGCCATACAAGCAGCAACAGCCGATGGAGTCATCCGATTATCAGTTGTATGTGAGGAAATTGCATGCATCGTCTTAAGGATTCTGCGGATTGTACAAGAGATAAATGGGATTCCAGAAAACAAAGAAATTCGTGCCTATATGACAAAAGAAAAATTCTAAAACCATGCTCGTGTCTAATTGCTAAGAAATAATTCTTATGTGTCAACGCTTAATGAGCACCAATCTTCTAAAAACAAATAATAGTTAATGCTAACAGTGAGATTGTGTCATTGACCTGCTATAGTAGTCTAGGTGTTTCAATTTTATTATTTACACAAACAACCTAGAACACAATGATGTTCATAAAGAACAAAAAAGAAATACCCATTTGACAGACAGCAAAGATCACAGACATTGCTACCTGAATTCCAATTAACAAATGATTCTTAGTAGAATTCGCATGAAATCAAGTTTTCTAGCTGAACTTGTATTCCAATCCCCTTCTCAATAAGACAAGTTCCAGTTGCATAATAAATCTAAGAGATTCCATTTAATTTTCAAGACTTGCTTTAGTCTCGGCCATAGTCAATTTTCCTGAAATGTGGAGGATGACCATTGCAAATCCTTCAAATGGTCATTGCAATAACCACACCTACCATAAAAATATATATTTCAATGATGGGAAGCTAGTTCTGAATCGACTGTGACACCTCAGATACTGGAAGATCGAGATGTGGAATTTTAGGGCTTGATTAAGGCCTCCCACATCTGACATCAAAGATTGTTCTGGTCCTCCTTCTCCCTGTATTCTTCTCTATATGTTTTTTAGCATGACTTCTCCAATTAAACAGGTAGCTGACAGTGTAATCACTGTAGAATACAAACTTGGGAGCAAAAAATGTTTAACCTGGGACGATTCTCATCAAGGGTTACCTCAGTCTGCTTGCATTCTATATAAAACCTAGTATCAATTTGTCTCTAGTATCAAATGGCATTCTTTAAAGATCTAATAGTCTCTAGTTATAACATTCACTCTGATATTCCTTAGGATTATTATTTGTGAGCTTTTGATCATATGTTAGCCCATGATAGTTGAAGTAACTCAATTACATTGCACACTTTTTTATTTTACTCCAAGTTATCTTCTTTAATTAGATCAGAGGGTGCGTGTTCCCTTTGACATCGAAATGTTGCATAAATTAATTTTTGAAATTTTAACTTTGGGACAGCTTCTAAATTCATATTGCAACAGGGAGAGAAAACTTTGAAACAGGGTTCAAGAATATTCTCGAGTTCAAATGATAAAAGGACTTCCTACTGTTCATCATGAGATTGAGCACAGAGGTCATGCTACTTATTTATATTTGTAATATCTTCTAATATCACTGACATAGACAGCATTTTACTTTCAACAATGCAAAACAATTGACCACGGAGTGAAACTAAAGGTGTGAGCAAATGGCAAAAATACAAGATAACAATGTACACTTTAATTAGACAACATGAGAACACATCACACAAACAGAAGTGCGACGGGGTACCTCTGTAAGAGACGCCTATTGGGTTCAGGAAATGTATCCTGTATTGCAGAGCATATCGCATTCACCCGAGCTTCCTTCCGATCAATTTCTATTTAGGACAGCAGCAAAGAAAAAATTGAAATCGCTTAAAAAGTAATAAAATATGACGATGTTTTACAAGAAATGCAATCAAGAAGGATATAAAAAGGGACAAATAAATTAAGTTAAAGAAGTGACAAGCTTACTATAGGCTTCCAACAAAGCAGTGCAGCAGGAAGCAGGGACAGGAGACGAAGGCAGCTCTCGAAGAACATGCTGAAGGAGAGGAAAGGCAATTGAATTATTGATTTAAATGAAAATGAAAACAGAATTACCAAGTATGTAAGATACCGCAAACCTTAACACAGTCCCCAATAACATGAGCATCCTCGTCTGGACCAAATTCAGTCTTCCCTACAAATACAATCAAGTGGTGATTATATTACATTGGATGCTATATATCACATTCAAGGACAGAGAGAAGTCTCCAACTAAACTATGCAATTAGCTACTAACTTTCATATCTTATTAATGATGTACAGTATACCTCTATATATTTATTCTCTGTAAATTAATACCATCTATTATACAAATTTTCCGATCCCAACCTTATTAATTTATAGAGGTTATTCTGTATATTGATCCTTCGGAAGTTAGCCTGAACCCAGACTAACAGATACTCCTTGCCAAAATAAATAACGATTTAATCTAGTGCAAGGTTTAGGCGGATTGAAAACGTTCATCTTTTTACTAGTTTTTAAAAATTTAGTCCATTGACACATGACAAGTAATTGATGTAGAACCAATGTCTCTAACTTGAAATCAGCAATGAGTATGAAGGTGGGAAATATTTTACAAAGAATTTTTTGGTAACAAAGGTGGAAAAAGAGTTTATTTTAGAGCATGTAGATTAGGAAATTTGAGTGTTTACTACAATCACACAAGAGTGTGGAGAAAAGGATATCCATTACTTTATTTACCATATGAACCTCTTTCCCAACAAAAACTATAATCTCCCACTCCATGAAGGTAAATTCAGATATCTCCCATTATTCTGTAATCAAATATTGTTGTCGTCCATTTGCATATAATTGTACATGCGTAACGCTTTGATGGGAAAAAATGAATCCCACCTACACGCGAGGGGCATGGTAGAGACAATATTTAAATATATAAAAGTGGTTCAACATGAAATTATTATCAATCGAATATCTACAGACCTAATGCTACCATTGTAATGAGCGAAAGAAAATTAGCTTCAAGTATATGACTTAATGCAATTAGTGCTTGGTTTGCAAAAATAAAGTACCTTGTTCATATTCTTGAACTCTTCGTTCCACTTCCTCAACATCTGCGGCCTGCCTCAGAATTCCTTCAACTTTAACTCCTATGAAAAGAAGTAGCTCCAAATCAGAATATATATGCTAAAGAAAGGAAAAGAAAACAAAATATGCACTTTTTTTGTTGCTTGTAGAAGAGATTGAATAGAAAAATTGTCGTCCTTGATTCTATTTGACTTGGCTTCTTAGCCCCTGTTTAGTGAGGATTAAAATCAGATTCTTCGTAAATTTTGATGTAAGTTGAAAAGATAGTTGTAGGACCATAAAATATGTGATTAAAATTAATTGTTTACTTTGACTTACCAAATAAGGACTTATAATAATTACAAAATGTTCCACCTCTTCTCTGCTCAATTATTACAAACATGTATGGTTATCATAGATATTAAGAAAAGAAAAAATGAAAAGGTAGGCATTGACATTTTCTTCCCGAGATCAAGTTGAGATCATTTGAAAATGACCCTATGATCATGATCTATAGGTTGATGTTTAAGAATCCAAGAATTTAATTTTAAAAGATAATGAATACACTTCTCTAAAGTGGACTATTCAGCACGCTCATTCCAGGAAATGAGAAGTAAAAGGCTTTATTTGGAATAGAATATTATTGTGATTGACTATTTGGTCATTTCGACTTTGATTGACCTTATTCAAATACATCGACTAATATCAGGATGAGACGGATATTATATAGGGTACCACATTATTTTGGAAGAATGTATTGTGGTGGAAAATATTATTTTATCGAAGAATGTGTGGTGGAAAATGAGTAGAAGAATGAAAATGAAAATTTTAATGTGGTTCAAACATGGGCATAATATTGAATCGGATACTCAAGAACAGGTTCCAGCTCGTATGAAAAATAGAATTATGTATTATGTGTGAAAGAAGTAATAAAAAAAGTTAAGTACAAATAGAAATAAAGTTTAAAAAATGAAGAAAAGCAAAAGCAACTAAGGTTTTCTTGGTAATTATGTCAATATAAAATATTACTCTCATGCAATCAATTTTGCAAATAGACCCTAAATGCAATGGCATAGGCAAAGAATTGAAAAAGTGATTCAGGATAGAGGAAATCAATCCAAAAAATTAAGATTAGACATTACAATACATTTAAAGCTTGTTTGTGAAGTGTTTACAAACGGTTTAAATTACAAATATATAGAAATTAGTGGCCAATAAGTGAGTATTTATGGGTTCTCGAAATGTGTGGATAAAAAGTGTCTTCAGTGTTTATAAACCGTTTATAAACATTATCCACACATAGGCTTGGACTTGTATCATAAGACATTACAATAGATTTAGAATTGTACCATTTTAGACATCGTTCCAGAGTCCGGACAAGAATCCAAATCGCAATATAAAAAACTTACCATGTTTCTCAAGAAATTGAAGTGCTTTTTCAAGGAAGGATGGGCTTCCATCTATATCTTCCAATGCAAGCAAAATTGGCCGTCCAACAATCAAAGACTTCACTGGGCGTTTATCCCTCCCTGAATCAACAAGATAGAATTTTTGTTTATAAGGATTCCTTGGAGCTTCAAGGAACTCTGCATTACAAAGCTCTTAGACATAATTTCCTGAAGAAAGAGGAAGAAAAGGATAACAAGCATGTACTGACATTGATGGAAGGACCCTTCGGTTGTATCATTAGTTTCACTCCTAAATATCCCATCGTGTCCCATCACAAGTGCAGCACTTGGTGCTTGTGCAAGAGCATGTTCTAGGGCAGTCTTCCACTCATACAAGTCCTCTGATGTCTCTGCCTGAAATTTCAAAGAGAATGAAAGAATAGCTTATTACCTAATAAACTAAATACACAAAGATAGAATTTCAAAGAAAAAGATCTTTTACGGACTTTAAGAGTAAATGCCCGGCCATCACGTCCATCAGGAAACAAAACGGTCAGTAGCTTCTTATCTTCTCGAACTACAACACTGCACACAAGAAAATCCAAGGGTATTACAAGAGAAACACATAAACAGTCTAGGCAGTAAGAAAGAGAGGGAAGAGTAAGAGAGAGTCCACAAATTTGTGTCATTGATTCATACCTCCCTGAATTATTTAAATCAATGCCCCCCAAAGTCAGATTTACTTCACTGCCTTGCTGTGGAAGGGCACTCTAGAGGAAATCCATAGTCGTGCAGTCATTAAAATATTAAAAGTGAAGTCTGTAAGACTAACAATGACCCTAATACGAACTAGCCAGAAGTATCAGGTGTGCTTAATAACAGGAAATAAGATCAAATTCACTATATCTCAAATCAAAGAATAAAAACAACAAAGGCATAAAAGAAAGCTAACGGGGTCATTCTTGAAGAAAACCAAAGAAGAGCGAGTAAGGATAAACCATCGCTTCTTCCAAGACTTCCATCCTAAACCTGCAAGATGATTCAATCGTTAATGAAAATTAAGGACAAGAATCAACCAGAAGTGACATTATTTTACACTTTCGTTAATGAAAATAATGGGTGGAGAAGACATTCCATATTGTATCACAATAACCATAAACGTGCACTCATACAGTTCAAATGATACGCTTATCAGTGGTTGAGCAAATCATTAATTGTGTTTTCTACCTTTAGTCTTCTTACAATTGATCTTGTACCAGCTACTGCTTAAATGAATTAGAGTGGCCTACAAATCTTACGGCAAAGGTTCTAGATTTGCCAACAAGCAATGAGTGCCTTGCATCTAAAGAACAATCTCATATATATAAAGAGGTATACACTGTCATCAAAGAGTGGTTCTCAGGTTGGTGATTTGAGAACGTAAACGCATGTTACTTCTCAACTTCTTCTTTCAAGCCAATCTCAATATTAGTCCAGTGCTCAATCTTCCAGCCATTTTATAAGCACTAAAGCCTCCATAAGCACAACGCAAAAAATGTTGAATGTTCGGTACAACGTTTTTAAGCATAGAGGAGGCTTTAAACGTACTGTCTCTGGCCCAACGATGATGCCTAAGGCATACCATTACATCATGAATTACGTATTTATGCAACCAGCACAAGGCAAGCTTATACATGACTACATGAGCACTAATGTAAGCACCAAATGCACTAAAATCCCAATCCAACCCAACAAGACAGTTTAATCAAGCAATAGCTCGGAAAAATATCACAAGGGCTTGTGTGATCAACGAAATATATACAACTTCATTGTAAAATTTAGCACCGTGTACACTAGAGTCCTACTCTAAAGCAGTCACTGAATGTGAATGCCTCCAAATATCACGTGCCCTGTCTACTGAAAGTTAATACAGTATTCAGTCCAAATTCGAAAGTTATCTTATTTGTAACGGAAAAAGCACTGACCTTTGGAAGATATGAGAAGATGCCCACTCTTGAAAATCTGTGAACATCAGCACAAGTTTGAAAATTACATAGATTGATAACAAACCACACATCATAGGCACTAAAATTGAAGTCCCGATAATTACATGAACCCAATTATTTCTGAAACTTAAAAGGGCAGAAATTTCAAAAACAAATTCAGCGACAGTGTTCGGCTTAGTTTCAAAAATACATCAACAAATTTGACTTCCATAGACTCTTCTTTATTTTCTTCCCACTTAGAACTAAAATTCAAAAAAGTTGACAGAGAAAGAAACGGTAAGAATAACGAGTTTACCTTATTTGAATTTCCAACGCGAGGGCGTTCAAATGCGGCAGGAGAAGCCGACATTTTCCTCTGCCTTATCACAATCAAGTTAACATCTCAAGAAAAAATCAGGGACTGAAACTGAGTCCACTCCCAATGCAAAACAAACTCAAGCAAACGAATTGATGGGATCTGTAAAATGTAAACGGATTAACTACAACAGATTGGGTTTCTTTATCTTTATTTTTTTCTGAGTTTTACATAAAACTTGGAACTTGTACAAATGAAGCAACAGCAGCAATGAACCAATGCTGCTCCTTCCACACCCTTCTCTTGTTCCTTTGTGGGGATGGAATGTGGGTGGCGTGGTATTAGGTGGGTGGTAACATAGTAGTGGTTGCAGGAGGTACCAGTAGATTTTTTTATCATTATGTATATTTGTTGCTCTACACCTAATTTTATAGTAGTATGATTATTATATTAGGGCCGCGTTATTTTCACCCGCATTTTTTATATTGTAGTCAGATTTGAACGTATATTACACGTTATTATGAAATACTTTATAAGTGTTATACAAATAATATTTGATACCAACTTATTGTGAGAATTTGATAAGTTTCAAACGAACTAAAGAAAATAAATTTAAAATATAAATTTAAGATAAGAAAATTGAACTCCCAAAACTCAACTTTTATGATTCAAATTGTTTGTGATAATACAATACTACAGATGAGCAATCTTTTTATACTACATTTTGATACATAAGAATTAATTACTAATACATGAATTTAAGCCCACATTAAAATTTCTAGATACACGAACATAAATAAATTTATTTATAATAACCTTAGATTCATGTCGATTAAGATTCATTAAATCAAGATTCATTGAGTCTGGATTAATATTAATTAATTAAGAATTAATAACACGAAATTTATGCATGATAAGGATTTTGTAGTATTTATTACATATTGAAAAACGAAAAATAAGATATTATTGAAAAAGTAATACTATTCATCTCAATTAGGAATGAAAACACAATTTACGTGATGTTAATGTGGCATTAAATGATAGGTGAAATTAAATAAGTCATTTAATTTAACCTATCATTTAAAGTCACATAAGCTGTGTTTTCATCCCCATTTGGGATGAATAACATTACTCTTATTGAAATAATTGAATTGATCATCCAAAAAATGATTTTCACATTATGTGATATTTAATATATTATAAATATAGATCCGTCTCACTCTAAATTCATTCCTTTTAAAATTTTTAAAAAATACTATTTGCATCCACAATATATTCCAATATTGTTCTTATTGAAATAATTTATTTAAATACTAAGCAACCACATAAATTTTATATATCCATCCAACTTTAAATACATCCGTAACACTATGGATCCATAAAATCTCTAAAATCATAAACTCTTTTAACTAAATGAACGACATAAGAACAAAACCGAACTGATTGAACATTAACTTAACATATATTATTCACTTAATTATGTTAACGGTGTTTATTAAAAGTATTATTGTACAATCAAAATAAATGTAAATAGAGAAACCCATATAATCATTCCAAAAAGAAAATCGTAAAACCAATAAAAGAAAATCAAAGTAACAAAATTCAAGCACGATATCACAAGAACCCCACTAAACCCATAAATGTCTTAATGCGTTACAAAAAAAATTAAACGACGAAACATGATAAAAAGGTAATCCTTAATTTTTCAAATTCACTTTCCTTACGTCTGTATATATTTGCTCTAACGACATCTCTTCCATTATTTACTAAACTTTTTGTCTATTGAAGTTTTGAGCATTAGAATACTTTGAACATATTCATTTAATTTCTTTGGTTTATTAGAATTCCAGTTAAACTCAAATTCTAAAAGAATATAAAAAAATGGGTTATTGGCGCAAAACGTCCCTACCTATGGCGGGTTGTGTGGAAAACGTCCCTACGTTTGATTTTTTGGTGCAGAACGTCCCTACCTATGCATTTTCTTGCGCAAAACGTCCTTTTCCCTAATTTTTAACTTAAAATGACCTATATACCCTCCAATTGAAATAAAAGGAAAAGGGAAA